>BGPT01000257.1:49441-242728 GCA_003297045.1 Symbiodinium sp. clade C Y103 | reverse complement strand
CCCGCCACCCAGCCATGTTCTTTTGCATCTTTTATGCCCCCAGTATATTGTTCAAACTCAGACAAGCGCAATCAAACACACATCATGTCGTGTGCTTGGCGCAGTTGACGCAGATCGTGCTATTGAGGGGAGGTCAGCCGGGCCGTTGTGTAGGTGAGCTGGTCGCATGGGATTGCTAAGAAAAGTTCCACCGTAGTACATCAAACTGCCCATTGTATAGATACAAAAAATAGATCTAGACATATGTGTGTGCGTGCGCGTGTGAAACGAAGGAAAAAGAAAGAACGACAGATAGATCGATTAGATAGATTATATAGGTTTAAGTGGATAGATTTTTAGCTCGATAGAAAACTCGATCGATAAAGATCAGATAGAGATGGTAGAAAGAAAGAAAGAAAGAAAGAAGGAAGGAAGATAGATAGATAGATAGACAGATAGATAGATAGATAGGCAGACAGATAGATAGACAGACAGAAAGCTTACATAGATAGATAGACAGATAGATAGATAAATAGATAGATAGATAAATAGAAAGCTTAGATAGATAGANGCAGACAGATAGATAGACAGACAGAAAGCTTACATAGATAGATAGACAGATAGATAGATAAATAGATAGATAGATAAATAGAAAGCTTAGATAGATAGACAGATAGATAAGTAGGTAGGTAGATAGATAGGTAGATAGGTAGATAGATAGACAGATAGACAGATAGGTAGTAGGTAGGAGATATGTATAGATACAAAGAAAGCAGGATAGATACATAGGAGACTGATAAGTAGATCAATAGACAGGTAGATCGCAGACTGATAGATAGATCGGTAGATAGGTAGATGGATAGACATATAAGGTANTTGTTTAGATAGATGAGACAGATGGATTAGATGGACTAGGTAGACTAGGGAGGTTTGATAATTTCAGCCGCTTGGACAGATTGGATAGATTCGAATTATGAAAGATAGATAAGACAGATAAATAGATTAATCATAGGTCACCATGCAGCCCCGCCATCCCACTAACCACCCGGCCACAGCGACGGCACCGGCCACCGCCAGTGGCCAGGCGCAGCCTGCAGCCACCCCCGGCCGCCTGGCCACGCCCCGGCCATCGCCACCCGGCCATACGGCCACCACCACCCCCTTCGGCCACGGCCACGGCACGGCCACGGCCACGGCGTTGGCCACGGNTCGCCACCCGGCCATACGGCCACCACCACCCCCTTCGGCCACGGCCACGGCACGGCCACGGCCACGGCGTTGGCCACGGCCACGGCCACGGCCACGCCACGGCCAGGCCAGCCGGCAGCCACCATCCCCACTGGCCACGGCCACTTGGAGGGCCGGGGGTGGTTATGAGTACTTAGTGGCATCGTGAACTTAGTAAGCTAGTTGCTAAATGCCGTATGTTAACTTATAGGTTGCCTTGCTTGTACGAAATAGGTTGCTCAGCCAAATACATAGGATTTTTCGCAAACGCATAGTATCTTTGCTAAGTAATTAGGGTAGCTATATGCAAATAACAGTCCACTTACTGCAGTTAGCTGTAAATTGTCTAACTGAAATAGGCCACTTGGCGCTATGTCCTCTAACCAGCTTACGGTATGACTGTCCTGCAAGACCTTGGTGGAAACACAAGATCCGCATGCAGATTTTCGTGGAAACACAAAAGTCTTCCTTGGATTTTTGTAGACGCACAAATTTCCAATCAGCATTTTCGTGAAAACACAAAATTCGAAATCACAGTTTACGGAAACATAAAACCTGTCGCGCTGCCTGCGAAGTCCAGCAAATGAACTTAGCCCAGATAGGCTAAGTGGGCCAGGTACATAAGCGCGCCAAGTGCAGTCCCAGTAAATGGGTTAAGCACAATATGTACATAGTATATGCTTCCTATCTACTTAGTATCTTCGCATTGTACTTATATCAAGCCTTATCGCATAACGTGTTTGCGCGCGCATCGCCAAACCAAACAACCCAAACAGAACTTCTTATTCGAAACTTAATAAACGAAAACGGACGGCTGAAGCANTCGTGCACATGTATGATCCTTCGATCCGTTGCATTCCAAATGGTCCTATGACCAACGCATCATTTCAGAAACATTTCATCTGCATAGCTTTTTGCAAAAATGTTTCAGGAGCTTTCTCACTACCCCTCCACTCGCGGGTTTGGGCGGGCGGGTCGCGAGTACAACATTTTGAGACTGCGCCCACCCACCCTACCCTTCTTTTGAGGCGTGCGAGGGACATAGAATTAAGATGTGTTCATGCAACATGCCAGTGAGTTTCCACAACAAAACTGACATCANTACCCTTCTTTTGAGGCGTGCGAGGGACATAGAATTAAGATGTGTTCATGCAACATGCCAGTGAGTTTCCACAACAAAACTGACATCACAAAAAACGAACAAACCGCACAAGAAAAACAAAACAGTCGTTGAGAGAACCTGACTCACCTTGCCTTGCACAAGAGGACAACTGTTTTGGATTTGGTTTCTTGTTAATTTGTTTTGTTGCACTCAAGCACAAACAAAGGAAACTTCCGCAAAGTTGCATTAACCCATGTTACGCAACGCGGGGCATTTTGTTTGGGAAACCATGGCCATTGCCATGAAACAAAGTTTGGCTTAACGGAAATTTTGCGCGACATTTTTGGGTCATAACCCAAAAATTTACAAACACTCTTTTCACGATAAAGTATCTTATTTAACTCTGGTTCACTTCTTCTTTTTTCATGCGCTGCGCTGCGTCTACGCGTATAAAACTTAATAGACTTAATAAACTTAAAATCGTATTCTATCTTTCTTATACGATTTCATATCGCACTTTGAAAATTTATTCTCACCTTTTCTCTTTCAATGGGCGGGTGGGTCAACACCTACGGGTCGTGAGAGTTTTTCCCACCCACCCTCCCTTTGAGATGAAAAATGACAGGGAAACAAAAAGTTCAAACCTCACATGACAACATGCNTCAACACCTACGGGTCGTGAGAGTTTTTCCCACCCACCCTCCCTTTGAGATGAAAAATGACAGGGAAACAAAAAGTTCAAACCTCACATGACAACATGCCAAAGAACCACACAAGGTCACAGCAACGCATTTGTGTTGTCAGTAAGTTTGTTGTTTCCTGTTTTTTCAATTCTTCTCTAACCCTTTGTTTCAAGAAACGTGGGTCAAGAATTTTTGGGCCACACAAGGCCAAGAAAAAGAACGCGACGCGACGCAACTACGCAGCACGCGAAAGAAAAAGGAAGAAGGAGGTGGCTCACCACCAATGAACCGCGTTAAATAAAGGCTCATCACTAAAGTGAGGCGCGACNCTTATCGCATAACGTGTTTGCGCGCGCATCGCCAAACCAAACAACCCAAACAGAACTTCTTATTCGAAACTTAATAAACGAAAACGGACGGCTGAAGCACAGTTTATATATTTCCTTTTTGGCCTTTGATTAATTGGTCGAAATGGGGCGGTTCCAAGGTGTGCGTTTGAAACATTGTTGCACCTTCGTGCACATGTATGATCCTTCGATCCGTTGCATTCCAAATGGTCCTATGACCAACGCATCATTTCAGAAACATTTCATCTGCATAGCTTTTTGCAAAANTCGTGCACATGTATGATCCTTCGATCCGTTGCATTCCAAATGGTCCTATGACCAACGCATCATTTCAGAAACATTTCATCTGCATAGCTTTTTGCAAAAGTGTTTCAGGAGCTTTCTCACTACCCCCTTTCAACCAACTTCAACAGCTCCTGAAAGCTCTTCAAAGACTTGAATGCTGCATTGTAAATTGGAATACTCTTTGAAGCAAAAGTATAAGTGCTGAAGTCGAGGCGTGAAGCAGCATCTGAAGGGTTGCTCTTGGATGGCACACGATTGCACCAATGCCTCGACTGAATGTCAACGGCAAGCCTTGCGTTCAACTGCAGCAAACAAAAGTTGTCCAACACAGGAGAGAAGTTACGAATAAGTGCCATCCTTGCAGAATCATTGTCGAGAAACCATAAGACACTCCTGTTGTCTATGACTTCCTTCCATGTCTCCTTTGCTATAAGCACAGGAAAAATCTCAGCCTGTGCTATCACCTGCTTCTTACCACTGCGCCTCCACAAGGCACAAAACTCTTCAGGTATCGCATCCCCAAAGTAAAAGGCTTCCCCTGTGAAAGGGTCCAAAAGGAGGGCACCATGCGTCACTGACCTCATGTCCTCTTCCACAGCACCATCTGTGAAAATCAGCACTGGCGGTGAACTGTCCCATGCTGAAATAATCCTCGGTTTCGAGTCGAGGAGGAGTTCCAAAGCTTCCGCAGTTGCATGCACAAGTTCATTGGAAATTTTTACTGAAGGACCCATGCCACCGAACCTGTGCAAAAGCTGACATGCAAGCTGTGTACATCTTCGGTATGTATGGCCTGCAGCATAGATGAGTCGACCTTTCAATGACTCCAGCTTTGACCGCGGCAAGGAAAGGCCCGCAGCGTCTTTGAGCTCTTGCACCTGCAACTTGATCTGCTCGAGTCGCGACTCCTTGTTTGAAACTTTGACGGATGTATTGCCCTGTTCTGGAAAGGAGATGACTGCACCAAGTATCTCAAAGGTCTTTGCGAAAGGTCTACGTTTGTCCTCGCCAGTTGAAATCTTCCATCCTAAGAGGTCCATTACAAGTTCTGCAGTCTTCCAAGCTGAATCATTCAGCAAACCAAGTTCCATTTGGCAGAAGTCGTCAAAGAAGTTCGTCACCACAAGTTTGAAGAGCCTCGACAAGATGCTTCTCAAAGCTCTCGCTGCACTGTTGAAAGCCATTACCGAACTGGTTGATCCGAACGGTAAAGCTACCGCCTCGAAGAAATAGACTTGACCGTCTTCAGGGTTCAGTACTGCCAAGATGGCAGCCCATGAGTCAGAAGGATGCCTCGCCAACTGCTTGTAAGCCTGTTTCAAATCCAGACAACGCCCAAAAAGGTCCAAGCACTCTCCCTTGGGCCAGGTCTTAGACATGGCACCTGTAAGGACATCATCACACGTTGGCAGCTGCCACCAATCACCATTTGAGGCAGCACCCAAAAAGAACCTTGCTGTTGCGCATATGTTGTCGATCCCTTCAAGATCAATCTTTTCGTGGCAAGTTACAGTGGAATTGATCAAATATTGAGAGAATTCATCGCCCGGACGTATTTTGCCGCCCTGTCGCACTCCAAATCGTTTTGACGGTATCCAATGTGGTCCTTGTCTGTCAGTGATCTGCTGAGCAGTAAAAGGTCCCTTAACCCAACGTTTGTCAGCCGCCGCTTGCTCAAGAGTTTCGTTCCATACTGATGCTGCAACTTCAGGGTCTTCAGCATGTTTACCACAAGATGCAATCACGGCCTTCTGAGCCCACAATGCGGTCTGCTTGAGTTGCTCAACTCCCAGGGCGGCAGGTCTCCATTGAGGACCAAATTGACCAGAGGGTTGCCAATCACCTACCAACTTGAAACCATTACACATTTCGTCAAACAAAGCATGGTCTTGCACACCAGCATCACGCATCATGTCACGAAATAAAAGTAGTCCGACGCTTTACGCTGTGTTGGATAGATGATGAGAGGGTCTCTAGAAATCATCTCGCCGTCGAACGCGTATCGCCAAACCAAACATGAAACTTCTCAAAGCAAACGACATGCTGAAATCATCTCAAACAAAATCAAAACATCTCAAAACGACAGCTGAATCTCTCTCAATGAAATGTGGACGGATTTCACTTGCACTCTTTTTATCAAGAGAGGTGGTGTCGTCTTGCGCTCTGACGTTCCGTCCAAGACCTATCATCTTGACAAGTCTCCACTGTAGAGATTCAGTCCGATCCATTGAAGCCTGTAATTTGTCGAAAGTTCCCAAAGGAGTCTGAAGTAAACTTCATGCCAAATCTTTCACATTGACATCCAAGATCCCCCGGCATGTAAAGTCACCAGGGTGTCTTATCGAACTTCTTACTGGTAGACCCTTTCGGAGGGCGAGGAGTGCCCTTAGCTTTCTCCTTGATTTCTTCAAATTCACTCCAAACCTCCACCATCGCATCCAACACAGCCATATCCATATCCTTGTAAGAAATGTCAACACGGTCCTTCAATTCGAAATGGGAAAAATCCTCATTGGTGAGGCTGTCTGCCTCGATGTTTTCTTCTCTCGGTCGCCATCTGAGGTTCAGTGCAAGTCTGCACTTTGAAAGAGAAGAAGAGAGCTGCATGTTTGCTGCCAATAGAGGCCACTTTGTGGTTGACCTCTTCGCAGTAAGAGCCTCGTTAGCACGGTTGTCTGTACCACCAGTCAAAGACACTTCCAATGCCTTCCTCTGCCTCCCAGGCGTCAGCCACCCAAAAGCCCATAAGGCTGCGAGAGAAGCTAGCAGCTCCGCAGCTGTTGACGCCCACTGCGATTCTCCAGATGGTTTAAAAAGGTATGGTGCATCCTTTGGAAGTAGCTTCAACGAAAACCACCTACGGGATGCCACTTCCCAACCACCTAACACAACATATCCATTTGCGCACTTCGCGTCTGTTCTGAACCTTTCCCCAGAAAATACCAAAGGCCTCTTCGTCGAAACCATATATGATTCTGTTTGCAACTCACCCAAAATGTACCGAAGCGTCACAATCACCGTCTGTGGCAATCTTCCAACTGTGCCCTTCGCAGTGACTGAGGCCCAAGCATATAAAGGTGCAAGATGTGGTTTCAACCAAATCAAGAGCTGTGATACAAACCCCAGTCTGCCCAAGAACTCCATAAAATCTCTCGCAGAGACCACAAACTTATTCACTGCCGCCTTCTGAATCCAGTCGACTAACCAATCACCCCGTTTCTTCGAGATACCGACTTCAGCTAAATCGTATCTGATGTGGAAACCAACAAACTCCGAAGCGTATCCACCCTTGAACTTGCGGTAACCAAAAGGTGTACACACCATCTCGTAAGCCAGCAACCAAATCCAAAGGAAGAGAAACTTGTTGGGGCCAACGAAGACCCCATGAAGGTCATCCACATAGATCATATGCATCATCCACCGCGTGTGAAACAAGTACCCAACAAATCTTCCAATGAGTCCTGCCAGCTTAGCCCACCAGAAAGGCGCAGAAGATACTCCAAATGTTCCACAGTGATTGACCCAGATCGTCTCTGATGAAGAGTCCGCTTTGCAGCAAAGCAATCCCCAGTCAGCCCTCCTGATCGTGACCAAGCGATGTGCAGCCTTGATATCAGCACTTACGCAAAACGCTGCTTCAGTCGTTTCCCTAGCCTCTCTGACCACCGCAGCAATCTCCGGCGGGCCAGGGCACATGATCTTGTCCTGGTAGACAATCTCATGGTTTACCATGACGGAATGCGTCGCGTCATGGAGCGGCCTCACTGACCCATCTGGCTTCGTGATGGCTGCCATCGAAGCCACTCGTAGTCTGTCCCCAAACTCTTGTCTAAGGACTCCCAAACGCGATGGGTGCATACGGCCCAGCTGCTCCTCCTCCCTGAACTTCTCCTCCAACTCCTTTGAGGAGAGTTGGGCTGACGGATAATTCTCCGCCAAAGGGTTGAACTCCGTGTCATCTAACTTGCGATGCTTCAACTTCTTCTGAAACACCTGCGGGGATCTAGGCAATGGTCTCCCCACTCCAACAAACACTCCAGAAGCAAATGAGTCTTCCTCATCCACCAACCAATGTACATCTGGGTCTTTGAAGACCTTCAGCCACTGCGCCAATGCGCGCAAGTAAAAGGGTTGTCCCTCGTCAAGCACTGCAGCATCCGCTTTGTCTGAAAGTAAAGAAAACCATTTATCACGCAGTTTGTTCAAAGCAAGTTCAGAGAACGGTGACTTGACCAACTTCCCAGTCACTAACTCAAATGCAGCTCTTCTGACATCCGGTATGGCTTCCCGCACTGCATCTTCAAGCACCTGAAAAGTATCATCGGCCAACTTCACCATGTTGGTGTCTCTTCGTTCACCTCTTTGAGATGGTTTCCAACGGGTAGGACTGCACAATCCAAAACCATCTGTAAAACCACGCTCAACTTGATCCCACTCAACCTGAATTGGTGGGCCTGCATTGCAGCATGCCTTCAAATCAAATTGAATATCTTCCCCAACCGCTGCTTGCTCATGATCATCGTCACTCACGACAATCAACTGGTCTCCAACACAGACCTGCTTCGCCTGTTGCTTCGACAGTTGTCGTTCCACTGAAACTGTGCCCTGCTGTGCCACAGCTGGACTCCTAGCTGTAACATTGGCAGGAGTGCCTGAAGGACTGCTTGATACTTTGTCTGAACACTGGACTCCAATGCGTCGTGATTTGACCTTGTTGTTGTCCTGTTGAAGACTTGCACTGCTAGTCCTCTTCACCCCTCTGTCAGAGCAGCAATGAAAATCAGAGCCCCTACCGCAGGAACTAAGGATCATTGTTGCGATGAACTCACACATCTGAGGTGGGTACGCTGCACTCGGACTGGTGTTCCATTTGTGCCCTGTTTTTCCAATGAGCTTGTGGGTATGATTGTGCCACATTTGCGAGGGAGCGGACCTTTGTAAAATCCCAGTTTGTCAAACTTTGGCAAGCTGAAATGACATCGAGAATCCTTCACATACATATTTGTCATCAAACGTGTGGGCTTCGGTGTAAGCGCCCCAAATTTGCATTGATGAATGGCAAAACATTGTGCAGAGCATGTTGCAATCAAGTCTAAGACTTCCGGCCATTGCCATATGGAGCCGGGACGTTCGCCTTCCACAAGACCCAAATCCTCTGGATGCTCAAGCAAGAAAAATCCACCTGATTCAACAGCGCAAATACACGCATGAATGCATTGTTCAACAAAGAAATTGGCTTCAGAAACTTTCCGTTTGTCTGCATTGCTAAGCCACGGAAAACCCCGTGGCCAAGCCTTTGTCCTGAGGGGCTTGGGCCCTGGATGTTGTCGGAACTGAAATCTGGCCCTGCTAAACGTGTTGCAGGGAGGTGACACAATAATGCACCAGTTGCCTTCCTTAAGAATTTCACTGATATCATTCCACAAAGAAACATCTGAAAGGTCATGTTCCGGAGATCGCTCAATGTCAAATTCCTTGAGAATCAGACGAATTTTCCCCGCAGCTTCTGCTTGTCTAAGATAAGCAGCAACATCAGAGTGGCGCCTCCGCCCGGCGAAAAGATAGAGAACCTTAACAAGTGGCACCTGAGAAGATCCTCCAGTTTGCTGTGTTGTCGGCGCAGTCTCGCCAGGAGTGACTGCACCTGGAACTTGTCAAGCCCCTTGTTTCTGCTTATGTTCAACTGCCTTATGATCACCGTAACATCCCTTCACCCTGCACTGATGAACTCGACCGCAAGAACCATCACAATCCCCAGAATTCCAGGCAAAACAGAGCTCTCGACCGTCAGGAGTGCGCCAGGCAAGGTTGAGACCCTTGAACCGCGGATCAGATTGGTTGGAAGACTTCGATTTGCCCTTTCCCTTACTCTTGCCCTTTGGGGAATTGTTGAAAGACTTGCCACTGAATGAACTCGAACCGCCCTTCGAATTGAACCTTTGCCATTTGTTGGGTTGCCCATCTGATGCAGCATACTTGAGAGCAACTGGGGTGGTGAAGTAAGCTTCCTTAAGCTCAGCATCCTTAGTCACGGCAACCAATGAATCAGCCAATGTATGGCCCTCCATCACCCTCTTCATGGCCTCCTTCCTCAGCTTCTGTTCGTACGCCAACACTATCGCCCAATCGGGCTTGATCTTTTGAAGGGATCCATCACTGGTTGGAATCTGAATTCCGTACACACGATCTCCAAGAATGTATTCTGTAAATTTCAAGAATGGCTCTGCTGTCAACCCATGTAACCAGTGTTTGGCCTTGTATCGAGCAGCCATCGCCAACCAGGAATACATCTCCACCTTCAAGACCTTCCTATATTCCTCTGTTGTAGAGGGCATCTTTGACTTCGTCTTCGTTCTAGTGACCCTGATATGTCCCGCACCATCAACTGTCGATTGAATCTGCGAATGCGAAGAAGCCAACTTGCTCAAGATCTCATCTAATGGTGCAGCAGAAGGCTCGTTTGTTTCAGTCTCCTCCGCCTTCAGGCTAAGGTAATCAGAGGACGGGCACTCCGCATCGCTCAAGGTTCCGTGGACTGCCTCAACAGCCCGCAACATAGCCTGCCGCTCATGAATCTGAAGTACCTTCGGCTGTCCAAGTACCTTTGCCTCAGCTTTCAACTCAATCTCCTTAGCAAGATACTCTTTAGCAGTTTCCCATGCAGCGACTATGGAAGCAATCTGAGACCTACTTTCAGGTGAGTCATTGACAATTGCAAAGTCCTGTAAACATGCTGTCCTGATAGCTGCCCTGTCGTCTCCCAAAGCGCTGAACTTCCTCAGAGAACCGTAGTGCCTCGCAATTGATACCTGGTTTGCCAAGTTCACACCTGACTCACTCAAGATGAATTGTACATCCGCATCCAAGTGATTCTGAATAAACTCACGTTGTGCAGCAGGATCCATGGCAAACGGTCAGGAATCCACTACAGTCAATCCAAAAGATCATGTCAGACAAACGAAATGAACTCTGAGCATCAGACAACCTGACATGCAGTGCAAATTGCAAAACGGAGGCAAAAGTAAATTGAAAACCTCAAATCAACAGTGAATGCAACCCTGTCTGAACAGGAAGATCGACAGCCCTGATGGCTTGTGTCATGATGGCACCCTTAGGTCTGAGCCATCATTGCCGGAACTCTGAAGTTGTGGAATATGCCAAATGTGAATGGGAGCTGTCTGAACATGCTCCCACTGCTGACTCTCAAATTTGACAACTGCACAAGTCACTGAGGTTTGCACTCTGACAATCTGAAAAGTCAAGTGAAGACATCAAGTCTCAACATTGGTTCAACTGACACGCAAACCTCAAACACTCCAACCAAAAGCAAACACTGAGCCAGCAGCACTCAAATCCGTTTTCAAACTCAATGAAATCCATCACGGAAGATGAAACTAATTGGCCCCAACCGGAATGTCACCAAGGCTGCAATCCGATGCAGTGGAAGACCAAGATGCCGTGGCCGAGGACTGATCCCCGCCATCCCTGCCGCAGTCACTTCTCATCTTCTTTCGACATGCTTGGCATATCGAGTCAAAGTCGTCTTGGTTGACCTCATTGACATGGATCACCTCCCCACACCTGTCTGGCTTGACAAAGCACCCACTGAGGTGCAATCGGCGCAGGGCTGTCCTGCGTGAGACGGTGATGAAGTACTTGGTCTCCACCTGACCGCCCACCTTCTCTTTCAACGCCAATGAGGCCACCTTCTCAGCAAGGTCCTGGTCTGACACCGCATCTGGCCGGTTGTCCCAATCATCCTGGAAAACCTCCAATGTGGGGTATGTTCCCCCCAAGCACATTTTCCCAGTCCAATTTGACATGACAGAGTGCCGCTTTCTGATGCGGTTGGGATTCGCCCCGGACTCTGCTGCAAAGTCCACCAGTCTGCCAATGCTCTCATCTTCAAAGAAAGGACCACCTGTACCATCTACCAATGCTTGATTCACCGCACGCTGTATTTTGAACACCACTTGACGCGATGTGCGCACGTACTCTTCGGATGACGCCATCCCCATAGCCCATCTACCAAGGTAAGCCCTCTCATCACGAGAGAACCCAATGGCAGCTGCCACTGAGGTCAAGAAGTTGCGAGGACTGTGACCTGAATAAAAACATTCCAATCCATCCGGCAGCAAATGCACAGCCGGCATCAACTCCCAGCCAACATATGCCCTCTTTGGGCAGCAGAGAGAACCCAAAAGCTTGGAAATGGCTGAGCTCAGCCCTGATGGCGGCAAAAATTTCCGCTTGACCCCAGACCAATCCTTGTTGGGCTCCATCACCAGATAGTCCCTCCTGAAGACAAATGGGTCCTCAGACCAGATGTCATAACCAGTTTTCAGCCAATCCGAACCTGACAGTGAAATTGTCCTGCACACATGCACTGACACTTCCTTCTGTGGTTTGTCAGGTCCAGAAGTCTTGGACTTCCCCAAAACCAGTCTCAACCCATAGTTGGATAACAACATACGATGCGGCAGCACTGCTTGAACGTCATCACAACGCATTGCACCCCAGACCATGCAAAGTGTAACCCAAGCAAGTGCACGTGTGAATAGCATCTCAGTCTCATCCACAACTGTAAGTTCCAAGGCCAGCACAACTGCAACTGTATACATCTCTGCAGGTTTCTTGGGGGGTGCGTCTTCTGCCAACTCTGCTGTCCAACTTTTCACATGCCCTTTCCAAAGAACATCCTCTGAGATCCGAACGTCCTCTGGGACCCGACCCAGCTGTTCAATGAGGGAAAGTGATGCCTGGAGACCTTCCGGAATGGTACGGCCACAACCGTCATTGACCCTGTGCTGCATGAAGTCAATTGCATCTTTGACACCACGAGGGTAGAGATACCCCCTGTTCCACTCCAGCCACATCTCAAAAGGTTTCCAGGATTTGTAACGGTTCTTCAGTGCGTTACCTCTACGAGCTGCAAAAATGCGCACCCAACCAGACTGTGGATCATCCAACACCTGAATCAACTCAACGACTGGGAGCTTGGCCTGTATGATGACCTGCGCCAACAGCCAAGCATACTTCTTGCGCTCGGTCTCAAACCTCCGAGCCCTGGCATCAGCAGGATCCTCCTTGTATTTCCTCTGCCGACGCTTAGCATGCATCTCAAGAATACACAAAGCACTGGTCTGAGTCAAACGTGTAAACTCTTCGTGAACTAAGGCCTGGTCACGTGTAGGTAGCCTGAACATGACTGAACGAACGACCTCACCTCTGGAGCGTTTCAAAGGGCGCTCAACTGAATCCTTCCAAATTGAAAGCTGCGCAACAGCATCTAAAGCATCCTCTTCGACAATGTCAGGAAACTCTGAAGTCAACATGTCTAAACACTCTTCGTCATTGTCAAAAGCAGCTTCAAGTCTAAGAGGTGTCACGTATGTCCGTTTCAGGTGAGCCAACAACCCGTCTTCCAATGGTGGCCATAGCTCATCCATTGCCCCAGTCTAACACCTATCACGCGTCCAACATTGTGTTGGAGAGAGGCCCCCCTACCCTTTCAAATTTCTCAGCCAGTGCTTCCCATATAGCATAGACTGTAAACCACTGCAAGCAACTGAAAATCACATTGACAAGTCTGAATCTGCAAGACATTCAAACATCCAAGACAGCATGACATCAAGGAAGTGACATGTTGAACTGAATCAAGCAAGCAACTGAACAGTTTCGAATGAGTTGTTTCCACAAGCGTTTCCAACTGACATCTGTCAACATCACTGGATTGATTTCACAAGCGACTGAAGCAACAAGGAAATCTGTTCAAAGGATTGTTCGATTGATTTGCAAATAAAGCAAGCTCCACAAGAAAACCACTGTAAATAAATCAAGCACCAAATCACATTGATCCTGACAAGCCGCATTGAAATAAATCTCCAAAGGTGATCAAGCCAAAGTAACAACATGCCAAGCAATCGAAGTCAACCACACACATCCCCCCCCACCACCCAGCCAACACAGGGTTCCGCATAGACACACTGGGCAAGCCCAGTGATGCAACTTGTCCTCTTCATGCTGGAGCGCTTTTGCACGTGCTACATAATGCTTCAAAGTATCCGCACGAAATTTGGCCACTCTGCTTGGCCCTTCAGTCAAAATAAATGAAATTGATGACATGTTCCCTTCATCCAACTGTAAAGGAATATCAGAAGGATGCTTCAGGCTCCGAACTTTGTCCATAAATTCTTCAGGTGTATAGTAGACGCCGTACGTGACTTTCAGCCTGCCTTCATCCCCTTTTCCATCTAAATCAGGCTGACACTCGATGCGTTTAGAACCAACCGGAACACCCTGCCAAGGAAATTGTGCATCTTCAGGGATGACCTCTGGCGGATTATCTGCACTGTTGCAAGATATGGACACCTTGGCTTTAAACTCAGAAAGCGAAAGAGGCCCACGGCTGGGAATGCGCAGAAATCTTCACAGCATGGTCCTGCAGCTCATCCTGCAGTTGAAACCTCTCAGATCCAAGTAAATGATCAATAAATGAAGCCGCGACAGCCTTAGCTAATTTCACTGGATATTCTGCTTCTTTGGCAGTATCAAACTGCCATTCACCTGATTCAGATTTCTGGATTGTCCAAGGTTTATGCGTGTGCTTGCCACTACACCTCAGTCTCAGACGTGGCGCCTCGAAATTGGCAAGGAAGGCTGTCGACTTTTTGTGATCCGATCCGAACTCACACGCGTCCACCACGTGAAAAATGTACTTCTGCATTAAAGGTCGGAAATATGGAGTGATCCAAAGCAAACTATTTTCTGGATTCTCAAGTGTGAATGGAATTGAATGTGCATTGCAAAGTTCAATGATCTTGGCTGCACACTCGTACAGGCAATTTGCTGCCTGTACCCTGTCACGGTTGATACCTTTCAACCAAGGAAACCCCAAAGCGTAGCGCGCACTTCTCAGTGGTTTGGGATTTGGGGCGCCATTTCTTCGAAGTTTTCTCTTCACTGGTATGTTTCTTGCTTTTGAAGCCGTCCCACATGGTGGGCCCAATTTGACCGCAGCGGCCTTCAATTTGGACCGCTTCAAATGGTGATCAACTCCAATAGCTTTGCCACCCAACAGCCGAAACTGAGCACACACTCCAGCCGTTCCGCAAAAGAGCTCCAAAAGAAAAGGTGGTGGCTTCCGCCCTGAATCCGCATCAAGACAACCAGCGGGCTTTGGGCCCGTACTTGCACTCGCCAAGCCTTCGCTTGGGTCAACCGCATCTATTGCTGCATGCAAATTGGTATTCGCTTGAGGTCCTTCGACCCTCAAAGTTGTGGACACAGGCTTGCCCTGGATGACATCCACTGTAGGAGAATTGGGTCCTGCCACCTGCGTGACAGAACTACGGCTCTCTGCCGCAACGCAGCTTGAAACCTTCGCTTCAAGCTTGTCCACCAGCTTGCCTTCATGACTTAGTCAAGCTGCTTTGTCATGGTTGATGAAACTATGGGACGGTGAAAAACAGCCAGCTTTACAACATACATGACGTCCTCGTTTGCAACCTTTGTCATGGCACGTTCCCAAATTGTACCCATAGCAAATTGCACGACCCTCTGAGTCCACTGGTGTGCCTCCACGAAGTTGCAAAGGCATTGGAGTCTTGGATGGCTTTCTCTTGTTCTTGTCAAACTTCCCATTGCGAGACGGCTTGCGTCTGTCAGGTGAGCCTGCTTTGTTCTGATCTCTCTTAGGTCCTTGCATTGCATTGGGGGGCTGTTGAACTGTTCGCTCTGAAACTGTTGCTCTGGGCTTCTGCATCAGCAGCCACATGACTGATGGCATCTCCAAAACCTTCTCAACATGTTTGTCCAAAGGAAGTTCACCTCCAGGACCCAAAGGCAGTCCCGATCTGGTCAATTCAGCGAATCGAAGATGTACTTCTCCATCTGCTGCAGATAGCTGACTCAAGGTAGGTCTCTTGAATCCTTCCAGGGGCTCACGCTGAAGCTCTCCAAAGAGCAACTGAATGATCCTCTCATGCACTTCATAGCTCATGAGCTTGGATATCTCATACGCCACGCCCCTCCGTTTGAGGGCATTCAAAACTTCCAGCTCTGTCCCAACGTCACACTTCAAAGAAGACTCGGCCTCGGACAGTTTGATGGCGCCTGATGAGTCCGCCTTCCAGACCTTGAGGTTGTTCTGCTCTTTCATGTTGTTCAGCTCCATGGATCGACTGGTGCACTTCGACCACTCGATGTACCTCAATCTTCCATCGTCTGCACACTGCGCCAATGCATTGATTAATGCATGGCTTGGCTCAAGCACTGATTCGATCTTCAGAGGTGACAACTTCTTCTCTATTGCATCAAACCTGGAAGAAATCTCTTGGACAGGAAGTTTCTTCGGACCATCAGCTTCACTAGTGTCTGTCTTTCGTCTAAGTTCAGTGGCCGTCAACGTGTAGCTCTCGAACAGCAATCTCCGGAGAATGGCTGCTTCTGCATGGACAGCTGAACCCAAAACTGGCACCGCCACTTTGCTGTCGAAATCTTGATCTGTAATCTGTGCAGGGTTTGTAGACACGCTGAATGCATAACTTCCAAAGGTGCTCCAGCCCTTTGCTTTCAGAACACCGAACGTAGCTTCTGACAGCTTGATCTCATCACAACGTGCCTTGAATACCACCTCGCTGCGCTGTCAACATATGACATGGCTTATGAAAACACGGTTGGCGCTGGTTTATGAGAAGGAGTTCAGTTTGTTCTTGTCAACTGTCCAAGAGAACTGAACATTCCTTTGGAAATTGCATCCTTGTGTCAAAAAGACATGCCCAAAAAAATAAAAAATCAGCTATGTGATTTTTCATTGCTTGGTTGTGTCAACTTCTGCACACTTAGGGTTTGTTGCTCACCTTTGTGACTTGCAACCGGACGTTTCTTGAGAGGACTCTTCGTCCCAAACACGGTGCATTCACCGACATGACTTTTCATGTGTGAGGTGGCATTCCACCATCTGAGATGTTTCCTCAAGAACCTGTCTCAAATCACCTCCAAGACAAACTGATGCAAACTGAAACTCTTCTGAATCAAATCAGTTGAAACATCTGCTGAATCAACGCACTGACGCATCTGCTGAATCACTCAAAGCAACATGTGAAAAAAAACATGGACAAACATCGAATGAAATCTGATACAAGTGTGTACATGTGGCTGGCTGACATCTCATGACAAGTTGAACCCCCTGAAACAGCCGCACGATTTTATGGATCAAATCGGAACAGCTGCACATGTGACAGGACCTGTGTCCTAGGAGCTGGACGTCGAGCTGTCAAGCTGCGTGCTCCATCCAAAGCACGTCATACAGCCATGCGCTGTGAAAGCGGGAANTGTGACAGGACCTGTGTCCTAGGAGCTGGACGTCGAGCTGTCAAGCTGCGTGCTCCATCCAAAGCACGTCATACAGCCATGCGCTGTGAAAGCGGGAACGCTAGGGAAGAGTTTGAACATGTGAATCATGATGGAGTCGACGTGAATCCATCAGAGTGCTTTTCTACTTCAGTAGCAATGCCTGGATCTCAGTTGAATNGCTAGGGAAGAGTTTGAACATGTGAATCATGATGGAGTCGACGTGAATCCATCAGAGTGCTTTTCTACTTCAGTAGCAATGCCTGGATCTCAGTTGAATGAATGGCCCAAGAAACTTTTCAGAAGCAATGCAGAGATCAATGAAGATTTGACTTTGTTTGAGTTGCAAAACTTGACACCTTCAGAAGGTCCAGAGTTGAGACGTGCCACTGGTGTCAATGTCACAGATGATTCCAGCAGTGAAGTGAGTGACATGTCTGACTCATGCAGTTCAGCGACAGATGCAGACAGTGAATCGGACGATGTTGATCGTCGAGTTGAGTTGGACNCCAGCAGTGAAGTGAGTGACATGTCTGACTCATGCAGTTCAGCGACAGATGCAGACAGTGAATCGGACGATGTTGATCGTCGAGTTGAGTTGGACGGAGTATCCAATTCACGAGACCTGGTGGCGCCCTCGGACATTGCTGGACAGACTTGCTTTAGACATGTCAAGTCAAAGAAACTTCATTTGGTAGGCAGAGTTTACTCTGTCAAGCAACTCATAATTTGGGTTGCACTTGCGGCCACATTTGAAATATTTGACATCATGCAAAACTCTGCCTACCAAATGAAGTTTCTTTGACTTGACATGTCTAAAGCAAGTCTGTCCAGCAATGTCCGAGGGCGCCACCAGGTCTCGTGAATTNATTCAACTGAGATCCAGGCATTGCTACTGAAGTAGAAAAGCACTCTGATGGATTCACGTCGACTCCATCATGATTCACATGTTCAAACTCTTCCCTAGCTGTGTCATGCATCGAACAGCTTTCTGTGACTCTATCAGCACTTGTTGCAGCTAACTTGACTGCATCATCCAACGTTTGAGCTCCTGACCAACGCTTCGCTCTCGAAAGATCAGGCCTGAAAATGCCTGCCCTGACAGCATTGAATATGGCTTCGATCTGTCTCAAAATTGGCGACGCAGCATCACGGGAATATTCAAGAGCACTCTTATCACCAGGCACGACATGATATCCAGCAAGTCTCCTCAACGAAAGACTGACATTTGCCTTTGACATCCATGACAGGATAGTGGTCTTTGCAGAATGCGTTGCAAGACTCTTCAAAGATTCTGGCTCGAAAGGCTGTAAAATCTCTCTGAGCCACACACTTGCCTCTGACGATGTCAATGGCTGCAAAGACCATCCACCCCCGGACAACGGTGCTGGCATTGTAGGTTGTGACATGCAAGCCCTCAAACCAAACTGTACCCTTTTGTCCAGCCAAGCTGTAGCCCAGTCCAAGCCAGTTACTCCAGGTAGCACTCCAGCAACCGGCAACAATCTGACAACGTGGGTTCGACGTTTCTGAGCTGTTTTGTGGTGATACAATGAGGCTTCAATGAAACCTCTCCCACAGTCCATGTCAAGAACAGGCTCATGAATACAATGTTGGCCGTCAGACCAGCGAAGTCTGCAATGAATGAGGAAACAGATGTACCCCGCAAACACGGAGTCTTGGCCTGCTCCATGAATGGCGATGTTTTCCAAGGCCATAACTTGTTGCACAGAAAACGGTGATTTCTTCTTGACTGGGGCCTTTTCGAAACCCAATGCAACTCCACGCACACGTGATGAGCTCAAAACTTTTTCCACATCAGCTCCAAGAAGGCCTTTTGCAAAACCTATGGATTCAAGGAAACGTTTCCCTTTTGAAGGGGCTGCATGCATCCTCCTCAACTCGCAGAGGTACTCGTACGCCGATTCCTCTGAAATAGGAAAAATGCCTCCAAGACAATTTGTGAAAACTGCACGCTTCCATCTACCATATGCCAACAAAGAAGCAGCCCTGCTTTTCAAAGTTGCTGTGGACTTGCTAGAGAAAGCATCAGAGACAACCTGCCATATATAGTCGTCACCCTTGCCATGCTCTATGCACTGCATCAACAACCGACCAAACTCTGTATGACACGTGCTGTCAAGGACAATGACTTTCCAACATTGAAGCGCCAAGTTAGTTATGCTTTCGATTTTCAGCTGCAACCCAAGAAATCTCTGAGAGGTGCACCTTTGCATTGAATCTGTCCAACTTGACCGGCACAGACACAGCGCTGGATTGACAGAACAACTGCACTGGAAAGTCAACCCAATCAGGCTTTGAAATCAGAGGTTTTCTCTTACCACTGAATGCCTCTTCCCATGATGAATTTTCCCATGGAAGTTGAAGTCGCAGTCTCTTTGCACCAAGCTCACGGGCACATGAATTGATGTACTCTGTAGTCAAGCCGTTCATGACAACAAGGCAGCAAACTGCAGCTAAGGTCCAAACCATGCAGTCCTACAGGCTACCTAGGGGATGAAGCGCTCATGTTGTAAAACTCTGACGAGGGTGGGTGGCTACCCTTCTTTTGAGGCGTGCGAGGGACATAGAATTAAGATGTGTTCATGCAATATGCCAGTGAGTTTCCACAACAAAACAGACATCACAAAAAACGAACAAACCGCACAAGAAAAACAAAACAATTGTTGAGAGAACCTGACTCACCTTGCCTTGCACAAGAGGACAACTGTTTTGGATTTGGTTTCTTGTTAATTTTTTTTGTTGCACTCAAGCACAAACAAAGGAAACTTCCGCAAAGTTGCATTAACCCATGTTACGCAACGCGGGGCATTTTGTTTGGGAAACCATGGCCATTNTTTTGTTGCACTCAAGCACAAACAAAGGAAACTTCCGCAAAGTTGCATTAACCCATGTTACGCAACGCGGGGCATTTTGTTTGGGAAACCATGGCCATTGCCATGAAACAAAGTTTGGCTTAACGGAAATTTTGCGCGACATTTTNATTAACCCATGTTACGCAACGCGGGGCATTTTGTTTGGGAAACCATGGCCATTGCCATGAAACAAAGTTTGGCTTAACGGAAATTTTGCGCGACATTTTGGCTCATAACCCAAAAATTTACAAACA
Source organism: Symbiodinium sp. clade C Y103 (assembly GCA_003297045.1). Classification (NCBI taxonomy): domain Eukaryota; class Dinophyceae; order Suessiales; family Symbiodiniaceae; genus Cladocopium; species Cladocopium sp. clade C. The sequence goes on along the minus strand of BGPT01000257.1, from coordinate 222,622 downwards.
CTCTTTTCACGATAAAGTATCATCACCTTCGGTGAAATAACACTTGGCCCTCCAAGCACGGCCTCATAACAAGCCTTGGCCCTCCAAGCACGGCCCGGCCACGGCCACGGCCACGGCCACGGCCACGGCCACGGCCAGCCGGTGCCGGTGCCGGTGCCGGTGCCGGTGCCGGTGCCGGTGCCGCACGGCCACGGCCACGGCCACGGCCACGGCCACGGCCACGGCCACGGCACGGCCACGGCCACAGCCACGCCACCATTCCCGCTGGCCACGGCCACGGCCACGGCCACCAACCACCGGCCACCGGCCACGGCCACGGCCACAGCCACGGCCAGCCGGCCACGCGCCACCATCCACACCGGCCACGGACCGGCCACGGCCACGGCCACGGCCCGGCCATGGCCCGGCCACGGCCCGGCCACGGCCACGCACGGAAAAAAGCAATCCTCCCGTAGTATCATATGCCAACAGCGTTCTCTACCAGAAAGCAAAAATTGTCTCCACGTGAAAAAACTTCATAGATTGAGGACTGACAGATGCTGAAAGGCTTGGTCCAACTGTTTTTTTTTTGAAGCACCTGCGGTGACTGCAGCATTTTTTGCGGAGAAAACTCTTGCAAACGGTCATCTTCCAAGTTCAATCTTTTGCAGTGAAGTTTGACCTCACCTCTCCGATTTTCCATGTGTTTTCCATATGTTTCTTACATTTTGCTAATGGTTCCCCCTCTTATTTTCCATGTATTTTCCATGTGTTTCTAACATTTTGCTCACGGTTCCCCCTCTGATTTTCCATGTGTTTTCCATACGTTTTTTCATTTTGCTAATGGTTCCCCCTCTGATTTTCCATGTGTTTGCTAACGGCCCACCCTCTTATTTTCCATGTGTTTTCCATGTGTTTCTTATATTTTGCCAACGGTTCCCCCTCTTATTTCTTCATGTGTTTTCCATATGTTTGCTACATTTTGCTGACGGTTCCCCCGCTTATTTTCCATAGGTCTTCCGTTTGTTTCTTATATTTTGCTAACGGTTCCCCCTCTGATTTTCCATGTGTTTTCCATGTGTTTTCCATGTGTTTCTTTCATTTTGCTATATAACGGTTCCCCCTCTTATTTTCCATATGTTTTCCATGTGTTTCTTTCACTTTGCTCACAATTCCCCCACTGATTTTCCATGTGTTTTCCATATGTTTCTTACATGTCGCTAATGGTTCCCCCTCTTATTTTCCATGTGTTTTCCATGTGTTTCTTACATTTCGCTAACGGTTCCCCCTCTGATTTTCCATGTGTTTTCCATACGTTTCTTTCATTTTGCTAACGGTTCCCCCTCATATTTTCCATATGTTTTCCAGTTTTCCATTTGTTTCCTATATTTTGTTAACGGCTCCCCCTCTGATTTTCCATGTGTTTTCCGCATGTTTCTTACATTTTGCTAAAGGCTCCCCCTGTTATTCCGGAAAGCTCGTGCAAAGGGTTTTTCCCAAAGAACAACTACCAAATGCATCTACATAACATATCCTATTTACATCATCATCATCATCATCATCATCATCATCATCATCATCACATACATCTCATACAACTCATATACATCATCTACTTCACATAACATCTCCTACTCACATCTTATTCCAAACTTCTTTAAAACCGTCGATCACCAAAACTTACTTGCACAACACTCGCCAAAACGCCCTCGCCATGTAACATCTGCTTAGCTTTGCGCATTTCGTAAAAAGGGGCCCTACTTTCGCATCCGCACGTCGTGAAAAACAAGCCGCTGAAATCTCCGCAAATCAAAGGTGAAAAACCGACATGCCACTGACAAAGACTGGATCGCTCAGCACTCACCTTTTTCTACACAAGTGGGAATATCCATGGCCTTTCTTCAGGGGCCAATACTCACAGGTGAAACCAAAAAACAGTAGGGGGGGAGGGGGCACAAAAGAACGAATCACTGAAGAAACAAACGTCCCACCCGCCCCCCCAGTGGAGGCTTTGAACTGATCCTGGCCACCATTGGCATTAAATGAAAAGTTCACCTGTGTGAAAGGTTTGTTCAAAACATGTTTTCCTGAAAACAAAAGAACAAACGACAAACTGAGTTGAGAGTAAAGAAGTAAAAACGGTCAACGATGCAAACAGATGTTTCACAAAGGTTGCACAGCATTTGCTCTCAAATACTTGGACAAGATGACCGTAACATACTTAACCCTCAACTCAGAAGTTTCTTCCAGAGCCCGGCCCCGCGCACAGAGGCAGGGAAGAAACGCAAGCGAGAGCAGAGACGCGAAGAGGCGAAGGGCAGGTAAGAGGAGAGCAGAAGAGATCGACTAGAAGCTGCTCTCAGCTTCTTTTGAACTACGCAGGGAATAAGGTTACATCAACGCGCTGAGTCGCAACTTATTCCCAACTTCTTTAAAACCGTCGATCACCAAAACTTACTTGCACAACACTCACCAAAACGCCCTCGCCATGTAACATCTGCTTAGCCTTGCGTATTTCGTTAAAAAGGGGCCCTACTTTCGCATCCGCACGTCGTGAAAAACAAGCCGCTGAAATCTCCGCAAATCAAATGTCAAAAACCGACATGCCACTGACAAAGACTGGATCGCTCAGCGCTCAACCTTTTTCTACACAGTGGGAATACCCATGGCCTCTCTTGAGCCACGGTCCCCACCCATGTTGCAGTGGCTTTCCACGAAGCTGAGACTTTCGTCTAGCGCTTTCGCTGTTTCCCCTTCGGGAACTTTCACTGAATCTTTCAGCAAACGGTGTGGCAACTGTCGGGAAGGATAATCTGACAAGTTCGAAACTGAAGGAACACGGCTAGACCAAGGTAGGGCAAAATGCTTGCCCAACTGACGTGCAACCAAACTGCAAATCAAACTGATTGACCTGGAGTCGGAGCACCCCTTTATCAAGGCAAACGTAGCACCCTCATTGTCTATGTAGGCCATCAGCTGGGAGGAAGAAATAGTTCGTCCCCAAATACACAATGCCATTGCAACCGCAATCGTCTCAAGTTCACCAATAAGGTTCTGGCGGCCTTCATCAAACCAGGCAGAAAATCTTGAACTACCAACGTGCAACCCAAACCAAGAGATGATCTCACCAGTTCCAGAGACCAACACTGCTCCAAAGCCAGCGCCATCAGATTTGCTGAAGCGGGCATCTGTAAACAAATAAAAAAGTATCAAGTAGCTTGCAAGACTAGACAAAACCCTGGGCCCCCCAAAAAGGAGTCTCTCTCGAAGTACTGTGTGAGGGATTCCACCAAGCGGTCTGACAACTTCGGTGAAAAAGGGTTTGCATACGCATGCTTGGTGATGTCCTGCAAGGCAACCTTTCCAAGACGACCGAAAATGAAGCCGTCACAAAATGCTATCTTTCCTCTCAAGGTCAGTGCATCCTTTTTGGACAGCTTGTCGGAGGCAAGAATACCATCCAAGAGTTGCGTGGTGTCTGCCAGCCTTTTCTCCGTGTTACACACCTTCAGGATGCCATCCGAAGAACAGCTAAGGTCAAATTGCACAACCAAAGCCGAAACCCTTTTTGAAAAATCGTCACTTTTCGGACCCTCACGGTCAAACCTCCACCCCAGGATGTCCGGTAGACTGCGTGTTGTTGCTCAAGGTCGGGGTCGCAAAAGAAACGAAGTCATCGAAATAACATGTCAAAGGCAATACAAACACCTTTGCAGCAATCCACTGTAGAAATCTTGCACGTCTAATAAACACATTGACTGCAGAACGTGATCCAAAGGGTAATGCAACTTGTTGAAAGAGAGCTGCAGATGCCGCAACCGGATCATATACTGACAAGTATGAGTGCTGCAAGGACTCATCAGCAATGGCCAGTTGACGATATGCAGAAGCGAGATCCAGTGATCTCCCCAAAAGATCCGTTGACATTCCGCGAGCTGACAGGCATCTCATCATGTATGCTGCAAAGCCACAAATAACATCGGGCCCATCCACTGTCGCTTGTTCAAAAGTATTCACTGTAGCATTAACTTGATTCTGACTGAGATCATCAATAGGACGGACCTTCCCTGATTGGTCCAAAGGAAATCTCCGAGAAACAGCAGCCCCCTGAGGGAGATCCTCCCAGGGTATCGGCCCTAAAAGCCAACCACGCTCCACCTCTGATTGTGTCTTAGCCCACAAACTGTCATCAAGCTTGTCGTCGCCACTGGTCCTCGTCATTTATTTCCAACTCCGCAACAGCACACACAACACACACACCGCGTGAACGCATACGCTTGTGAAGATGTGTACATATGTGTGACCATGTCTCCACATATATTCTGACATCGGATTCGAAACGCAAACGTTCGCCAAAAATCGAAAACGTGATTCGGAAACTCGCCAAATGAGTTAGAAACTTTCCGTGGAAAAATCAATGAAAGCAACGGCTGAAGTCCAGTACACAGCAAACCTTTTTCCAGGCAGATGGGGGCGAGCCATCACCTATCCGGCTTCTTAGGCTTAGGGCTTAGGGATAGGCTTACAAAAGAAAGGCAGGAAACACGTAGTGTGGGTTGGAACAAGTCTTTTGTCAAAATTGTAGGACAAGCCCACCCTCCCTACCCTTGAACGGAAATGTGTACGAGCTATAAACTCAACATTTGTGTCTGTGTGTGCAAAGGGTTTGTGTTTGTTGTTTGACAGCTTTGCAGCAAACACCAAAGGAAACAAACACAAAACCAAAAGTTGCGTGAGGAAATAAAATCGAGTTTCTTTTCAAAAATCTCTCAACTTATTTCCAACTCCGCAACAGCACACACAACACACACCGCGTGAACGCATACGCTTTTGCAGGTGTGTATTTATGTGTGACCATGTCTCCACATATATTCTGACATCGGGTTCGAAACGCAAACGTTCGCCAAAAATCGAAAACGTGATTCGGAAACTCGCCACATGAGTTAGAAACTTTCCGTGGAAAAATCAATGAAAGCAACGGCTGAAGTCCAGTACACAGCAAACCTTTTTCCAGGCAGATGGGGGCGAGTCATCGCCTATCCGGCTTCTCCCCTTCTAGTCCAAGGCGATGCCTCAATCTCTCCCACGCTACGGTGGTTCGATAGGCACCTCTCCCTTCGAACCAGCTAAGGTCCAACCTGCTTGCACCATCTGCCGGGTTGCTATGACTGGGACACCTTCCGAACCACCTCCTGTGCTGAAGCTCGCACTCAAGACTCGCAAAGTCACTGATCATGGCTGAAGCGAATGTCGTCTCACCGCTTCCTTTCACAAATGCCATTCGAGCCGACTCATTGTCGATGTAGTAAACCAGAAGTGCACTTGCAAACTCTTCTCCCCAAAGCAAACAAGCTACAAGCACTGGCAGCACTGCAAGCTTATGTATTGGATTGCAAGAAACTTTGAAAAATTCATTCAAAATGTCAACCGGCACGGCTTCACTGAAGTATGAGAGGCATTGACCATGCGGTGACAAAATCAAGCCACCAATACTGCCTTGTCGAAGCTCCGGGTTGCAAGCTCCATCTGTAAAGATGATTCATGTATCTGTCAAAGGCTTGCTGACGCTAATGGGCGGAGCATTGAGCACCCGGCCACCCAAAGAAAGTAAGCTCCCACTGATGGAAGAATCCAGCTTCTTTCGTCCTCCCTTCTCGGTGTAAAACCTTCCAAGGTTCTTGATGGCAGAGTTCGCAATTCTACCAAAAGTGAGCCCTCGAAAATTATCATTCCGCCCCGCAGCCGTTCAGCTTCCTTCGCATCCAGCCATCCCTCCGCAAGGATATCGTCGATCTTTGAGATCAGCTCGCTTCGCCTCTCGTCGGTGTGCCCGAACAAAACATGCTTGTCATGGCATTGTTTCAGTCCACCTCCATTTTGAATTTCTGATCAAAAGGTAAAACCTTCTTACCTTCTGTGGCATATCGCAGTCCCAAAATTTGGAACAGGGACTCAACACACCAAGAGGTGTTCTCCAAAAGCTCACTGCGGCTCAGCACCCCAAAGTCATCATAGAATGCAGTCCAGCATAAGTGCTAGGCCACCACACCTACAGTTCCGTCGCATCGTCTTTAAGCCTGGAAGGCAGCATGTGTCAACTAATTGGATATGCAAGCAGGGAGCAGCCTGCGGAAAGGACTTTTTCATAGCGTGGCTGCCGAAATCATCGTCTTAGAAACGCAGCAGAGCAGCAACAATNATTGGATATGCAAGCAGGGAGCAGCCTGCGGAAAGGACTTTTTCATAGCGTGGCTGCCGAAATCATCGTCTTAGAAACGCAGCAGAGCAGCAACAATTCCCACTGCTTGCGTCCTGCCGCTGGTAACACAAGACAATCGAGAAGTATTTGCNGCTGCCGAAATCATCGTCTTAGAAACGCAGCAGAGCAGCAACAATTCCCACTGCTTGCGTCCTGCCGCTGGTAACACAAGACAATCGAGAAGTATTTGCCGCAAACTGAAAAAAAGACATGCTTTGGCTCCAACCATGAAGCCAAAACTGGACCCCAAAAATGACGCCATTTCTGGCTTCGCTTAATGAAAAATAGAAGCCCCCCCCACAAAATTGAAGCTAAAAGTGGCTTCCGCCAAACGGCAAAAAATCCACTGGCCAAAACAAAAATAAATTCGGCGGCATGAAAAAGAATCTACCACTGACTGTGGCTAGCAACTCCTAGCCTGATGCTCGCATAACCGAGGTCTATGTCGAGCTTAAAGTTGCCATTTTTTCAACCAGCGAAGCACCTGACTCTCTTCATGCGNCTGATGCTCGCATAACCGAGGTCTATGTCGAGCTTAAAGTTGCCATTTTTTCAACCAGCGAAGCACCTGACTCTCTTCATGCGCCAGCAAAATCGTCTTCAAGCCTGGAAGGCAGCATGTGTCAACTAATTGGATATGCAAGCAGGGAGCAGCCTGCGGAAAGGANGCGTGGCTGCCGAAATCATCGTCTTAGAAACGCAGCAGAGCAGCAACAATTCACACTGCTTGCGTCCTGCCGCTGGTAACACAAGACAATCGAGAAGTACTTGCCGCAAACTGAAAAAAAGACATGCTTTGGCTCCAACCCTGAAGCCAAAACTGGACCCCAAAAATGACGCCATTTCTGGCTTCGCTTAATGGAAAATAGAAGCCGCCCCCCACAAAATTGAAGCTAAAAGTGGCTTCCGCCAAACGACAAAAAATCCATTGTCCAAAACGAAAATAAATTCGGCGGCGTCAAAAAGAATCTACCACTGAGTGCGGCTAGCAACCCCTATACTGATGCTCGCATAACCGAAATCTATGCCGAGCTGAAAGTTGCCATTTTTCAACCAGAGAAGCACCTGACTCTCTTCATGCGTCAGCAAACCAAAATCATCGCACACCGCTTTTGTGTATGTCACGCTGGCACTGTTCCGTCGCAGCGTCTTCAAGCCTGGAAGGCAGCATGTGTCAACTAATTGGATATGCAAGCAGGGAGCAGCCGGCGGAAAGGACTTTTTTCATAGCGTGGCTGCCGAAATCATCGTCTTAGAAACGCAGCAGAGCAGCAACAATTCACACTGCTTGCGTCCTGCCGCTGGTAACACAAGACAATCGAGAAGTATTTGCTGCAAACTGAAAAAAAGATATGCTTTGGCCCCAACCCTGAAGCCAAAACTGGACCCCAAAAATGACGCCATTTCTGGCTTCACTTAATGGAAAATAGAAGCCGCCCCCCACAAAATTGAAGCTAAAAGCGGCTTCCGCCAAACGACAAAAAATCCACCGTCCAAAACGAAAATAAATTCGGCGGCGTCAAAAAAAATCTACCACTGAGTGCGGCTAGCAACCCCTATACTGATGCTCGCATAACCGAAATCTATGCCGAGCTGAAAGTTGCCATTTTTCAAACAGAGAAGCACCTGACTCTCTTCATGCGTCAGCAAACCAAAATCAACATACACCGCTTTTGTGTATGTCATGCTGGCACTGTTCAGGTGCTTCGATGGTTGAAAAATGGCAACTTTAAGCTCGGCATAGACTTCGGTTATGCGAGCATCAGTATAGGGGTTGCTAGCCGCACTCAGTGGTAGATTTTTTTTGACGCCGCCGAATTTATTTTCGTTTTGGACGGTGGATTTTTTGTCGTTTGGCGGAAGCCGCTTTTAGCTTCAATTTTGTGGGGGGAGGCTTCTATTTTTCATTAAGTGAAGCCAGAAATGGCGTCATTTTTGGGGTCCAGTTTTGGCTTCAGGGTTGGAGCCAAAGCATGTCTTTTTTTCAGTTTGCGGCAAATACTTCTCGATTGTCTTGTGTTACCAGCGGCAGAACGCAAGCAGTGTGACTTGTTGCTGCTCTGCTGCGTTTCTAAGACGATGATTTCGGCAGCCACTTTATGAAAAAGTCCTTTCCGCAGGCTGCTCCCTGCTTGCATATCCAATTAGTTGACGCATGCTGCNCTGGTTCTGGTGTCTTGGGAATGCCATGCTGCCGAGGCGCTTCGAGGCTCAGCGAAGCCCGCCCAAAGTCAGGCCTCGGACACAAAACGTATTGGCACGCGGACAAATCGAGCCTTCCGGGGACTGACTCGAAACTATATAATACTATTGTTGCAGTCCCATGGGCTGATGATTTCGAGAACGACATGATTCCGAAATAAAACTGTACAAATCTCCAGTGCAGAAAACTCTTAGAAACGTAAGGTTTCTTCTCAATACTACCTCAGTTCAGGAAATCAAACGTCCACGTTCCAAAGTAGTAAGAGAGCAGAATGTTCTGCTCTACACTTCCATCACATCCAGTCCGTTCAGNGCAATATGTAGTTTCTAGATGTGAGAAGGTAACCAATGCCTGAGAAGGCATATGGCTAGCTTCTCACCATCTCACTTCCCATAAGCAAGATGCAGAAAATGGTGGTCCTGGATCAACATATCCAGTTCAAATAACCACATCGGTGATCAAGATCAAGTATCTCAATCACAAAGTTGTAGAAAGCTTCTCTTGTCAGATGCCCAAACACTCCAGTAGGCGCAAGCGCCTGCAATACCAATAGGCACATAGCTAAGCGACCAGCTTAGCTATGATGAGCAACGTTCATTCTCCAATAGAAGCTCAACAACATCCAAAATACTGTACGGTAGTCATCATCCTGTCTTCACAATTCAGATGACAACCAAATGTCCATCACGAGCAAACGTAAGTTGCTCGAGATCATGCAGAAAGCATCAAATCAGGACAGATCGCACCAAAGTTGACGGTAAATTGACCAAATCCCAATCTGAAGGCAGTTCTGGATAGAACTCTTCGTGTAGAGCTCAAAGAACATCAAATTCAAATGAAAACCACCACTGGTGAGGACATTGCACGGTCTTCACCATGGTAGTCTCCAAAACGGTCTACAGTCACCACGGCGGGCAACGTCAACCACTATACTTTCACACCCCCTTTCGACGAGGTGAGCGTAGCTCTCCACAAAGAAGCTCCAAAAGAAAATACTTGTGACTCTCAAAGTTCCAGAAATAAGCAGCTCTGTCACATAGATCACGAAGATCCAGGCAGATTCATAGTAATGCTCATTTCCAATGTGAGATTCACAAGAACTTGACCGAAATTCTCATGAATATAGTTGGCGTATAGTCAAAAACTGAAATTGTGTCTAGCCTCTTTGCAGATAAATACCTGCTGAGCTGCATTGACTATCCTCCAGTGTCTCAACGAATATTGTAAATAATATCCCAATAAGCTGCAGCGTAAATCCAGTTCCCAGCGTCACAGAAGGAACCACAATGCATCGGAAGATGCAGAGGTCTCCTCAGTATAGAACTCGATTCCAGATCTTTCTGCAGATAAAACCACAAAGGTCAGTGGATTTCATGGCGTCACAACTGGATCACTACGGTGTTGTTGTTGCAAACAGGTTTCAACAAACACACACACACACACAAGAGCACGATACATCCACCGACGAAGCACCTTCGGAGTCAACCCAAAAACAAAGAAAGATGTTTCACATTCCGCACCCTCCGCCAGGAAGGTAGGCATGTCAGAAAATCCAAAATGACTTCTGAAGACAATCGGACATTGCCCCAGTGCACTATGAGGAAACGAATGAACGGTCATCTTCGCAAAACGTTATACACTGACTGGTCAGTGTCCTAATGTCGTCCAAGTAACATCCATTAAGAAAACGAGTGCCCAATCACGTCTCTGGCAAAAACTCGGCTCGTGACCGTTGTCCCAATAGGAGCAAAGAGCTCAGACTGAGACATCGAATGGCCGGTGGAAAACTATTAAGCTTGCGACCTCCAGCCGAAAGAAGGAAATGCTCCCCCTTTCAAACCAAAGCCAAACGTAAACAACATAAGCTGAGAACATCGCAAGAAACATGAGAACCAATGCGGAAACAGGCACCCAGGAGCACGGAACAGACAAACACAAGAGAACATGTCAAGTTACTTACACATGTTGTGTCATGTGGTGGCCTCTGGCCCCCCTTTCAAGATGTGAGTCCTTTAAGAATGGACTCATCTCATCTTGGGTTCTCATCACTGGCCGGCAGCACCTTAGTACCCAGGCATGGCCACAAATCACCGCATGAAATACACAAACATTGCTACAAGACATGTAATGCAGTTACTTACACTGATCCTACTCTCCAGTGTCCATCGATGCAATTACCCTTCTTAATAACAACAGTGCACAGACCCTTGAATGCAGACATGACCAAAACAGATGAGCATCTCTCGATGCATAAAACCATCAACTGCGCAAACAGAACCCTCGGCTTTCAGCCCAGCACGTCCTTTTCAACTCTTCTTGCAAAGCAGTGATCGCGAACATGATAGACGCAACAGAACTGAACCTCGAGCCGCTGTATGGCTATTCTGTTCTAAAGCTCCAACGCAATTGAAATGTCATCCACCAAGTGGATCTTCCACTGTTCACACACAATTCAGTGTGGTGCTGGCGGATATGGCAATGTTGGCCAGCCTCTCAGTCGTGACACAGGATTCGGATTCGAAGCAGATGCAGTAGATCTTGGCTTTGTCGGTGGCATGTGCATAGGCGGGCTATGGTATATTGGACCCGGTCCCGGCACTGATCCACCTGGTGCGGGCATAGAGACTCCCATAGTGGTACCCATATGCTCGATGGCGTCAATCATACTGTTCTGGAGCTCCACTTGGTGCGAGGCAAACGCACAGAGGTTGTCATGCAACCTTTTGATGGAGTCCAAAGAAGTCCTAATAATTGTGATTCAGAAGGTCGAGGCCGTTTGTAGCTCTGGAGGAAGCGGCCTCTCCGGAACAGGCAATGTTGGACGTCGCAAAGCTGAACGTCCCCGACTCATTTGGAACTACCTCAGTCGGTGGGGCCATAGGTTCTCCTGGCCTAGCTCCTCGAAGTGATCGAGATCTGGAACCCACACCATTTCGTCTACGATTCTCCGACGTCTCTCTGTGCACCTCAGGGGTAGTCGAAGGAGATGTATCTCGAATTGCCGCAATATGGGGAGGAGGCCCATCAGGTGGTACTGGGTTTTCCGATGGAGCTCCCATTCCACTCATGGCTCAAGCGCCAGTAATGACCACAAAATGGTACGATCGGGCCCCTACTCCTTTGAGTGATCAACTGCAATCTTACACAAACATCCAAGGTCATAACAAAAGTTGTCTCTGCTCGAAGACTCAGCTCATAGGCAGAAAAATGGAACCCTTGCAAAACAGAGCAAACACTCATGCCCTCTCTCGAGGATTCCTCCCTCTCCAAAACAAAACTCATCGAAGGAAGTTTAGAAGCTAAACCTTCCGACAATATGGACAGATGGAAAAGAACAGCCAATGAAGAAAGTCAGAAGATGAAGAAAGTCAGAAGAGAAGAGATGCAGGCGCGCGAAAAGGTAGGAAGAGAAGAGACGCAGGTGCGCGAAAAGGTAGGAGAGTCGCGAAACACTGTGTTTTTCCAATGTTTTGTGGCTCCGGAGGGTCGAGAAGTAGGCTTGCTAAAGCGGCGGGTGCGGAGACATCTCGGCAGATGAGAGCTCAAAAATTGCACGCCCTTGTGGCGCGAAGCGCATTTGGAAGTAAAAAGTGTTAAAACACCTCAGGTTCGGACCGCTTTTGGAAGTTCAGATGTGCAAAAAGTGCACGGCGCTGTGGCGCGAAGCACATTTGGAAGTAAAAAGTGTTCAAAACTGTCACCTTCGGACCGCCTTTGGAAATTCAGATGCGCAAAAAGTGCACGGCGCTGTGGCGCGAAGCACATTTGGAAGTAAAAAAGCGTTAAAAACGGTCACGTTCGGACAACTTTTGGAAGATGAGATGTGGAAAAAATGCACGGCGCTGTGGCGCGAAGCACATTTGGAAGTGAAAAGTGTTAAAAACTGTCAGCTCCGGAGCGCTTTTGGAAGTTGAGATGTCGAAAAAGTGCACGGCGCTGTGGCGCGAAGCACATTTGGAAGTGAAAATGTTAAGAACACCACATGCTCGGGCCGCTTTTGGAAGTTGCGATGTCGAAAAAATGCACGGCGTTGTGGCGCGAAGCACATGTGGAAGTGAAAATCGTAAAAACGTGAGGGGTTCGGGGCACTTTTGGACGATTCGATGGCCATCCGATGTCGAAAAAGTGCACGCCGTTGTGGCGCCAAGCACATTTGGAAGTCAAATGCGTCAAAAACTGAGGGTTTTAGGCAAATTTTGAAATGTCAGTTAACTAACTGTACTAACAACTTAACAACTTAACCACTTAACAATTGAACAACTTAACAACTTAGCAACTTAACAACTTAACCACTTAACCACTTAACAACTTAACAACTTAACCACTTAACAATTGAACAACTTAACAACTTAGCAACTTAACAACTTAACCACTTAACCACTTAACAACTTAACAACTTACTTAGTTAGTTTGTCAGTTAGTTAGTCAGTGAGTCAGTCAGTTAGTCAGTCAGTTAGTCAGTTACTCAGTTACTCTGTTAGTCAGTTAGTCAGTTAGTCAGCTAGTTAGTTTGTTAGTCAACTAGTTAGTTAATTAATTAGCTAGTCAGTTGCTCAGTTAGTCAGTTCGTCAGTTAGTTAGTTAGTTAATTAGTTAGTTAGTTAGTTAGTCAGTCAGTTAGCCAGTTAGTCAGTTAGTCAGTTAGTCAATTAGTCAGTTAGTCAGTTAGTCAGTTAATCAGTTAGTCAGTTTGTCAGTTAGTCAGTTAGTCAGTGAGCCGGTTAGTCGGTTAGTCAGTTAATCAGTTCGTCAGTTAGTCAGTTAGTCCGTTAGTCAGTTAGTCCGTTAGTCCGTTAGTCAGTTAGTTAGTTTGTTAATTAGTTTGTTAGTTAGTTAGCCAGTCAGTCAATCAGTTAATCAGTTAGTCAATTAATTAGGCAGGCAAATAGATAGACAGATAGATAGGCCGACGCTCCAGCCACCTTTTGATCCATCAGTGGATCTGCTCTGCCATCCATGACTCACAACAACGAACCTCTCCTATTGGTAAACACAACATCAACATCCAATCCCCGCTTGAGGATGAGGAATCACAATGATGATGGATTGATACAAAACATACACATCAGTCACAAACGCACATGATCACCTACAATCAAAGACGTCAAGAACAGCAATACCGATGCAACTGCAAATGCAAAATGTCAGGAATAACAAGTTAATCCAGCAGCTCGTGTCAATACAACCAATTCACATTCAGTCCACTTGTTGCCAACCTGCGTCACCAAAACAAACAAGGTTCAAAGCTGCCAGCAGTGCAAAAACACTATTTCTAACGGGAAGATGCCATCACCAGTTGAGATGGCTGATCTGTTTCAAACAACCACGCTATACATTCAAAGTCTCGCAATTCGTTCTTCCAAAACCCATCTTAGGTCTAGGAGAGCCTCTGCGTGGATCAGCTGGCTGATATACTGGGACTTCCTGTGCTGGGTTCTCCCACTCTGCGTCATCCCAGGCCGAAGCCTCATAGAGTGCCGCAGCCAGGCGCTGATTATGCGCAGCACAAGCAAGCGGTTGGTACCCTGGAGGTGCAGGAGGAGGCCTCTTGGGAACTACTCCTGTTGCATTGGGAGGACATAGATGTACTGCCGAAGGAAATCCAGCTGATGGTTGATAAGATACTGGCAACCCTGTGGGCTTATTCTACACTCCACAAAAAAGCGCAAATGTTTTTCGTGAATCGCTTTCGAAAATAAATTTCCGTCGCCAAATGACATGTGTGTGGAAAAGCACAANCTTATTCTACACTCCACAAAAAAGCGCAAATGTTTTTCGTGAATCGCTTTCGAAAATAAATTTCCGTCGCCAAATGACATGTGTGTGGAAAAGCACAAACGAAAAAGATTGCTCAGACGACACGCACAGCTCACCACAACTTTTTCACCGGGGAATGTTTCAGCACCTTCCGAGCTCCNTGTGTGTGGAAAAGCACAAACGAAAAAGATTGCTCAGACGACACGCACAGCTCACCACAACTTTTTCACCGGGGAATGTTTCAGCACCTTCCGAGCTCCAGGGCTCTAGGGGGTGGCCCCTTTTAGGGGAGTAAGAAAACAGGAGGATGGAAATTAGACGAGGGTGGGATTCGAAGAAGCAAAGGGAGGGAAAGACGGAAAATTTCCATCAAATGGGAGTCCCTCCCACCCAACCCTTGAATCGACATGTTTCGGGCGAAACATAAAATTGATTTCCTCCAGAAATTANTTGTTGTTGACACAAACAAAACTCTTAACCCCAAAATGTTTTGCTCAAGGTTGTTGCGTGTGCAAATAAGGGAGAGTTTCTCAAAGAGAAACTCACAACTTATTCTACACTCCACAAAAAAGCGCAAATGTTTTTCGTGAATCGCTTTCGAAAATAAATTTCCGTCGCCAAATGACATGTGTGTGGAAAAGCACAAACGAAAAAGATTGCTCAGACGACACGCACAGCTCACCACAACTTTTTCACCGGGGAATGTTTCAGCACCTTCCGAGCTCCGCCCCATTCCTTAGTCCAAGGTGGCTGCAAACCTTCTCCCAGTCAATGCTGGTTCGGGTCGCACCTAGACTCATGATGTGCTCGAACTCCAGGCGACTCGGTGAATCAGAAGGGTTACTGAAGCTAGGCACACGTCCGAACCAAACTTTGTGCTGAAGGTCTGCTTCCAATCTCACAAACATGTCAATCATCAAATTGGCGCGTAACGTCTCACCAGTGCCCCTGATGTGGGCCATGCGAGACGACTCGTTGTCGATGTAATATACTACTTGAGCATGAGAATACATTTGACCCCACAGGTCTGCAGCAATCAGGACTGGGAGCACCTCCAGCTCGTGTATTGGATTGTTCGATCTTTCAAACAAATCACGCATGATATGCGTGGGCACCTCTTCGCCGAAAAAATGCAAGCATTCCCCTGAGGGGCTGTAAATCACTCCACCCACTGAGCCGCTTTGCTTCTCTTGGTCGCATGCTCCATCGGTGAAAACAAGCCAGGTGGTGTGCAACGCTCTCTCGATCTGAAGGGGTCGGCTCATGGCAACTCTGTCTCTCAAAAACTGTAAAGACTTGCGCAAATCATCATCAAGCGGTCTCGAAGTGCTAGGCCCTTGGCAAAAACGTCCCAAGGACTTCACTGCTGCATTTGCAACTCGACCAAACGAGTACCCTTCAAAGAAGATCATACGTCCCCTCAGTCTCTCGGCCTCTTTGGGGCTCAAAACGCCGCTCTCAAGGATTGTTGATATGTGCTCACCCAGCTCGCTTCTCCTGCTCTCAGTGTGTCCCACCAAGACTTTCCCTTCTTGGAACGGCTTCGTATCAACCTCAAGACCCAATGTCTTGAACTTGTCACAAAAGGGCACGCATTTGTGTCCCTCCTTGGCATATTGCATGCCCAGTAAATCCAGTAAAGTTTCACATGACCAACTGCTGCTGCTTTCAAGCTCAGCACGCGACAGCAATGTGTAATCATCGTAGAATGCACTCCACAAAAGTCCAAGGCCAAAATAGCCTATGTACCAAATCGCTTGGCTGATCCTCAAGAAACCTGCTACGGATCCCACTGCGCCAAACGGTAAGGAATTAAATCCTATAGTTGCAAATTTGTCGCAATTCGGAATATTCACCCCCATCCGCAAAGAAGCTCTGTCGTCTGCATGGATGGGGAACTGCTTGTAAGCCGACTTCAGGTCATAGGTTCTACCCCTGATGACAGGACGCAAGTCAGGGGGACAAAGCTTCAAAGCAAAACCAAAAAGTGCTGCAAGGAAGTCCACGGAGTGAAGCCTGAACTTCTCATGTAACCCCACAGTGAGGTTGAGTCCGCAACATGTACAGTCGTCAATGACTCTGATTTTCTGCCCTTGACGCAAGCCAAATCGCTTGCCCAAAAACTTTCCTTCCAAGGAACCAGTGTCGTCAAGAAAAATCCATCCTTTGGACAGTTCCGCCTCGGTCTCTTTCCACGTCTCCTGCTCAAGCTCCGCCTCCTGCCTGTTGCTAAGAGAGGTGACATTCTTCAAGTTAAAGGATTTGCTCAGCTTTACCAAAGTCGACAGAGACATGGCCGGCCGCTTGGATCTAGCTCTGAAGACATTTGACTTGGTCATGTATCCACTGAGTCTGAAACCGGTAGAAATGTCCTCAACCAGTTTTGTGTCTGGATAATTCAGATCTTTCAGCATCTCTCCAAAAAGCACCAGGCGTTTGTTACCCAGTACCTGTTTCGCATGTTCGGGCATGGACTCCCTAAGCTTCTCCTCCTGCACCTTTGTCTCGCTTGCTCTTGCGGTCCACTTTTTGATAAATTGCACTCTCTTCTTGGCCAGAATGTATGGTGGGTCTATCAAATTCAGTTTGACTACATCTCGCATGGCATCATCGACATGAACATCAAGGCTCCTCGGGTGACCAGCAAATAAGGCTCTGGCCACAAATTCGTCTGGATCGCTCGGAATTCCAACCCAGCATAATTCCACCATTTCATCAGGTCCAACTTGATCCGCTCCAGCCAAAAAATAACAGTTTTGATTCTCGACCCGCAGTGCACCCCTTTTCCATAATTGTCGAGAGGTGATTTTCGAGCCCTTGGGCCATGTAGAAATAAATTGTTCAACCTGTTGAGTCTGTTGTGTTGGTGCCACGACAGCTTTGTAATTTCCGTATTCTGCGACTAAAGGTCGTACTTTGGCTCCTCGAGGGAGCGCACCGAGCGCGATGCGACCAGCAGCATCGGCATCTGGTTGTTCAAGCTGTTGCTCCAAACTGGTTGAAACCAAAGCCCCAAAATGCAGAGCTTTTTGGAGTACACATGCAATGATGCGCTGGCAAAGGACTTGAGGATAAGCAGCTTCATCTGAAGTAGGGAAATGAATTGCATTGCCATCAAGAGTCACCTTCCAGGACTTGTGAGGGTGCGACTTGTCACACCTGGCTTCAAGAGTATCAAGCCAGTCTTCATTGACCCAAACTGACGTCAACTTGTCCCTGGATCCTCCATGACAACAGTTGTGAAATGTTACAAATTTGTCACCAAACTCATCGAAAATGCGCTGCATTNAACTGACGTCAACTTGTCCCTGGATCCTCCATGACAACAGTTGTGAAATGTTACAAATTTGTCACCAAACTCATCGAAAATGCGCTGCATTGGCGAGGTCCCCCAATAATGGCTATTGGCGGGGTTTTCAACACCTGTAAAAATGTGAGCACGGCAAGTTGTTCTGAGAATCTGTTCGACAGCATCGTATAGCAGGTTGGCCTTTTCCACCTTCAGCTTGTTGGTTCCATCCAAGCCATCTATCTGATCAGGGCACTCCTTGGATCGAAGTGGAATAGGCTCAGTGATGCCCAAGCGTCTCAGCATGGGCACTTTTCTCTCACGAGCTTTGCTAGCAGTGCCGCAAGAAGGGGCAATCCAAACTGCAGCAATGTTGTCTGCCTGCTCCTCCAAAAAGTTGCACAAATCATCTACCTGTTGTTGATCCTCCAACTCAAAAATACAAATATCAATGCCACATGAACGCTTGTCTGTATGGTCCACCGCCAGTCCATTGAATCCCGCTTCACGGGCTGCTTTTGTCAGCTTTGCGCTGCCCGCACAAATTTCAACAAAAATCATATCATTCAAAAGTTTCCCAGTGAATTTTTTGCGCTGTGCTGCATTGCATTCATCAGCAACGCCTACGTTCGAAGGCTGTGAAGTTTTGGGTGAGATCTTTGGTGAGGTTTGGCCAGTGTGTTGGACATCTCGACCGCTCCCTCTCCCAACTTTCTTTGGTGGCTCCTCAGTTTCTGAAGTCACCATTTGTGAAACACTGCGTTTCCCACCTGACGTGTTCTTCAGGCCAGTGGGCTCGTCACGTCAACCCTCAGTCTTCCCAAGGCTGCGGCACACCACAACTGAGTGCCCAGGCTTATGGCAGTTTGCACAAACGTGGAAACCTTTGTTGCACCTGGACGGCTTCCCTGATGTCGTATTCTTGCAACCTGTCTTCAAGTTGTAAGCCCAGCACACAGGCCCATGCTCGCAGCGTAACTGGTACTTCTTCAATTCCTCTGGACAAGATTTGTCCGCTCTCGAGGTTCTGCGGCGCTTGTTGGCTGCACCTTTGGCTGCAGCTTGTTGAGGATTGCTTGGTGCTGCCGTTTTCTTCGGAGCGGCCTCTTTGGTGTCTGCTTGTCTTGCACTGGCCGGCAGGGGCAAAATAAACATGGAGACTCGTGGGTCTCTGCTGAGGGTCTTGATCTTGGCATCAAGTGGTATGTCCCCAGTGGCATTTGGCTTGAGGCTGCCTTTGCACTCCTGAGCCAGCAACGTCCATAGCTCTCGATCTGCACGGATCAGCTGCTGCATGCTGACATGTTGGAAGCCAGGAGGAGGTTGTTGGCTCAGCGTCTGAAATAACTGTTGTACCCAAGCTTCATGCACGGCCCAAGACACTAAGCGGCACTGGTCCATTGCAAGCCCTCTTCGTTGCCAGCACCACTGCAATTTGATTTCACTGCCACAGTCCGCCTTGAACTCATCAGGGAGTTGGGCCACTCGCAGCTGCTGGTTTTCAACTTGTACTGCAGAAGGTCTATCCTTGATTGCTTGTTGCACCTCATCTGATCTCTTCGTACACCGGCTGGGCGCTATCCATGTGATGGCTCCAGATTCTAAGATGTTGTTGGTGAGGTCAAGTAGCTGGTGACTAGGTTCCAGCTCTCCGCTGATGTTCACACCAGCAAGTCTCCCAGCTTGCTGCTCCTGTCTGTACCTCTTCTCAGCTATGGGGATCCTCTTGACGCTATCCCCTTTGTCTGCTGCCTCATTGTCAACGCGCTGCTTGACTGCAGCTATCATCAAAGTTGTCGCCTCAAAATGAAGGCGTCTCAGCATGCCAGTCTGGCCCAAAGTAGCACCAGCACCGTAAACAGTCCTAGACAAGGTGGACAAATTCCCAGTCGTATCCATTTCTCCGCATCTCTGCACAAATGCAGCATTGCTCTCTACGAGAGACATGGTCGAATGCGGCTCTAAAGAAAAATGAATGTCACCTCATCACTTCAACATTCTGTTTGTCCACAGTGGTACAGTTGTAAGGTGAGTTTGCACGGGGGTTTGAATCAGACTTGATTGAAACAACCATGTAAAAGGATTTCTGAGACAAACAACGCGATTCCGAAAAATCTTCCGCTGAATTTGATTCACTTCTGAGTCATTGCTGTGTTCTGCTCATTGCACTGACGCGACTTGTGCCAACGAGCATCTCCACCCAAGCTCAAACAGTGATCAACCAGTGTGAAAAATGCAAGACATGTTGAATGAACTGACATGTTGAAATGTGAATGTCAAGACACTCGCAAAGCCAGCTCTTCTGCCAAAGCAAAATTTTGGCTGTTGCTATGTCTGAGCTCCAAGGCCACATTTGTGCCTCTTGTGCACACGCCCGAGTCTCCGGTGGTAACATGCCAGGGCACTGACACTCTTCCAGTTTTGACTCAACTCAAAACACAAAAAGACGCCAATAAAAATTGTTGCAGTGCCCCGACCCCTCCGGTCTCTCTAGCCGGCACATCACGCTGTCTTGTCTGGTCTGTCAAGTCTGTTTGACTCTCACAAGAAACACAGCACTCCTAATTTTCCTCTCGGTTTGGGATCTAGGGCCTGCCACAAATTATCTAGGGCCAAATGCCTCCGGGGCCTATGGAAATACCTAGTCTGGCCCCCGATAAAATGGGATACCAGGCCAGTGGGAAATTTACCACACAGCACAGCAAAACTTGAAGTGAAAAAGTTTGATCCTTACTTCACATGACTCTGACTTGGCAAGATCCGAACCGTCCTGTGTTAGTCGGTCCCTTCTGACAATCCAGGCAACGAAACATCTGAAATTGTGACAAGCCAGAAATGTCATGCAACTGGTTTCACATGAAACAAATTTGACAACAAACTGCATGCATGAACATGAGTGACATCACATGTTTCTGAACAATTGAAGCTGCTGTCACAACCTGGATCTGCTGTGCCTGAACGCTTTCCTGTGCCCTGCTACTGGTGTTCAGTACAGTCACAAGTGAAAACAAGACTCGAAGCACACATGCAACATCTATGACAGCCGGCCTACCCATGCAATCCACTCATGCAAAGCAAACACATGTTGACGACAAAAATGTTTCATGTTTCATTGCAAGAAAATTGAGATCTGAGTTGAGGCCGGTGCAAACAGAGTTGAAGCGCATGATCCCTGAACGAATTTGATCCACCTAGTTCCTGAACATCACTGCGCTTTCTTGAAACAAGCCCAGCAAACAGGTGAATCGAATCTAGGACTGTCACTAATTCTGTGGTGAAAACTGCCTACAGCTCTGCCACAAACGAAAACCTTTGTGTAACCCTCCTGAGAAAGGTGCACAGTCTTCAGTTTTGAATGCTGCCATCTTTGGAACCCTGCAGGAGGCTCGGGTGGCGCAAAAACCTTATTCAGTTTGTGGTTTGGCGGTATGCCATCACCTGAAGACCCTGAGCTTGACGTGCTGTCTGAGGAATCAGATTCACCGGCTGAAGCACTCTTCTCTTCTTCTGATGACATCACAAGTTCCACTTTTGCTTCAACAAGTTGAGGCTCAGACTCACGGGGCGGGNGAATCAGATTCACCGGCTGAAGCACTCTTCTCTTCTTCTGATGACATCACAAGTTCCACTTTTGCTTCAACAAGTTGAGGCTCAGACTCACGGGGCGGGGAGCTCACGATCCTCCCGCTTCTGGTGCTGTCAGGTCGGAACTTGCCACTGATTATTTCATCAATCAAACGCTCAAGTAACAGCAAACTTGCTGCTGCTCCGTCTCTTGAATACACCATAGCCATATGAAGATTTGANGAACTTGCCACTGATTATTTCATCAATCAAACGCTCAAGTAACAGCAAACTTGCTGCTGCTCCGTCTCTTGAATACACCATAGCCATATGAAGATTTGACGAATGATATCCTAACATGAGTCTGTCAGGAACTGGCAATCCACGTTTGGCTGCATATGATAACATCGTACACTTGAGGCTGTGACTGCTCACTCTTCTGGAACTTGGATGATCTGCTGCAGGTTCCACGTCCAATAAACGTCTGAGCCACTTGCCGCATTCACCAGATTCCAACGGCCTTTGGGAGGCCTCCCCATACTTGCTGGGAGCTGGCATGATGAGACCATCAGGCGGGAATTTGATGCCCATAGCATCACGCAGTCTGATCCACGGTGTAGCCCAGTCACCTCCGTTGACTCCTTTGACTGGAGCTACCATAGGAAGGTACTGATGCCTGTGCATCTGTGAAGTCATAGTCTTGTGGCGTCCAGTCCGCGTCTCAAGGAATGATGGTCTCCACTGCTCATCGTAGTCAAGAAACGCTGTCTCACTACGCATAAGATCTCCCCAACGACCTCTGCAATAGCAACATAGCAATGCCGCTCCAGCAAAAATGGAGTCCCATGAATCTGAGGCCTCTTCGACTATGGCATGCAACCGCTGCAATTCGGCCACTGTCAACGGGCTGGCCTGCTTGCGCTCTTTTGGGCAGTCCTCAAAGCCCACACCTCTGCACCTCTTGCTATCCAAAATGCACTGCAGCTCCGAAACGTCAAGCACATGCCTACAGAAAGTCACAGCTTGTAAGAACCCCTGCACTCTGCTCGCAGGAGCCCCTGCGTCATGTTCAGAGCAAAGAAACCTGTAGAATGTCAGCTCGTGCATGGGGAAAGGTTCCAAATGTTTGTCCTCCAGGTAGTCGCAGATCTTCAGAATGGCTCCTCCACGTTTCCTGATGGTCACTGGTGCCCTACCTGAAAAGACGTGTGCAAACATATTGAATTTTTCCCCTTCACTTCTCATCTCGTCCAACTTGCAAATAAGAGAACAATTGTCGTCCCATCTGCTCGTCACTGCAACCCACAAGTTGATGCTACGTTGTAGGTCGGACTCCCTCTGGTCTTTCCACGGAACATCTGGTTTGAAAGAAACGACATCCATGAAATTGCATCCCTGGGTTCGCCTGCGCTTGACCTTGTCCTCAGCATCCGTTGAGCTGAGCTCCAGCTGCTCGACTCCCCACAATGCAGGAGCGGGCCGTTTGGCTTGAGGTCCCCAAACATCAAAGTCCAGAGTTGCATTGTTGTCACCAAAGATGTATTTCCAAATCCCAGTTTCCCAAACTTGCTTCGGCTGTTCAGCATTGACAGAATTGAATGCGACGTCTAAAGCAGCATCAACATTGTACTTACGTCCATCGCTACTGCTAGGTCCATCCAAGTCCTGAACATGGTCTGTGTCCAAAGCCTCATGTAAAAAAACAGAAGCAACAGTAGTTGGACTGCACATGGAATCTCCATCCACTCCAGGCTCTCCACCCTCTTGGTAAGGTTCACCGAGAGGCAGCTCACCGTTGGCGTCTGTAGTCCCTTCTAAATAAGCATTCAGATTGTTCAAGTCGTCACTGAAGCTTGTGAAAAGATCATCGCCAAAGCCCCCAACATCGGCTCCCACGTTAGGTTCAGAGATACCACCAGTTTCAGTATTTACCATGGCAAAAACAGCAAAGAATCCCCATTGAAAGACGGAAAATTTCCATCAAATGGGAGTCCCTCCCACCCAACCCTTGAATCGACATGTTTCGGGCGAAACATAAAATTGATTTCCTCCAGAAATTAAAAACTGAAAACAACATTTGCGCAAGAGCAAAACAGGTTTGATTTTGTTGTTGACACAAACAAAACTCTTAACCCCAAAATGTTTTGCTCAAGGTTGTTGCGTGTGCAAATAAGGGAGAGTTTCTCAAAGAGAAACTCACAACNTGTTGTTGACACAAACAAAACTCTTAACCCCAAAATGTTTTGCTCAAGGTTGTTGCGTGTGCAAATAAGGGAGAGTTTCTCAAAGAGAAACTCACAACAGCCCTGTGTGGGCGCTCACAGGCATCCCCTGCTGAGGCACGCCAACCATCCTCGGAACGTTTGTCCAATGCTTGTCCAATGAGCAAGTGGGATGGGTGCCGTTGGTGACGCAATACGCACCACACTAGCTTTTGGCGATGAGGCAGCAGGTGTAGATGGTTGTGCTGCGACCGGAGTTGTTGAACACGTCGCATTCACATCATCTTCCTTCTTCACCTGCATCTCCTTCATACGCTTCAAGGTTGCCTCTAGGACATTGACCCGTCCGGCAAGAGTTTCCCTGGCATTACACTCCACTGCCAGTTCGTCTTCCATCAGCCTCCTAGCTGTACGTTCGGCAGCCAATTCATCTTCTAGTCGTGCAACCATTTGACGCAAGTCTGAATCTGTTGCATCACCTGTACCAGGGCTTCCACCTCTCATACTCATGGCAGTAACAGCAGAGCACTCCTGCCTCACACGACGATGAAGCATCGCCAAATCTTCTTCCAACCATGCTAGGCGACGATCCAAGGGGTGCCGAAGATAGGACGGTTCTTCCGACGGAGAGTACGCTTCCGTTTGCTCTGGTACACTCATCCCTTTCTTGGATCGAAGATCGTCCATCACCGCAGAGTGATACTGACTACACAAGGTCACAGCAGTTCTCAGCCAAGAAATTGACCATGATATATGGTTTCTGTGTGATCATCAGTATCCAGATTTCCACAAACACGCAAATGACTTCAAGTCCCAAAACATCCCTCAAAACAGCATCAAACGACTGTCCAGCATGAACCCGATTGCAAACAACTGACGCAATGCAGCAAGCAAACAAATGACAATCAAGTGTAACAAAAACAACTTGAAAGATGAGAATCCATCATCAAAATGATTCACAATGCAGAAATCACAGCAAATTGAGGTGAGTGACAGGGACAAATAAAACTCAAAACCCTTTCTTCTCTAACCGATTGCAGGACGAAGGCCTCAAGGGCCGGCCGACACTAGTCACGTCAGCCAAGCTATCATACAGTCCAGGCTAAAGCCGCAAACTACAGATCTCTCAGGTGATAACAGCAGGGTCATCACTGACACGATAGAGCAAACGCCCAGATGTATCTCTCTCTGCCAGCTTCAAACCACCATNGATAACAGCAGGGTCATCACTGACACGATAGAGCAAACGCCCAGATGTATCTCTCTCTGCCAGCTTCAAACCACCATACCAGCGATACTCACCCGGTCGCGACTTGAGGAGAATGTCAGACTCTATGTAGTGCATATAACCCAGACATGTAATCTCCATCTTACACAGCTTGAATGACTTCGGGCGAGCCTCAACGGTAAAACCCGTTGGGCTCCAGTCCATCACGTATTGTTGTTCCAGCACTTCCTCTTGACCTTTCCGAAGATCAAAACCTAGAGCATCAGCATAAGGTTGCAGCTCTTTGCCAGCTTGAAGATCTTCATACTGCTTGGGCGCAAATGCAATCCACAAGGTCAAAGTGGGAAAAACCAAAGATCGCTTCTCGTCCATCAAAAAGGATAAGATCAAAAGCATCGATGAGCAACACAGGGAACAGTTGGGCTTGATTCCAAAATGCAATTGCATAAACCAATGATTCACACTCATCTCAACAGGGATGACAGTTGAAAACTTGAAAAGATTTCTGTGAAGACTTGCCACGGCTTCCATGCCAAAGAAAATCAACAACTCACATGAAAACCGAATCAAAATCAGTTCCGGTTGTTTCAGTTGTTTCAAGTTCACTGTTTGACACAAGTTTCATTCAAATAACACACACGTCAAACACAAACTCTCAAAACAATTCCGAAACGCTAAAATCAGATCCAAAGTGAGACCACGCAGTTCCTCAATTCGATACCGCCACTTTGCTGGTCCCCTTTTCGAACCTGCTTCTCCAACACGCAGTACAGAAACTTCCGGATGTCTCAGGGCCACAGGTCTCTACCTGATGAAGTTCCTTAGTCTCACTTCCAGGTCACAGTACCTCAGTACTCTCCGTGTCTTCCAATAGGCCCCAAAACCAGAACAGGAAAACCAAAATGCAAGTATGTGTTTTCTTCGCTCAGTAGTCGATCTTATCACCGCACCAGTTCTAAGATCCTTTCTTGTGCATGCCACTGCAAGCACCCTACAGGGATACAACACAAACAGTACTGTCCAAAACACCGTGGGCCCATGCCAAGTCACAAACAGTTTGCCTACCTACAAACTTGCAAATCATGCGTATCGGGCTCATCAAAATACTCATTCACTACCAATGACCTCAGCCCACAGCACCAGGTCATACACTTAGCCTGAGTCCGCAGATGCTTAAGCATCTCCTGTCGTCCATGAATCCCTTCAACCACGTGTCCAACATGAATTCACTAGACTGATCTCTGGCACCAAAACCGCCCAGTCCTCTTGACAAAGTGCAGATCTCTAGACCCTATCACTCTCTCTCGCACACATTCTAGACTTCGAGACCTATCTCGCATCGACAGAGCTGTTCACAAGTCACTGCATGCTACCGTTTCTCCACAGATCCCATGAGTTCTTTTCAATACTTCAAATCATCTTGTGCCAACATCAAACCTCCATGCATCGCCTCCACACAAAATCACCATGTTCAGAGCGCTTTTCATTAGCAGCAATATTGGCATCTCAGGGGTGCAGGAGTAGGCACCATGAGCGATCACTTGGTCGTTTGGCCGATTTACCCTCGGCACGCAAAAGAGCGCAACGAACTGCCACACTTGATCCTCAGTACAAAAGCAACCCACGATCTTCAGGACATGCATCGTGACACCACCTTAGTCAACATGTTCACTGTCTGCGATCACCTCAGTCCACTAAGTGTCTCTAGAGTATAGCTGGTCATCAACCCACTTCATCGTGCACAACACTCATGCAACTTTGCAAAGGGTACACCTCTGCCGCCTGCAGGGTTCTCAGTGCATACGTCAACGAATTCTCTTCTCCGTCCTCGAGTCGTCGGATAAACTATTGCCGCTACAATATTTCCAGTGTCGGAGGCGACGGTATGGCTGTTCGCTACAGCCACATGCACAAGCCCATCTACAGCTCGCTTGCTGACCAAGGCGAATAGCCATCTACAGCTCGCTTGCTGACCAAGACAATTCAGGGAAGCCCATCTACAGCATCTCTGTGCTGACCAAGGCAATACGGTGAGCCCATCTACAGCATCTCAGTGCTGACCAAGGCAAACAAGCAATTGAATACACCTGCGCCGTTCATATACAGCAACTCACTACTGACCAAGACCAACGCACAACACAAGATCCTCGATGCTAGACACCCTGGTGTCCCATCTTCCCATCATCAACCACACCTTCCGAAACCTCACCTGCAGTCACCACCTGTGACACCTTGCCGTCTACGATGAGAACAAAACACTAGCAAAAGCATAACGCACCTGCGAGTCCTACCAAGACAAAAAGTTTTCCTAGCATCATGTTGCCAAAAGTCCCAAACACTTCCTCCGCAAGTTGTCCAGCTAACTCTTGTCGCAACAACTAGGCAAAACACAACTCAAACTGTTCAGCATTCCTCCAGCTATTCAGGTGTCCCTCTGTCCTTCGTCTCCCTGGAAACTCTCACAGCACAAACACCATGGTCAGCCCATGAATGGTCACTTCCAATCATGTCACAACTGACGTCCCAGATGTCTTGTCCGACTAGTTACTCATGCAAGCACCAGGGAAGACCAGAGACCAACTGGTCACAGCAGAATGCAAAAAGGAGTAGCCTTCTCTTGCGATCTTGTTATCTAACGTCTCCCAAAAGTTTTCTGGATCTTTCAGCTCCTTAGAATGCACACCATCACCGTGCCCCTCACCTGTCAACTGCTTGTACCTAACTCACCTTACCAAAACCCAACTGCTGGCGATACAGCGGCTCATCCTCCAGTGACGTCAGTACCTCAGTCGACATCCTTAGCACTGGGGTCGGCAGTGCATGGTGCGGGCAGCCCCGCAGGGCTCCGCTACCATGATAAAATCTAGCCACTTACTAGATCGACGTGAGATCCAACAAGATCTCACAAACAAAAGAAAATTTCAAACCTTCAACCTAAGTGCAAACGTCAGCTTCAGTCTTTTCGCTCGGACGCCACACAAAGGAAGGTCGGCACACGGCCGCACAAACACAAAGCGGAATGTCTGTCTTCCTAAGTTGTCCTGGCTTCAGTGAAACTACAGTTCAGATTAATTCTTGACAATTCAGCTCCCTTGAGCCAATGTCTAACGAGGAAACACGATTCCTGGTTATTAACATCAACCTTTCCTTAAAGTTTGATGGAACGATTCCAAACTGTGTTCAAAACGCTGTTTGAATTTCAAAAACAACTAGCTACAAAACGAATCATCACAAAAATTCTCAAGTACGTCAGTTCTCACCAAAACGTGAAAACCAGCGTTTGAGAACGACATGATTCCGAAATAAAACTGCACAAATCTCCAGTGCAGAAAACTCTTAGAAACGTAAAGTTTCTTCCCAATACTACCTCAGTTCAGGAAATCAAACGTCCACGTTCCAAAGTAGTAAGAGAGCAGAATGTTCTGCTCTACACTTCCATCACATCCAGTCCGTTCAGNCAATACTACCTCAGTTCAGGAAATCAAACGTCCACGTTCCAAAGTAGTAAGAGAGCAGAATGTTCTGCTCTACACTTCCATCACATCCAGTCCGTTCAGCAGTGCAAATACCAAGTCGATATACTTCACACAACGCGCATCGCAGACTAACCAAACGCAATAAAGCATAGTATTGTCGGAGATAACGAAGCCATAGACCAAAAGCCTAGACCACGCAATATGTAGTTTCTAGATGTGAGAAGGTAACCAATGCCTGAGAAGGCATATGGCTAGCTTCTCACCATCTCACTTCCCATAAGCAAGATGCAGAAAANGCAATATGTAGTTTCTAGATGTGAGAAGGTAACCAATGCCTGAGAAGGCATATGGCTAGCTTCTCACCATCTCACTTCCCATAAGCAAGATGCAGAAAACGGTGGTCCTGGATCAACATATCCAATTCAAATAACCATATCGGTGATCAAGATCAAGTATCTCAATCACAAAATTGTAGAAAGCTTCTCTGGTCAGATACCCAAGCACTCCAGTAGGCGCAAGCGCCTGCAATACCAATAGGCACACAGCTAAGCGACCAGCTTAGCTATGATGAGCAACGTTCATTCTCCAATAGAAGCTCAACAACATCCAAAATACTATACGATAGTCATCATCCTGTCTTCACAATTCAGATGACAACCAAATGTCCATCACGAGCCAAAGTAAATTGCTCGACATCATGCAGAAAGCATCAAATCAGGACAGATCGCACCAAAGTTGACGGTAAATTGACCAAATCCCAATTTGAAGGCAGTTCTGGATAGGACTCTTTGTGTAGAGCTCAAAGAACATCAAAGTCAAATGAAAACCACCACCACCACTGGTGAGGACATTGCACGGCCTTCACCATGGAAGTCTCCAAAACGGTCTACATACAGCCACCACGGCGGGCAACGTCAACCACTACTTTCACACCTTGAGGCAGCATCGAGGCAATCTTTTGTTGCAGCAACTTTTTTTTTGCTCGGAAGTAGCGCATGCTGGCTCACGGCTGCGTCACTAGACAAGAGAATGAAATAAGTAAAACAAAGTATTTACAAAACTGCTCAGTATACCTTCACGACGTAATGAAGCGATGAGGGGCATGAGTGTGCCGCCAAAGACATATAAGATACCGACATGAGCCAAGAGTAGCCATGTATTCATCCATTCCCAAGGTCCAGTCGTGTCGAACATGCATCGCTGTCCAAAGCACGTAAGCATCCAACAAGCCTCCACATTCCTCATCCAGCACCTACATTACGCATTGTTTTGGACAGGCGAAGGTCTCAGGATTTCCGTCTCACGCGTAAACAACGTCGTCGCCACAAATCTGTCGCCAAAATTAAACGAACTGCAAAACTTCGAAATCACAAAGTGCAACTCAANTGCAGCCATCAAGCCAGAAACTGTCGCAACCTTCCGTTCAGCGATCGTAGTGCAATTGTATCACATTGAAATCTCGTTCAGCTGCAGCAGCAAGAAAAATTTCCAAAGAAAAGCTTTTGAATCATCAACCTCAAATTGACCCCTGTCCCAGGGTGGATGGGATGGGTACCTCAGAAATTTTGGAGCCCGTGCTCTGTCATCATACCAGTCATGATCTCTTCTGAAGTTCAAGCTGAGAAAATTGAAATGAATCTGATCAAGCACTNTACCTCAGAAATTTTGGAGCCCGTGCTCTGTCATCATACCAGTCATGATCTCTTCTGAAGTTCAAGCTGAGAAAATTGAAATGAATCTGATCAAGCACTGAAGGTCAGTCAAGTCCAAATGTAGTCCACTGCGAACATCTGAAATGACAGCAAGCCACTGAAGAAACCAAGCTGAAAATCTCGGCAAGAACTCGACAGTATTTTCAGTTCGAATCAATGACATCAAGAACATCGACCAACCGCAGAGTANGTAAGGAATGTTGTCTGATTGATTCTGAAATGATCACAACAAACACCAAGCAACTTCAGAATGTTTTCGACAAAGAAACTTGAGAAATCGAAAATCAAATCTGCACTGCAGCAAAATAACAAGCACTGAAAGCAAGCTGTATCCAATTCGACTTTAACCCAATCAAGCTGTTGTTGCAAGCTCAACACAAAGCACCACCCCCCCACCCGGCCAAAACAATGTTTCATNAAAGCAAGCTGTATCCAATTCGACTTTAACCCAATCAAGCTGTTGTTGCAAGCTCAACACAAAGCACCACCCCCCCACCCGGCCAAAACAATGTTTCATATAGACACACTGGGCAAGCCCAGTGATGCAATGTCTCCCGCTTCAAAAATGCGAGATGTAAACTTCGAGAGCGGCAATGTCGTTAAAAAATTATAATAGGCATGTCGACTCATACCATAAGCGTCCATACTGCATCATTCCCAATGAGGCAGTAATTCGGTTCTAAGCACTGATGAAAGAAGCGCCCCCCCATGGCCCAAGGGAATCAGTAAAGCAGCAGAGGTGAAGAACCTCAAGCGTGTAGGCCTTCCCTGTGACTAACTCCTGCGACTCCGAGGAAGCCGAGCTAGGGGAAAATCCACTCACCGAGCATAATCCTGCCCAAAATGACTTTCTGACCCATGCTCTTGGCTACCTCAACGTCTTTTTCAGCACAAGAGGCTTAAGTTTTCCAGTACGTCGTAGTCCAGCACCAATACTCGATTAGGATTGTTAGCTAATAGTTGCCGGAGACAATGAGAGCCAGACAGAGTCTAAATTCAATTGTTCACCATCCTCAAATTCCCTCAGCTCTGGCTAGCAGATGGAATTTCAAATCCATTCACACGAAAATCGTCAGATAATCACGAAAAAAGAGCAGAGGCATTCCGAAAGGTTGCGAGTCTTTGGGTCAACTTAAAGTGCCGGAAGTAGTGAGGCTGGGAAGTCATATCCCTTCAAATCATGGTTGAAGGCATTCTATGGCTGCTTGCCATCCAGAAGGGAAGTGAATTCAGCTATCCCTTGTTCATTCAAATAGAGCAGCCTGATCTCCAGCTCGCGCTTGGAGAAGTTAGTCGCCTGGCCAGGTTGTTGCCTACGTTCGGGGAGAGCCATCCTTCTGCGTATAAATTCATGAACAAGCCTGCTAGAAAAATAAAAGTTACGAACGATGAGGCATGAGGCAGCATTGAGGCAAACATTTTTTTTCGGAGTTACGAACGATGAGGCAGGCCTCTAATCACGCCTCGAGGGTCTTAAAACAAAGGTTTTGCAAAGATAAAGTTACGAACGATGAAGCAAGCCTTCCGGCATGGAGGACATGATTTTGGAGCAAAACAGTGAAAGCAAGCCTCTTGACGTAGCGTCTCAACGCGACAGATTTTGCAGCAAAACAGAAATTTACGGACGATGAAAACAAGCATTAACGCAAGCCTGAAGGCAGCCTTAAGACATGCCTCAAGGGCCTCGAGCCTGTGCACAGCAAAACAGATAGTTGTGAAAGATGAAGCAAGCCTCAGGAGAGGCTTCAGGCAGCCCTGAGACACGCCTCGGGGGCTTCAAGACAATAGACAAAGTTGCAGCAAACAGAGAAAGTTGCGAGAGATCAAGCAGCCTTGAAGGAGGCTTCCAGCCAGCCTGGGCCCGCAAGTGACATAAAATGCCTTCGTTAGAGGTTTAATTCATCTATGTGTGACTGTTTAAGCAATAGTTACCACTACTTACAACTTGTAGCGAAGTAATTCAAACAGTGTGAGTTGGAACTGACTCTGTAACTAGTTAGCAACTAATTGCAATTTTTTAGAACCAGTTAGAGAATTAATTGTAACTAGTTGCAAACCAATTATAGAGTTACAGAGTTGGTTGTAACTTGTTCTTAACTGCTTGCAGAATCAGTTGCAACTACTTCTAACCTTGCCCCGGAACAAGTAGCTCCAGGCGCAAGGTTAGAGAGTCACTTACCAGTTGTAACCGTAGCCGCGAGCCCAGGAGAGAGCTAGTTGTAGCTAGTTGTAAACCTGGTCCTAGACCAGGGTTGGAGAGTTGGTAACCAGTTGCAACCTGGCTCCGGGACTAGGGTTGGAGACTCAGATGGAACTAGTTGTGAGATTGGCCTTCGGGTGCAGAGGTAGTTGTAACTAGTTGTAAGTTTGGCCCCGAGCTCCACTAGCAAAATTTTTGGCCCATTTGTTTTGTTTCTAAAACAAGCGAGCAATAATAGTAATGGTTGTGGCATTACAGTAGCAGTACTAGCAGGACTAGTAGTAGCAGCAATGGTAGTAGTAGCAGTAATAGGAATAGTAATAGTAAAGGTAATAATAATAAAAATTTACTGCCCGATTAGTTTTGTTCAAAAACAAATAGTGCTAATAGTAGTAGGAGTAGCAGCAGTAGTAGTAGTAGTAATAGTAGTAGTAGTAGTAGTAGTAGTAGTAATAGTAGTAGTAGTAGTAGCAGTAGCAGTAGCAGTAGCAGTAGCAGTAGCAGTAGGAGTAGGAGTAGGAGTAGGAGTAGGAGTAGGAGCAAAGAAGTAGGAGGAGGAGGAGTAGTAGTAGTAGTAGTAGTTTTTTTTTTGTAACTAGTTGTAACCCTGCTTCCGGGCTTAGGCTTAGTTAGTTGGTTATAATTAGTTGTACCCTTGGCTTCGGGCCCTGGGTTAGAAAATTAGTTGTACCTAGTTGTAACCCTGGCCCCGGGCCCAGGATTAGAGAGTTAGTTGTAACTAGTTGTAATCCTGGCCCCGGGCCCAGGGTTAGAGAGTTAGTTGTTACTAGTTGCAAACTAGTTGGAGAATTGGTTACAACTAGTTGCTAACTAGTTCCGGCATTAATTTACAAACGTAACGATTCCGGAGGGAAAAACAACCTTCTTTGAAGGAAAAAAAACCTTTATTATAAAACGAACTGGAAGAAACCATTTGCAGATAAATCTAAAAGAAAAGGAGAGGCTCGTACAATACTCGAGCCCGCCCACAACCCGGCATCGCTTTGCGATGCAACGAATGCGCAATCTACATTTTCAGACAGGGGCCCCAACTAGGCATTTATCTGCAAATTACTAACTAGTTGCTGAATTGCTGAGTTCCCTGCCCCCCCCCCCCGGACACCCCTATAGTTTAGGACTAGGGTTGAACCCTGACCCCAAACCCACCCTTCCGACCCAACCTCGGAGCTTATGGACATAGCTTGATACGCGGCTTTTTCTTATCAAAAACGAAATAATTTTGCGAGGATTCCTTCGAAAAAAAAAATGAATGCATAGGTGATGGTCTTATACGAATACATTGGGCGATTTTTTAATTCCATATTTTCAAAATATTATAAATATTATGAAAAAAATAACGGGATACCATATATTTAACTTTATTTTAAAAAGAAGGATGTTTCCTTGTGTTTCGCATAAAAAACGAAACCTGTATATCTAAAAATGCGTCGAACCTTTTATTTTTTTAATTTCCAAATAAATTTCGTACCAGAATACCATATATATTTTTTAATATTTTAATTTCCAAAAATTAATCGATTTTGATAATTTTGGATATTTTTTGATTTCTAAATATTTTTCTTACTACAATGGCGCCGCTTTTTCGTTATTTTAATTTTTACTAGTGGCCCGAGGCGATTAATTTTGATTTTTTTTGCCTTCTAAATGAATTTTGCGCCATAGTCTCGTAGAGTTTTTTTTTTTCATATTTTAATTTCCAAAGATTTCCAAATAGGGCAATTTTTAAAACTTTTGATTTTTAAAACATGTTACAATACAATTTTTCGATGTCGTCACTTCCAAAAAGGTTCCGAATCCGATAGAATTTAGATTTTTTTAGATTTAAATTTGATTAGGGGGCCGAAGGCTGTGAATTTCCATTAGGGGCATGTAAATTTCCATTAGGGGGCCGAGGCTGCCAATTTCTCATCCTTTTGATTTTTTATTGAATTTCACGCCACAATACCATTCACTTTTTCCCATATTTAATTTTTCTAAAAATTAACCGAATAAAATATTTTTAATTCTTTTCGATTTCTAAATATACCTCGCGCCGCAACGCTATATATATATTTTTTTCATATCGTAACTTCCAAAAATATTCCGAAACCCGCAATTTTTAAAATTTTTTACTCGCAAATGTGCTTCGTACCACAACGGCGTGCAATTTTTCCAAATTTTAATTTCTAATCAAATTCCGAATATGGTATATATATTAATATTTTTTATTGCCAAATATATGTCGTATCACAACAGCGTATAAATTTTTACGTCATAACTTATTGAATAGTTCCGCGCCCGCCGCTTTAAAACCTATTTTTTAAGCCTCCGGAGCCACAAAATATTAGAAAAAACAATTTTTTCGCGATTTTCCTTCCTTTTCGCGCCCCTGTATCTAATCTCTTCCGGTTTTTTTATATTCTGACTATTTCTATTCTTGACCTTTTTCATGGCTAAGCTTTTGTATCTGCCGATATTATCGGAAAATTTAGTTTATAAATTTCAAGAATCGATTTTCTTTTTACTCCAAATTTAGTCATAATTTCTTTTCTTATCATTTCCTAAAAATATAAAAATACATTATTTTTTTCCAAAAAAAAAGAAGAATAAATAGTAAAGACCAAAACGAGCGGATAATAATTTTTCATCGATCAATATTCAAAACATACGGTAGCAAGAATAAAATATATCATCAATATATTTATTAAGAGAAAAAAATCGATTAATTACAATATATATCAAATTTATGAAAATAAAATCAATTTCTTTATTTATTTATAATAATAATAATATCTTATTTAAAAAAAAATATTATTAAAAAAAAAAAATAAAATTAGTCAAGATTATACCATCGGAAAATTTCAAAATATAAATTAAAAATATATTACGAAAAAATTATTAAATTAAAATTAAAAATAATAATATATCGATAATATTTATTATTTGTATAAATTAATAAAATTTTCAATTTTCAAATTTTTAAATTAAATATTAATTCAAAATCTCTAAAATTATAAATTTTTAAAATTATATTTTAATATAATAAGAAATTACATTATTTAGCAATCAATTATCCATATCCAAAAAAAATATAAAAAATAACAATTAATTTAAATATAAAATTATACTAAAAACAAAAAATCTTACCATTAAATATAACTTTTCCAAACAAAATAAAATCATTTAATATTTTTTTTTTCATCCTAATAATATCGGGGTTACCATTCCCGGGGAATACCTAGATTATCTAAATCCCGATTCTAAATAAAATTTTATACTATATGTCTTTAAAAAAATACTCCAGCAAAAAAAATAAACCTTAAAAAAAATATTCCAATTTACAAAATATTTTATAAAAATCCAAAATTCTTCAAAAAAAAAGAAAATAATATTCCTTTTCCAAAAAAGATTTCAATAATATAAAATAAAAATTTAATATTATAAATATTTTAATTATAATTTCTATTTTTTTAATTTCTAAAAAAAAAATAAATATATATATATATAATCAAAATATCTTAAAATATAAATACATACATTATTGAACTGGTAGCGGACCCCTTCACCTGGTGTCCCTGACACCACACCTACTGCCCTGCAGCGCTCACAGCTTTTCCTCCAAGATTGCACCACGATCCACGGTCGCTAGAACCCTTGGAAACCACGGAATCCAAGGTATGGCTCAAGCCCACACCCGCCTCTATGGCTCCCTGAGCCTCCCTTGCTGCAGTGTGGGAACGGTCTTCTGGATTCACATGTGAGGAATNAATCCAAGGTATGGCTCAAGCCCACACCCGCCTCTATGGCTCCCTGAGCCTCCCTTGCTGCAGTGTGGGAACGGTCTTCTGGATTCACATGTGAGGAATAGTTAACTTGTGAATTGGCAGGGATTTGACATTCCCAATAGTGTAAAAAATTCACAAGACATGCAGAGACAAGCTTCACATATATCCCTAGGATGAATACAATAATGCTGGACGTCTTGGCTTTTCCAACTTTCATCGCTCCCCATATGTGTTGGCATTCTGCCGCAACCATTGTAATCGACTTCTAGAATCCGCACGATTTTTGAGGATTTCCGACTCATCGTGGAGGCAATATTTCCCCAAATGGAGGCATTCTCTAATCATAGTATTATCCATCACTTTTGTAAGGGAGTCTGCAGCTTGAGCTCCTGATGGAACCCATCTGATCTGGATGCCATTTTGCAGGTGTTCTCGAATCAACTTGGCTTGCAAAAGAGTTCTGAACTCTTGGCAACTGGGGGGAGCCGTTCTGCTGATCAAATCGTATAATAATTTCCAGTCTGTGGTAATGATTCCGCTGTTGGATTTTGGTAATTGAGTGAGTAATTTCTGTACATTGTTAGGTGGAGTTGATGGGGCGTTATCTTCTACAGGTGGAATTGCTGCAAATGCTGGTGGTAGTTGCAACAAGGTGGTGTCAGCTTGTTTCCATGGTAGCTTCGTATCAATAATCCATCCCCAATAGAGTCGGACCCAGGATAGCATATCCACTGCTCCAGCAAGAGCCATGGCCTCTGCTGACAAAGTGCTGACTACAACCTTCTAAATTTTTTTTGAATGCCACAACATAGGATTAACTACACTGGTTCGATTCACCCCCAAGTCTTTATGGCGTGACATTATCATCATTCCTTGGTGAGAGTCGAACACTTTGGCTGATGCAAACGACGCGTCCGAGAAAGCAGCAAATCTCAGGTCATTCAAAAGAATCGGCTGAACTTTGATGGTGACATCTGAGTGTACCTTCGCTTCATGTAATGTCTTGTTGGCTTCAATGAGAGTAAAAATTTTGGCTTTATTGATGTTTGATTGTAAGAACCCAAGTCTGCTGCAAATATCTGGTCACGTGTTCACTGCGGCATACTGCAGTGATCCTATGATGGCACGAAGGGCCTGTCGCTCTTCTTCATTCACTGCTTCATCCGGATGAGATCTCCGGCGCGAGAAATTGTGATGGGACTGATGTCTTTGATATATTGGGCTTAACTGACGTGGATGGAATTATCTGGTTGTTGGTCAATCCGTAAGCCTGTGAAAGTGAAATTGCGTTTCTTGTGAGAACCAAATGAAAATTTTGTGGACAGCTCTTGTAACTTGTGCTGAAACATTTCGGATCCGCAGCATAAACCGTCATCCACATGAACTCCTACTGCTCCTTCAGTGGTACCAGTTTGAGGATTTTCCAACAGGCAAACACATGGATCAAACGGAGATGCCACAAAACCTAAAGACTCCAAACCCTTCTTCAACTCCATGAACCAAAGGTATGGGGCGTCCACTCGCCCGTATGCTCCCTTTAGCAGTTATAGAACTTCGCAAGGTTTGAGCTTGAGTCTTTCCCTAAGTTCGGATGTCGGTTCTATGCCTAAAACCCGGTTCCCTTGTTCTTGGCCCCTCAGGAATGCNTAGAACTTCGCAAGGTTTGAGCTTGAGTCTTTCCCTAAGTTCGGATGTCGGTTCTATGCCTAAAACCCGGTTCCCTTGTTCTTGGCCCCTCAGGAATGCCGTTTTGATATCGAATGACTCGATATCCCACCCTTTGGATGCACAAAGCTGCAAAATCAACATGCGTGACAATTTTGACATTGTCGGGCTGTCCCGTGGGATTTCATGTACAAGGGGGTCCTCGTACCCCAGCACAACAAGCCTAGCCTTAGGGGCNTGCGTGACAATTTTGACATTGTCGGGCTGTCCCGTGGGATTTCATGTACAAGGGGGTCCTCGTACCCCAGCACAACAAGCCTAGCCTTAGGGGCATGTGGAGATTGACCAGCTACAGGATTGTCAATTGGCTTCCACGTCAGTATCCAACGGCACCTGAGTATGTTGGCCTCTGGTATCTGATGCCTCAAGACCCTAGCGACAGTTTCTGTCGACAACCAACTGTCAATTTCCTTCATTTTGGCTTAATGGAAAAGTTCCTTTTCATGAGTGGTCAGTTGGGACATCAGAACTTCACTTCGTTGTCTTTTGGCGGCAGATACAAGGAAACTCATCTCAGCCGGATCATCTTCATGGCGCCAGCGGTCGACGTCACCTTGTGTGATGTCAATTTCAAAACGCCATGCCATGTCATCGATCAGGGCAAAACAGTCTACATCCTCGGCAAACAGTTCAGTGTCCTCTGGCACTGGGACTTCTACTGGCGCATCTATTGCTTCTTGGGTCAGTGGATTCTCAGCTCTGGGAATGGTCACTGGGGACTCAGCTGGTCCTGGCCTATTTGATAATGGGGATATGGATGGGGCAGCTTCAGGTTCAGGGTCACTGTCGGGAACAGGTATGGTATCATGTTGTTGGACATTGGAATTGTGTGGAACTGGCGGTGATCTTACAACTGGTGTGTCAGGCATGGCTTCAGCTTGAGATGTCCTA
The DNA here is from genome assembly GCA_003297045.1 of Symbiodinium sp. clade C Y103. Taxonomy (NCBI): domain Eukaryota; class Dinophyceae; order Suessiales; family Symbiodiniaceae; genus Cladocopium; species Cladocopium sp. clade C. The sequence continues at coordinate 184,332 of BGPT01000257.1, read as the reverse complement.
TTGTGGTTGTCAACATTGTGAAACTGAGTATCACCATGTGGAGGAACAATGGAACTTGAAACATTGTCTCTGGTTCCAGGCTGAATCCCTTGATGCCACTCTTCGACTGCAGACAATGGACGCACATGCTCTGGAGCAGCACGGTAAAGCTTGGTACNTCCCACTGACCTTCAGCCTCACCTCGACGCTTCCAAAGCATGATCCAGTCACCTGGGCAGTATTGGCCTCGGTTGGGCCTGCTACGGCTTGTCAAAGCGCGCCTGAGCACTTGATCATTATCGATCGCAGCAAAAGCCTTTCGGGCTCTTTCACGGCAAGCTAAGTCTTCACGGAACCGGATCCCTTCAGCAGAAGGACTCAAAGCTGCATGGTATGCTGCGGTGTCTTCATCACTGACGACTGAGCCTACCATTCGAGAACCTTTCCCAAACACAAGCATTTCAGGTGGATATCCCTTGTACCTACTCCATTGATTCTTGGTCATGGTGGCATGNCCTTTCCCAAACACAAGCATTTCAGGTGGATATCCCTTGTACCTACTCCATTGATTCTTGGTCATGGTGGCATGGGCAAGTGCAACTGACAATTGACTATATGAGTTGATGTCTTCTTCATGGTCCATCTTATTGAGAATCATTTGCAATATTCCTCCATGACGTTCAACTCGTGAGTTTTGCCAGTGGCCTTCAGTCGCACACGTGCGGCTCTTGATCCCAAACCGTTGAAGGAAATCTTCAAATTCCTCGGAGTTGAACTCAGAGGCCGCATCCATGACAAGCAACTTTGGAGCTCCAGCCCATTGAAGCCAGCCCTGCAACAATGCCTGAGAGGCATGTTGTGATGACCTTGAGACAGAACAAACAGCTGTGTGAAAATACGTGTGTTGATCCAGGAAATGATAAAAGTGAAACTGGTCGCCCTTCTTATTGGTCCACGTGATACCATCCATGGATAAAACATCACCAAAGTCTCCATGCTCATGAATGGCTGCAGGTCGAGCCACTCGAGGCTGTTGTGTCTCTTTACACGTGGAGCATTGTAAATCAGGGATTGCTTGGAGGATCTTGTCAGGGCATTTCAGCTGACGGCAAAATTCAATCAGCTTTGGACTTCCTGGGTGGCCCAGATTTCGGTGTACTTTGAGTAACCATGCTTGCTCATTTGCTGGAAGTGCCAAAAACTTCGGACCATGCTTGTGAGATGCTAAAGACTCGATCTTCTTTGGAAGTTGGATTGATCTCATTTGGTTCACCTGATTGAGATGGCATCACGGACCGAGACTTGGGAACATCATCCACTACTGATTCTTGTTCTGAGGGCATCACCTGTGATGATTCACCTGGTGCAGTTGTGGTTTCTGGTGCCATACCCCGATGTCTCTTGCTGACTGATTCTTCGGAAGTTTCGAGGCCATGCACACGGCTCGCCGGGATTGGAGTGTCGGCAGAAGGTTCGGCAGGCNGCCATACCCCGATGTCTCTTGCTGACTGATTCTTCGGAAGTTTCGAGGCCATGCACACGGCTCGCCGGGATTGGAGTGTCGGCAGAAGGTTCGGCAGGCAGAACAGGACTGACTCTGGCTTGTGCAAACACTGTCAAACTTAATCGGGCAGCTACNACGGCTCGCCGGGATTGGAGTGTCGGCAGAAGGTTCGGCAGGCAGAACAGGACTGACTCTGGCTTGTGCAAACACTGTCAAACTTAATCGGGCAGCTACTGTCTTTCGTCGCAAACCTTTAAAAGTCAGGCGTTCCCAGGCTTCCCATTCATCATCTATATATAAACTCCCTATTTTACGCCTGATACAAATCATGCGTCTCAGAGGAGCTTCACCGGGAAACATGGTTTTGTTTGGTCCCACACATCTATCGGTACCACGACATAGAACCACATGTTTGACCAAATGTGTTGGACACAGTTCTTGCACTTGAGATACCAACATGCCATGATCAAGAGTCATGGTTCCTACACGTGGGGCCAGAGTGTCGGCCAACTTCATCACTGTCTGCCAATTGACACTGGCATATCGCTGAGCAATGGTGGCTGCGCTCATTTTCTGACCCAATCGTCGTTTCTTGGTTGGGTGTTCGTTGGAATCATCAGCAAGTTCACCTACCAACACTGGTTTTGACAGATCTTGACACAGAGTTCGGGCTACCTGCTTGGCAAACTTCACTGGATAATTCTCAGTGTATTGGGACAGAAGAATTCGATTGTGCTCCACCTTGATTTGACCAGCAATTGCCTGATGCTGATGACGGCCGTCACAGAATCGTCCATGCAAACTATGATACAGGTCATCGGATGTGGAGAGCACTTCCATTCTTTTCCGCAATGGTGCACCAGAAATTGGATGTTGTAAATCACCTACCTCGCACATGTCAAAACGACAACACTTGGTCTTGTCGATGATCTCTTGCATACCTGGCACCTGTTTCATCAGTGAGCCATCCGGTTGTTCCAAATCAAAGTGATTCTCATGACGGACTTGATGACGAAACAAAACTATCCCCAGTGCAATTTGCCACAAGTTGACAAGCCGTTCATTGTAGATTTTCTCCTGTAATGCCAAAGATTTTGTTTCATTGTATTGATTCCATTTGCACCATGGTTTACAAACCGGACTGTACCACAAATGTTTTGGCCGTTGAGAAACCAACAACACAAACAACTTCATGCGTCCAACTGTAGTGGAAAGATCACCTTGATCCAAACCAAATCTACTCGCTCGTCCACCGACAGCCTGAGTCTGCTTGGTGAGTTCGCTGCTGGCATGGCACATCACTTCCAAAACGTCCAATCGACGTTGATGAAATCGGGGTGCTTTCACAGACATCAGTTCTGCTGAAAACTGTTTCACTAATTTCTGGACTTGTTGTTTGAACGATTGTCCTTTGTGTCCAGGTGGAGGTTGAAACAGAAAATCATTTTCAAGATCATGGATGCTGTGGCTGTGATCGGCCCCAAAACATTCATCTATGGCTCGGTTTTCAGAGCCTTGATATGCAGCAACACTTCGCTCAGAGCAGCTTCCATGCATCCCATGCGCTGGCTGATCATCTTGTTCTCCTCGTGGAGGGCATTCACTTGATCTTCCATGAGGCTCATCTTCATGGATGCAGAGATCTTCGCACTCATCTCTTCGGCACTGTCCTCGCTGAAGCAATCCTCCCCCTTCACCTGACTCCATGATGCCTCGGACGTCACCGGCTTGGCCATCTTGACTTTGGCTGGTCGGCTCAACTTGGGACTCAGCTTGTCCTCGTGGTCCAGGCGTTTCTCCACATAGACTATGAACTTCTGGTGAGCCGCTTTTCCACTCTTCTCGTACTGGGACACAAACCAATCTGTCCACTTGTGATCGGCAAAGGCTTCGGGAAAAGCCACTCCCAGCTTCGCCTTGCCGAATTGGATGGTCTCCGCTTCGAGCTCCTGCAGGCTCATCTTCTTGATATCCTCCAGGCGATCGGTCGATTTCTCGGTTTCCTCCTTGGCACGGAGAGCTTGCAACTTCTCGGTGANCTCCAGGCGATCGGTCGATTTCTCGGTTTCCTCCTTGGCACGGAGAGCTTGCAACTTCTCGGTGAGAGACGAAGGCATGATCACTTGGTGCGAATTGGGGACTTTCACGGTCAGGCTGCGAGCTTGATGCTGTCTCACTGGCTACCAGATTCGATTGATGCGGTTCTGCATTGAACTGACCTGAGATTTGACAACCTGGTGTGATCATTCCTGCACTTGCGGCTGGTGGTGCACTGCATGAACTTTGTTCCAGTTTCGACTGGCTCACGTCCCCATTATGATTACCCTTATGTTGATTATCCCCACTTATCCCATTTTCATGCAACTCACTCATCATGTGCTTAGCATGCTTTTGGCTGGACTCGGACAACGGACAAGTGAAGTCATCAGCAATGAAGCTAACCTGTGCGCACACCTCTGGATTCTCCCACAATTGATTGANTAGCATGCTTTTGGCTGGACTCGGACAACGGACAAGTGAAGTCATCAGCAATGAAGCTAACCTGTGCGCACACCTCTGGATTCTCCCACAATTGATTGATATCCATGAGCAACAAGTTCTTGGGTGTCCTAGTGATCTTCAACTCACGATTCAACACTTTGCTCCACATGTGATCCAAATCGGTGTCGATCACTGCTTTGATTCCTCGAAGAAAAGTACTGGAGATGAGAAACGGAGTCTTACCTTCAACAATGGCTATTTGAAAGTATTGAGAACCCAGCGGCATCAAAAGAGCTTGTCGGCTGACCAAGGTTTGATGGTTGCCAAAACGAAATACCAAATTGCACGGCTTTCGGCGAACATCCTTTCGGACCCATGCTGGAATTTGACTCAACATCTCAGACACTTGCTGGGAACCAATGACTGTTTGTGACGCACCTAGATCAACGACCCCTATGGATCCTGCGGATGCAAACAGGCTTGGACACTCGGCACTATCTACAAGCGGATCAGGCTCATGAGCAAGCTGCTTTCTGCGGATCAACCCGGCAATCGCATGACTCACTTCAGGCACAGAGTCATTTGGGCTAGAAGGCGGCTTCTTCCTGCCGATGCTCGGTTTTGAACTTCCCCAGTTATCTTCCCATTTATTCCACTTATCCCATTTACCCCATTTCTTATCCAGGATTTTCCCAAATATACGAGGGGTACTGCAAACCAGACATGGGATTTCTACCGATGGCATCAATTGGTCCTGAGTTTCACTGAGACTGGACACTTCAACTGGCAGTTCCATCGTGGTCACAAAGGATGTGGGGGCTGTAGAAGCTTGTGAGGAAGCACCAGCACCACTCGAGCGAGATGGACACTCATTTTTCCAGTGACCCTTCTTCAAACAGATCCGGCAGTATGAATTGGCAATGCGATTTGCCAAGGTAGCTTTGCCTTTTCCCTTGACTTTACCCTTTTTGCCACTGCCCTTGTCTCCTTTGCGGCTGACATTCCAGAAACCTCGGAATTTGACTTTCTCGGACAATCTCTTTCGAGCATCTTGGTAAGTTGAGTAAAATGCACTCAACTCGGTGTCATTTTGGACAACTTCTGACACCGCATCCTCAAACTGAAGTACGAGAGCTGCGTCCTCATCATCCTCAGCGGCCATCGCCTCTAAGGTTGCATCATCCAACGACTCATCAGTGGCCCAGAAGACATCATTGTCAGTCTCCCAAGAGCTATCAGGATGCTCTTCCAGTGTGAAGGCTGTGTGATCATACGTTTTCAGTGCTTTATCTCGTTTGTTTCCAATCACATCTTGAAAGAACCCTGACCCAATCAGTCGGATTGCTGCTTCAACTCCTTTGACAGTGAGAACACCACCCTTTTCAGCACCTGAGTCGACCAGAACTCGCTTCTTGTCATCACTTCCAAGGCGGCTGCCACGAAGAAGTATGTATGCCTGAATTTCAGAAAGCTCTATCTTCTTGCTAACCAACTCAGTCCAGATCACATCATTCCTGGACAGATACGAATCACTGGTCTCATCGGCTTTCTGTGCCCCACGAAACAGGGCCTTTTCCACTATGTCAAACTTCTTCTCAAGAGGAATCGCACCCCACTTCCCGCCGACCAATTCGACGATCCGTTGGATGCCTTTTGCATCATTGATCAAAACCTCATCACGATGCAGTTGCAATTTCTGAAACGCCGTCCCTTTGCAGTTCAGCACTAGACGAGTGGCTAGTTCTTGAATCTTATTTGGCGGCCAAGTCAAAAGAAGCAACTCCACCTNGCAATTTCTGAAACGCCGTCCCTTTGCAGTTCAGCACTAGACGAGTGGCTAGTTCTTGAATCTTATTTGGCGGCCAAGTCAAAAGAAGCAACTCCACCTCGTTGGTCCAGATCTCCACATTGTCGACCGATGGGTCGAAGGATGGCACCAAAATGGCCAGCTGGTTTGACACCTGTCCAGTGTCACCTGCAGCTTCACCCGCGGTCCCTGTTGACATCGCCGGGCTCCGCTACCAGTATTGAACTGGTAGCGGACCCCTTCACCTGGTGTCCCTGACANGTGTCACCTGCAGCTTCACCCGCGGTCCCTGTTGACATCGCCGGGCTCCGCTACCAGTATTGAACTGGTAGCGGACCCCTTCACCTGGTGTCCCTGACACCGCACCTGCTGCCCTGCAGCGCTCACAGCTTTTCCTCCAAGATTGCACCACGATCCACGGTCGCTAGAACCCTTGGAAAGCACGGAATCCAAGGTATGGCTCAAGCCCACACCCGCCTCTATGGCTCCCTGAGCCTCCCTTGCTGCAGTGTGGGAACGGTCTTCTGGACTCACATGTGAGGAATGGTTGACTTGTGAATTGGCAGGGATTTGACAGTATACCAATACATATGTACATTTTTACATATATATAAATATATTTATATATGGTTCCGTGTTCCGTGTTGCTGGCCCCCCCCCCACCCCCCAGGGGTCCGTATTTGCAGCATTTCTGAGGTCCACCGTATTTACGCGGTACTTGCAGCATTTCTGACTTCCAGCATCGTATTTATTGGGTATTTGCAGCATTTCTGACTTCCAGCCTTTCATTTACTAGGTATATGATGGTATATGCTACCTTTTGGACGACCTACATGGTGCATACATTTCCTCAAAGTACTTACATACTACCGAAAACCATATATATATATATGCTACGTATCTGCTTCCCATTTACCTCCACAACACTACATACGTTTAACGTATGGTTCCTGCATGTTCCTGCATACTATTGATATACCACACACACATGCTTCTATATCGTACCTTTGAACTACCCACACAATACCTAAAGACGATCTGTGTACTCCATATGTATCACCAACCCTCCCCACCCCATTAAATAATATATATACATATATAAAAAAAACACTATATCATTTATTTGTATATCATATATGAATGTATATCTGGGAATATGTATATATATACATTCATATGTTTATATATTATATGTCATGATATATCATGCATATATATATAATATATCATGTATATCATACATATTTGTATAGATATATACACATATCATACATATTTATTGCATGTATATGTCATACATATCATATGTAGATATCATACATATATCATATGTATATATCTTTTATTTCACATACATATTATGTATATATATACACACAGCATATGTATAGCATACATATATGATATATCATAGAGACAACATACCCCCCCACCCCACCGCCCTCACCCCACCCACCCACCCCCACCCCCCACCACAGCACGGGGGGGGGGAGGCACATCCACAGCGGGGGGAGGGAGAAGAGTTCAATACATACCATACATCAGACCCCTCCCCCTCACCCAGGGGGAGGGGGGGGCCGAGCGACGCTGCACCATATATATATATATAGATATGTATATATATATACATATGTATATATACACACATAGATACATTCAGATATTATCAATCCATATGAATCCTGGATCTGGTCTATGCTGAAAAATTGCCTAAATTGTGAATGTTTGGGCAGTTCATGGACAAACTAACTTCTTTCGTTGATCTTTTAAACCATAGATAGGTCTAGGGTACTTCCTCACTAGTCAGGAAACAAGGAACAAGAGGACCTTTCGGTACTAGTTCTTCTTTGCTGCCTAGAATGAGGCACAGTCATTATGAACCCAGCACTTTGCAGTTTGCACAGTTGCAAAACCTTGCAGCACCGTGGTACTTTGAAGCTCCGTGGCGCCAGCGGCGCCAGAGGCGCCAAAGGCGGCCGACCGCGGAAGCCCGGGTCTGACGGGTGCTTTGGGTCGTTTTTGGCATCAAAGCTGTGCCGCACTCGCCATGGGCGCCGATGCAGTGGTCACCTCAGGGCCGGCGCAGATTTCACTCGTTGTGGCTTCAGAGTGGCTTTGTGAAATCGCAAAGAATCAATTTCAGAATCAATGACAATCAATGAGGCACATAGCATCTGTACGAAAGGATCAGGCAAGAATTGTCAACTCAAAGCCCTGGCTGCACTTGTGAGGAGTCAGTCATCAGCGGGTGTGGCCTGAGACTGAAACTGGAACAACTGGACTTAAGCTCATTGTGCCAGCTGTCATGTACTAGTCATGTACTGCACTTTCACGAAATTTCACGAAGAAGGACTCTGTGACAGACTCTGTGACAGACTCTGTGACAGACTCAGAACGACTTTCTACAAGACATGACTCGGACATTACTCGGACATGACTAAGTCACTAAGTCATGATCCTCAGAGGACTGTGGCGCACATCAGACTGACCTCTCGTGAATCAGCGATTTGTTGCTTGATTGACTCTGATTGACACCATTTTTGCATATTCTTGGGAAACCATTCAGTCTTGAAGATCTTGACAGATTTGAAGGGTTTTCCAGGCCTTTCCTTCGACACTTCCTTGCCGTTGCTCTGAGGCGAAAGCATGACAGGCGTGTCGTCTGAGGTGATGGGCCACAGTGGTCACAGCGGCAAAAGCGGTCACTGCATTGCTAGTTTTTACCTGGAAACGGCTGCGAGTCGGATTGAGACTGACTGCGATTCCCACTTTTTGAACTTTCCCAGCTTGGCGCTACCACTTCACCACACACCTTCCTTTTGCCTCGTGTGATTCCAGTGCTATGGTGTCTTGCTGGTCGGAACAGTTCACCACATTTAGTGCGCACTTCGTGTTTTTGGGTTTGCTTCCTGGAAATATCAGAGTTCAGAATCGTGAGAGTGGTGACAGTGGTGAGAGTCGTGAGAAGATTGAATATTTGCAGAAAATGCAAGAGTTGTTGCGATGACTTGGTGAAACTTTGATAAAACCCTGTGCCAGTTGTCCGTGCCGGAGTTAAACTTCGATGCACAGGTCACCGAGTGCTCTGATTCAGGTGGTGGGTAGAATCATGTAGAATCCTTGGGTTTCCGAACATCGAACAGATTTCCCATTGAGGGCGCAACACTTGAAACCTTTGATCAATTCATGCGACATCACTTGACTTGAAATGCCCAATCAGCACACCTTCTGCGTTTGAGGTACAGTGCGTGCCCAACCAAGGTAGCGGAGGGGGAAGTGATTAGAATATGTTGGAAGTCGGAGCAGCTGCTGTTGGTGCTGTTAATATCTGTTAATGATCATGAGAGCTTGATATGAAAGCTTGGTAAGGTTTAAAGGTACTAGTCAACAATGCCTTCAGTTGAAAGAGAAAGGATATTCGGCTTGCTTTCTATTTGCAAGTTTATTATATTCCATTCTTTCTCAGCGACTCTTGGGCGGCAGATTTTGTACCTTCTGCTATTCATTTTCTGCATATCAAGGTCTGAAGTTTTTTCTACGGAGGCCCCAGCTCCAAGTCACAGCTCACCGTGCCAGTTGCAACGTGGTGCCTTGTGGATGGATGGCAGGCAGGGAACGGGTGCGAAATGCGGAAACGCGTGCGAAGCGGGGGCCGGTGTGGCGGATCGGATCTGGACTTGGACATCTTTGGACACCTTTGGACACCTTTTGGGCGAGGTCCAGCCCATTTACCAACATGGCAGGGCAGCTCAGCTGCCCAGTGCGCTATGTTGCACTGCCATGCACTGCCATGCACTGCCATGCACTGCCATGCACTGGCCTGCCCCTTTGCGGGCCGGGCCCAATGGATTGTGGATTCGAACAGTTGATCCGTTTCCGTTAGCGATTGTAGCACAATTGCACCACTTTGAACCTGAAAATTACCCGATGGTTTTGGCTTGATATACGGAATCCCTCCGAACTCACAAGGGGGCAATCCACCAAAAACATGAACCGTCGACTTGTCGACCATGAGAACATTGGATAAGTGGAGCTCCCAGGGTGCTTTGAGAATTTTTGATGCTGTTTGATGCTGTTTGCCTATCAATGAGTGTTGGAGGAACATACATGAAAATCATGAAAATACATGGGATCACATGAACTTTCTGAAGCTGGCAATGAACGAGTCCCACACTTTTGCAACAACTCCTTGCTCCGGCAGTGTCCTCCTCGCAGACATGAGGATCAAACATGAGAAAACACGACAGGTGGAGACGTGGAGAAGTGAGCACCGCACATTCCACCGGTGACATTTCGGAGAACAACAGAACAGTCACTGACAAGTTATTTACGAGTGATCGACCCGTCATTGACCAGTCATTGACCTTCTTGAACCTTCTTCAATGTCATGAACCCAAGTGACCAAATGTGATCAAGTCATGCTGCACTCCGTCACCTCCAACAATCGCCTAGTAGTGTTTTTGTGATGGCATCTACAGTCGAAGTAGACAACCAAGGGCCTTGGCTTCTGTGGCACCTTGGTGTGCATAGCTCTGCTGCATCGCTGTGCTTGTGCTGTGCTTGTGCTGTGCTTGTGCTGTGCTTGTGCTGTGCTTGTGCTGTGCTTGTGCTGGGCCATGGTGGGCCATTTCGAAGTGTTGTGATGCACTCGCCAACAGCGCAAATGGCAAAAGTATGGGAGTTTCCGGGAGTTTGACCTTGCCACTGCCAAGGATACCTCCTACACTGTCCTCAAATTTGCCAGTGGGCCTGCAAGGGGTTCTCTCTGCTCAAGACTATCAGGCGCCCGTGAAAAGAACCAAGACCAGGAGCCGACAGGATGCCTCTCCAAGGACTTTGATGATCAGATGGCGAAATGCAGACCATGTTGCAGTGAGTTGCTGGTTTCTTCACTAGAGTAGTTCAATGTTCAAAAGCAAATTGCAAAGCTGAAACCAGAGAAAACGCCTAGTAAGGATGCTTGATCTACCAAATTGTGACATTGTCTTCTTCAAAGAACGATTTTAGCCTTGCCTAGACCAGGTTTCCAATGTTGTCAATGTTGTCCTGTTGTTTCTATTGTTTTTTGCCAGGCCATCAAGGGGAACTTTGATCAAATAATGGCCCCCACCGCTGTCAACAAACGCACCATGTGCCTTGGAGTCAAAGCCATGACCAACGTATCCTGTCTGTGACCTCCAGTTGAACATGTTTTTCCCGAGAGCGTCTGAGCGAAGGGTTCTTCTAAAAGTCAGATCTGTCAATACATCCTCACATCTTCACATCTTCACATCTTCACATCTTCATCCTCACATCTTCACATCTTCAGATCTTCACATCTTCATATCTTCACATCTTCACATCTTCACATCTTCATCTTCACATCTTCACATCTTCACATCTTCACATCTTCACATCTTCACATCGTCACATCCTCACATCGTCACATCCTCACATCTTCACATCTTCAGATCTTCACATCTTCAGATCTTCACATCTTCACATCTTTCTCTCTCCTCTCTCTCCCTCTCTCTCCTCTCTCGTCTCTCTCTCTCTCTCTCTCTTTCTCTATCTCTCTCTCTCTCTCTCTCCCTTTTTCTCTCTTTTTCTATCTCTCTCTCTCTCTCTCTTTCTCCTTTCTCTCTCTCTCTCTCTCCTCTCTCTCTCTCTCCCCTTTCCCTCTCTCCTTCTTGTCTTTCTCTCTTTAGGCCGCGGGCAGTGCCGACGACGCGTCACGAAACGTCAACCCTTTCGCACGAAATGAGGTTCGATCGTCAAAAATTGACGTAAAGTTGCGATTTTGCTTGTGCTGAAGCAACCATTCCCGCACGAAATGGTGTTCGATCGTCACAAACTGATGTAAAATTGCGATTCTACTTGTCCCGGAGCAACCCTTCTCGCACGAAATGAAGTTCGATCGTTAAAAACTGAAAAAAATTGCGATTTCACGTGCGCCGGAGCAACCGGTCTCGCACGAAATGAGGTTCCATCGTCAAAAGCTGATGTAAAATTGCGATTTCACGTGTCCTGGATATGAGGTTCGATCGTCAAAAACTGATGTAACATTTTGATTTCAAGTTGTCGGCGGCAACCCTTCCCGGACGAATGAGGTTCGATCGTCAAAAATTGACGTAAAGTTGCGATTTTGCTTGTGCTGAAGCAACTCTTCCCGCACGAAATGAGGTTCGATCGTCAAAAACTGAAATAAAATTGCCATTTTCAAGTTGTCGGCGGCAACCCTGCCCGCACGAAATGAAGTTCGATCGTCAAAAACTGAAATAAAATTGCGATCTCACGTGTGCCGGAGCAACCATTCTCGCACGAAATGAGGTTCGATCGTCAAAAGCTGAATAAAATTGCGATTTCACGTGTCCTGGAGCAACCCGTCCCGCACGAAATGATGTTCGTCCGTCAAAAATTGAAATAAAATTGCGATTTCACGTGTGCCGGAGCAACCAGTCTCGCTCGAAATGAGGTTCGATCGTCAAAATCTGATGTAACATTGCAGTTTCAAATTGTCGGCGGCAACCCTTCTCGCACGAAATGAGGTTCTATCGTCAAAAAATTGATGTAAAATTGCAATTTTATTTGTGCTGGAGCAACCCTTCCTGCACGAAATGGTGTTCGATCGTCAAAAACTGGGGTAAAATTGCGATTTCAACTTGTCCGCGGCAACCCTTTCGCACGAAAAGAGGTTCGATCGTCGAAAACTGGTGAAAAAATTGCGATTTCACGTGTCCTGGAGCAATCCTTGCCGCACGAAATGAGGTTCGAGCGCTAAAAACGGATGTGAAATTGCTATTTCAAGTTGTCGACAGCAACCCTTTCGCACGAAATGAGGGTCGAGGCGCAAAACCTGTGGTAAAATTGCGATTTAGCGTCTCTGTGTCAAAGCGTCTGTGTGTAAAAGGGTCTGCGTGTAAAAGCGTCTGTGTGTAAAAGGGTTTGTGTGCAATAGCTTCTGTGTGTAAAAGGGTCTGTGTGTAAAAGTGTCTGTGTGTAAAGGTGCCTGTGCATAAAGCGTCTGTGTGCAAAAGCCTCTGTGTGGAAAAGTGTTTCTGTGTAAAAGCGTCTGTGTGTAAAAGCGTCTCTGTGTGAAAGTGTCAGTGTATAAAAGTGTCTGTGTGTAAAAGCGTCTCTGTGTAAAAGTGTTTGTGTGTGAAAGCGCTTGTGTGTAAAAGGGTCTGTGTGTAAAAGCGTCTGTGTGTAAAAGGGTTTGTGTGCAATAGCTTCTGTGTGTAAGAGGGTCTGTGTGTAAAAGTGTCTGTGTGTAAAGGTGCCTGTGCATAAAAGCGTCAGTGTGTAAAAGCGTTTGTGTGGAAATGCGTCTGTGTATAAAAGCATCTGTGTGTAACAGGGTCTGTGTGTAGGAGTGTTTGTGTGTAAAAGCGCTTGTGTGTAAAAGGGTCTGTGTGTAAACGTGTTGTGTGTAAAAGGGTTTGTGTGTAAAAGCGCTTGTGTGTAAAAGGGTCTGTGTGTAAAAGGGTCTGTGCGTAAAAGATTATCTGTGTAAGATGTTTGTGTGTGTGTGTGAAAGGGTCTTCGTGTAAAAGTCTTTGTGTGTAACAAGGTCTGTGCCTACAAGCAATTGTGTGTCTTCGCATTTTCACATCTTCACATCTTCACATCTTCACACTTTCACATCCTGACATCTTCACTTCCTCATCAGCACATCTGCACATCTTCCCATCTTCACATCATCACATCTTTACATCTTCACATCTTCCCACTTTCACATATTCACATCGTCACATCATTACATCCTCAACATTTCAAATGCTCACATCTCCATCTCTTCACATCCTCACATCTTCACATCTTCACATCTTCATCAATCTCTTTTTATTTGCGCCTTGTACTCTTTGAGACATCTTCATCTGTTTCTCTCTATATGTTTCACGCTTTACGATCTTCCCAGTTACATCTCTCACTATACTTCTCTTCGCTCTCGGGCCATCCGTCGTCTAGTTTACACGTACGTAAAGACATGTTGGTCATTGGGGTTTGAACAATGCTGACCTGTAACATGTGCACCATGTGAAAACACTGCGAGCTTCTCGAGCTTCTCGAGCTTCCCATGGATGCTTCCAGACCGAGTGCTTGGTGCTTTATGGGTTTCAAGTCCGGCTTCAAAGCGCCCCACGCATCCCCAAGCATCCTCAAGCATCCCAAGCATCCCCAAGCCACGCGTTCTGCAACAAGAAGTGTCATGGTGCCATGTTTCTTGGATCCGAGGGTGGCTCTCCTTGTGATCCCACTCATTGTGATCTCGCTCGTTTCTGTGACCGCGCTGGTCCAGTTCTTCCAGGCACATTTGACCCTGCGCAATCATGCACATGTGCAGACAGCCGTGGACAGTGGCGGAGACAGCTGCATTGTATTTCGCGAGGTTCCTGGTCTCCGCACTGCCCTTGCCATCCACATATATGCACTTAGAGACTCATAGACTTATAGACTCACAGATTTGCCCTACAGATCCTTACAGTATATACAAGAATCAGATTTACCACGTATTTTTGCATATTTATATGATCAAAGGAAGTTTTGAAGTTCTACTTCTGTGTTACGGAGTTTTGAATGCAATGATCGACCACTGCAACAAGCAATCAATGCAAAGAACAACCACTGCCACAAACAGGAGAAAGAGCTGAGATGATGTGAGAAGAGATGAATAGTGCTGAGACCAGCTGAGGAGAGATCAGAGGACTTGAGATGAGCTGAGAAGAGATGATAAGAGCTGAGATGAGATGTGCTGAGATGAGATGAGATGAGAAGAGACGAAGTGAGAAGAGCTGAGAAGAGGGGAGAAGAGGTGAGCAGAGCTGAGAAGAGATGACAAGAGAGGGGCAGAGATGAGATGACCTGAGAAAACTTGAGAAGAGGTGAGCTGAGCTGAGAAGTCATGAAAAGAGATGCTAAAAGATGTGATGAGCTGAGGAGACATGAGATGAGCTGAGAAGATCTGAGATGAGCTGAGAAGCGCTGAGAAAAGCTGAGGAGAGTTGAGATGAACTGAGAAGAGCGGAGAAAAGCTGAGAAGAGCTGAGAAGATCGGAGAAGATCTGAGATGAGCTGAGAAGAGCTGTCAACATGCAGTTTTTGACGGAAGTCTCGCCACGCCGAAAGACATGCTCAATAGAGCCAATGCTGCTACTAGTGGCTACATCCTGGCGGGGCCTGCTCTGCTTCAGGCGAACTAGTGGCTACATCCTTGTTTCTGCAAAGCTCAGCAAACACAGCAGAAACAAGCAGCAGTCAAACACACGCTATGTGTGCAGCCAGAAGCACGAAATGAGCACTGCTCGAAGCACGCGATCTAGCCAAGGTATGGCTAAATAACAAACCAGGGTGTATCCCGCCAAATTGTGAACGCAATAGGCCAAGAGGATGCAGCATGACTTGCCCGAACAGTTTTTCCACACTCTTTTTCCCGGAGTTTTCCTAGACATATCAGCTGGGGGCTGTTGATGCCCTGTGCTAGAACTTGCACACCGACCGATTTCAAACCGGGCCAGAACCGCCTTCAGAGCAGGAGCCGGGTTTGTTTCAAATAACGGAATTTTTCGGTAGTCGAAAATGAAGCTAGACATCGCAAAATCTGGCTTGGAGCTAGCTTGCTTTAAAAGCGAGGGGAGGTATTCAAGATCCGAGGGCGAAGATGCCATGAAACTGATGGTTGATGTGTTCAAACCATCGCCAGATTTGCTTTCGTCACCACCTGGCAGGTGACATACACCGGCGTCGGTCGTGTGGTGGGGGAATCCCGGCTGGACCACTTGTAGGGAATTGTCATCCGCGGTGCAATGATTAGTACTCTTCCACCCTGACCAATTGGCCGGTCGGTGAACACCTTGAATAGTCCAGTACGGTTGGGGTGCGGGATTTTTGTGGTTCAAATTCTTTTCTTTCAATTGATTTCCACCTGAGGAGCCAGAAGGACAAAAAAGGCACCTTTCCCACCAGGTCTGGTGGATTGGGGCAGATAAACTTCACCTCACGTGTGCCGGTGAACTTCATCTGTTGGGATCCCTGTGCGGTGTCTGAGCAGTAGTGCAGCTGGTGAAATGGGTTTAACAGCTGATTCCTAGATTTCTGGGATGTGGTTTCTGGCAACACCGGATCCGACCGATGCATGCATTGTTGACATTATCGGGTCGTAACTTGTTGTTGGTCAAGTTACGCCAGTGCTCTTGGAAAGGCACTGATACTTTTACATGTTGACCGCTTTGGTGAAATTTTTGAACCGAAGTGATTCCAGGTTTGATTTTTGAACACATTACGGAATCCAACCTTGAAAATCACCGGATCTGTTGTGAAGTGTTCATGGGAGATTGCGCCTCGAGGTGGCGTTGGGGTCGGATGTGCTGGTATACAAAAAGATCCTGAGAATCTCGTCCAAAACTCTCCTGAGTCAGGCTCACTCGCTTGGCTGGCCTTGTCCCGAAGCGAATGATTAAATAACGTTTTGGACAACCCAATGGTGTGTAGTATTTGCAATGTCTAAGCAACGCTCTGGGACCAATTTCAATTGCAGTAAAATCAAGCCCGACGACTCGTAGGTTCTGAGGTGCGGTCATTCACCATTGCATGTGCTCGAGTAACCTGCAGCTCGCGGGCTTTCGGGTAGCTTGGCAGACTATGTACCTTTCATCCGAAAATTTAAGACAAGAACGCCGTGGCCCTGGCGCTTGCCTAAAACTAGAAGGTGGCGCCACCAGAAGCTTTAAAGGGCGAAAAAGCATCATGAACAATTGTGGATGCCGAAACCAATTCACACACCTATGCAGGAGGAACTGGAGCTGCGGAGGTGAAGACCATCCTGAGGACTTGTGGGCTCAGATCTTGGGCTGCAGTCACACTAGACGTGAAGATTGCTTTTCTTCGAGCTCTGAAGGATCACACCAACAAGGTAGTCATTGCGCAGCCGCCTCAGGTGTTTGTCATGGCAGGGGTGTGCCAGCCAGGCACATTATGGCTGGTGGGCAGGGCGATGTATGGACTCATCACCAGCCCCAAAGAATGGCTTCAATACAGGAACCAGCGGGCGATGGACTTCGCATGGAATTCTGGGGGGATCAACTATGAAGTCAGCTGGTCTTGGGAAACATCGGTCAATCAGTTTCTATCTCAACGGCCTGAACGGCGCGGAATTTTCCTTGCGTCAGGTGGGTCCAAGTGAAGATCCAAAATCGCCCAGATCCGGCGGGTCGCTGAAGATCAATGGCTTTGAAGGGCTTTGGAGCAGATTTTGGACCAGAGAAGGCGTTTTCTTGCCAACATCGCTGTATGGTCTTTTGCACTCCTTTGCTTGCGAATCGAATGGAGTGGCTGCGTCAACATTGCTGTGCATTGTCGTTGCGGAATTCTATTTTTTTCCTCGTTTTTGGCGCCCTCTGTTTTCTTTCAAACCTCTTTGTGAGACACGAAAAATCCACCATCGCATTTTTTTGGCTTTGGCGCCGAGATCCGGCTTTGGAGGAAATTTGGGACCATAGAAGTGTTGAGCTGAGATGAGCTGAGAATAGCCAAGTAGACATGAAATTAGATGAGAACAAGAGCTGAGACGAATTGAAATTAAAAAACAGATGAAGAGCTGAGACGAACCAAACTGAGGATAGATGAGGAGAGCTGAGAAGAGATGAAGAGAGATGATGTGAGACGAAGGAAGACTGGAGAAGAGCTGACACGTCTGGGGTTGCGTGGCATCCTATATGCGCAGTCTGTCTTTTGCAGTATCGGTTTTTCATTTTTGCCATTTCGGCCCCCGGATTGCCCTGGAACTATTTGTAGTTCAATTTGCATGAACTTATTGTCAAGTACGTAGACACACATATGCATATGCACTGGCCAGCATGCATACATGCAAACGAATGGGCAACAAATGCAACGAATGTAATGAAAATGAAACGGAACCGATGAGGGATGATGCAGCGTGATACACGTTGCTGCAAGTTCCAAGAATCAACATGTCGAGATAGCATGATGCAACGAGATAGCATGATGCTGCCCTGAAAAACACAGACACGCGACGAATGGAAAATTGCACTTCAGTAGTTCGCTTGCATTTGTACCCCAAACATGTGGATAGTTGATCGGGTCCATACATGTATGTGTTTCTGCATGTATCTTGTGCAACGCTGATGTAGACGTGTTGAGACGTGTTGAGACCTGTTGCAGGGTGAACAGGAAATGGTGGTCTTTATTGGCGCTGCGGTTGGAGTAGTTTTCTTAGGGACCTCAGTGTTCTCGGCACTTCAGAGGCGCCTTGCGTTTATCGAATCTTTGGAGCTGTCACCAACGAAAACAAGAGCAAAAATAACTCAAATGAAAAAAACGATGCCTGATTTTTTTTTAACATTCAGATGATGAACCAAAAATCACTGGTAGGCAGTGGTTTTGATATGGACTCTAGACAGGCTTATAGATTGCTTGACGAATCTGCAATAGAGTAGCCCAAGGCAAATAAAGTTGCAAAAAATGGAGGACACCAATGGTAAGACTGCCAGGGTAGCAAACTCTGGGGTGAACGTGATTGAAGTGGTCTAAAAAAAATCACAACATCATGGACTCAGGCCAAGTTAAATTCATTTGAACATAGTAATCGAAACATTCAAATCAAATCACGCAAATTCATGTATCAATTAGTAACAATATCAACATTGAGCATCTTTATGTTTGTTAATGTTTGTTGCATCTTCGCTTCGTCCGGCTGCCCGGCTGCTTCATTTTAATTGAGCTGTGCCAAACTGTGCCATACTGTGCCCATCCTGGCAGGCACATCAGAGAGATGAAACTGAGACGTAGCAATGCATATAGCACTTTCGTGACGCAAATGCCACTTGGACATCACGGCAGCCAGCAGGAGCGCACAGCTCACAGCAGCAAAGTGTTTTCCTATTTTTCCTCATATCAATCAATTGAACTGACCTTCGCAGTTTCAAGCATTCTGCCGATTGGAGCTCGGTTGGAGTCTGATTAATCCTTATAACTTTGTCTCTTCCAATGCGTGGCATTGGAATAGCAGCCATCTCATTGTCTCCTGTCCATTGAGATTATCTACAGAGATTGGCAAACGCAGCGTGAAATAATCACGGCAGAATGTGGAGCCTCTGGGAGCCACATTTGGTTTGTTTTCTCTTGATTAAAGTGATCCGAGTAAATGATCTCGTTAATCCAGAGCCCTACAGAGCCTCAAGCATCATCCACCTCTTTGCCAAGACCGCCCAGAAACATTGAGGAATCACAACTTCCCTCAGACGCAGTGGGAGATCCAGGACTGCTGCAACTGTGTGGCTTTTTGGACACAACTATTGACACAACTGACATAATCAATGACAGATCTAGTATGAGATAATATGACTCCTAGTATGATTCTTATTGACTTATTTCGGATCCTTCCGTTCGATACGGTGAATCTGAAGATGCGGTGGGCAAGCATTTGCACTCCACGAAGCGTCCGCCAGTCCTTCTGGAGTTGGTCTTGTTTTATCTCGTGTTGCCATTGTGTCAGGTGTTATATTGCATATTGCTGCTGCTACTGCTATATACTGTAACCAGAATGATTCCCTGAATTTGAGTTGCCCTTCGTATGTTTAGAGTCGGTCTTGGGTAGAAGTGCGGGGAAGTGGGTGATCCATGGTTTTCCTCAGACATGTTTGCCACTATCGCTCCAGAATCCAGAAGAAAGGCTTTCGCATGTCATGAACATGTGCATGTTGGCCATCCCCTAATGGAGAAACAGAGAATCAAACGGTTGCAGTGCAAAGCAGTGCAAAGCAGTGCAAAGCAGTGCGTAGGGAGAGGCTACGCAGATTCAAAGATGCTTTCAGTTTGTTGTCGAAAATCTGCGCGAGGAGTTTGGATCGTCCCTTGGATTGGCGCAGCTGCTGGTGTTTTCAAGAACCATAGGTGACATTTTAAGGCTTTTTTGAAAGCAATTCGCTTTGGAGATGGACGTTTCAGGAGTCTTGTTTGCCTTAATATTTGCATCTATTTACCAGATCGTTTGGGGAATGACCTTCACTAAAGTCTCATTTTGCAACAGGCATGATGTTGCGGCCTCCTCCATAGGGTTTGTGTGCCATAGCTGCCATAGCCTTTTGGGGCAATTCGCTAAACATCATGAGGCCTTATTGAAACTTATCCGAAAGGAAAGAAACTGAAACCGATCAACTGATGATGATTTTTGGGGTGATTTGACTCTGATTTGAGCATCTTTCAGCCTTGAGCAACTTGAGCACTGGGTCCGACAACTCGAAGTGATCTCTGCCGACAAGGAGAGGCCACATCTCCTTCACAGTAGTTCCGACTGGCGCCACACTGCCAGCAGCAGTTGTGTCTGACGGCG
This sequence comes from Symbiodinium sp. clade C Y103, assembly GCA_003297045.1. Taxonomy (NCBI): domain Eukaryota; class Dinophyceae; order Suessiales; family Symbiodiniaceae; genus Cladocopium; species Cladocopium sp. clade C. The sequence continues at coordinate 164,235 of BGPT01000257.1, read as the reverse complement.
TTGCACCTGGTGTGAACGTGCCGGTGGTGTGCCTCGGAAGAAGTTGAAATTGGAAAGGGCAAGACGCTTTGTTTCAAGGCCAAGAAAATTACAAGAAGACCTCTTGATTGACGGAACTTGTTTTGCAATGCCCCAACAAAATCTTGCCCAGGTACTAGGAACGATACACAGATCAGTTTGCCCAAGCTAAACCAGTTAAACCAGTCTCCTTAGCAAAGACAACAAGACGCAAGAACTAGGAAGAACAAGGCGGTAGAGATCTGTGATTGCAATGTGTTGCTACATGAATTCGCAATGTTGTTCCTAGAGCTTTTGTACCCATCGGGCTGAAGTCAGGAAGTACTAGATAGGTTGGGGTACGAAAATGTCCAAAGTACGCCCTTGAAATTTCTTCGTTAAGCATCGCCACTGCACTAGTTCATCATGTTTGAATTTCATAAAGTTATATGAAGTTCATGTATTTGCACTAGTGCTCCCGGGGAGCAAGAGAGCTGCCAGGGCGGCTGTGGTGGTTGGATCTGCTGAAACCAACGAGGGCAATCCGATTCAAGCGACTCCCATGATTTCAGGAACAGGTTCGGACAATGCTGTGAATTGGCTTGGGGAAAGACCATGGAATGACTCAGATGCTGATCAAAGATTCTATAGGTGAGCGCTGTAGGGTAAACGCCAACGCGACAGAAGTAAATACGTTCGACGAACTCTCGTGCAAGCGGCATACCTTGATTGGAAACTGATCAAGCTGACTTGTGAGATGCCAAACGTGAACACGTCTGTGAACAGTGAGTTCGGAGTTGATCCGATTCCATCCGATTTCTGGATGTTTTTCTCATTTTTTCTCCAAATTTCTCCAATCCCTATCCGAATTTCCGCCCTGTCTGAACGGCATTGGGAGGTGTGGCGAATTTCTGCTCTGGCTGTGGAGCTCCACGTGGCTCTGGGCCGTTCTGCAGCCAGTGTGGACAGCGTTTGGAAACTGCGTAGGCCCAGTGTAGGCCCAAATGGCGTAGGCCGCAGATGGAAACGTAGGAAATGTGCTCAACACAAGCTGCGATAGGCTGCGATGCTGCGATTTGTGCGACTTTGCATTTTGTTTTTTGTGTCACCCTTATATACACTTGACGTTTTTCTTGTCTCATTGCACAAAATTGAGAATCTGTTTGAGATTAGTGATTGGTGGATTTACGAGAGTCTTTTCTCTGGTACTCGTGACACCTTTAAAACATCGTCGAGACCCTTTACTCACCACCAGATGTGGGAGGTGGAGGTTTGCAGAACTTCACAAAGGAGACAAAACACAACTTCACAAAGAATAGAATTTTCTTCTCACAAGGAGATCCGAAGTGAACCCGGTGAAGTTTTGCAGTTTTTCAACATTTTGCAACCCTCTTTTCTGGTGGAATCTGGCTTTTCAAGGGCCACATTCCCAGCGTTTCGTTGACATCGTCATATTTGGTCGGCTGTGTGCCTTGAAGTGTTTGAATCGTCGGGCGCTGGCCACATCCAAAGGATCGCGTGGCCACATGCTGGTCACAGAGGCCGGCCAACCCCTTCTGCGCCTTAAACACCCGGAAAAACCACCAAGGTTCCATGGATGCGATGTTTAAGGATGGAACTTATTATCATAATTCATCATAGTAATCATATTCATAATTTGCTGCGTATTTGTGCATGTTTTTGTAAAAAAAGTGGTGGTTCACTTAGTTTTCTGCACCGTGACATATTGCGGCCCAAATCCACTGGATCCGCCAAGGCTTGGAACTCGACGGATCTGTTGATGATGAAGGCCAGGGAATGCCTAGCGAATCGAAGCGACTTCGTTAGAGTGAAACAAAGACGTAGAAAGTCGAAACTATTAAAACAAATTGAAACCATATGCAAATTTGAATATGTTTGAATATTTGAAAAACTAATTTATATAATTATATATAATTAATGATTTTAATCATTAATGCGGCGATTTCGGAGAAGTGACGTCCAGGCTCCAGCCGAGCGGCGAGAAGCCCACAGCCAGATTGGAGGCGCCAGAGAGTAGAAGATTCGAGTCGGACCTGAGACTTTTAGAAAAAAACATTTCAATTTACATATCTATGCAAAATTCTATTTAGCCGAGAATTGGTAGTTTAGTATGTTCAGTATAGTATCATAGAGTTTCACATAGTTTACCAAATTTTGCCTAGGTGTGATATATGGATTGGAACCGTACTTCTTGATTTCAGCCATCAGGAGTAACAGTACGTAACAATACAAAGTTCAAGAGAAAACTGAGATGTGAACAGTTCAGTCCTCCAAAGCAGTCCACAAGTTCAAGAGGTGTTCAAAAGGCGCTGGGAGGGTTGAGGAGAGTCAAGGTGTGTAGCACTTGTGCTTTTTTTGCTGTAACGTCCTGCACTAGGTGCAGGTTCTTGCAATTTCTGCCAAGTGCGAGTTTCTCTATTGACATTTTTATTTGTGAGTCATCCGATTCTCTGGTTGCTGTTGAGTTTGATCTTGAACTGCCGTTTCCTCGCAGGAGAGTCAAGCGATTCAATTTGCTCCCTGATCATGATCCAGGTGAGTCGTTGTGGGTCGTGGTCGGAGTCGGCAAAAAGCTGTGCTTTTGGGCTACGACTCGGTACGAGAGTCCGTGTTGATTTCGAAGGCCCGGGTGGCAGATGACCTCGCAGAGATCGAAGAAATCCAGGCGGGTCCGGGAAGCAACGTTTTTCCAACGTTAGCGTTGGAACATGTTGGAAACCAAACGGAAAGAATTCGTAACACAAGATGCCCAAGATGTGGGCCCAAGATGTGGCTTCTGTTGGTTACCTTGCTTCTTTTCGTTTTTTCCTCTGTGTCAAGTCGGCCACAAGATGGCCCTGCTGGACGGAGCCACTAGATCGTAATAGTCACTTAGCAGTCCCAGCGTGCACTTGTGAATATTTCGACAGACGTTTAAGCAAATAGAGAAATTTTCCAAAGATGCACATCAAATCAACGTTTCAAGAAAAAGTCCACAGGTCAGCTTTAACATCAGATTTTTTCTGCTGGCCAGACGTGAGTCAAGAAATCCTTTATCCCAAAGATTTCTGCCTGAGAAATGCATCAGGCAGCTGTAGCCTGTGAAACTTCAGCTGGCCCCAGCAGTAGCTCAGCTGCGAAGTGCCATGCCGTTATGAGAGGAATGAGCAGAGCAATGAACAGTGCAGCATAGTGCAGCATAGTGCAGCTAGAAACGCGGTGGTGACTACGGTCCAGCTTCAAGTTTGCTCCGGATGCACACCATTCGAGTCTCACTCTTCTAAGGTTGGACCAATTTACAAGTTCCATTGGCAAAGGGTTTCTCTCCTTTCAGCGTTTCTGCTTGCGTTTGACCCCTTTTCCATCCTTTCCCTTCTTTTTCCATGGTTTCAACATGTTCCATCTGAGACATCTCCAACCGCACCGTGGTGACTCCTCTGCCACTCCGGCGGGGAGGGCCACCACGGCCGGGGGGCCCAGTTGGATATTCAGCCATTGCAGAATGGGAAATATCATGAAATGTCATGAAATATCATGAATATTCTTGACATGATTTTATTGTCATCATGATATTTTGTGGTATCTGTGGACACAGACACATCCAAAGTGACAGAGTTCGTTGAGTGCTCCTGAAAGTGGAAAAGTCTTTGGTACATGAATTCAAGCGAAGAAGAGAATGCAACTGAAGACGGCTTTGACGGTGTGGCTTTGACAAATACAATTTGTCTCCCTGCGTCTTCTGCATTTGTCAAAAGATGCTTTGGATCCATGACAGCAGTTTGCGGAGATGAGCTACAGACCAGCCCTAGCAGTCACAATCTCGCATACGTCGTATGCACTCAGTTTCTCGAATCCTTAATAGAATCCTTAGTCACCATCGGATTTCTTGAAACTCGTGGGGTTGAGCACGAGAGGATTTACTAGTCTCAACAAGTATTTCATCGTTCGGATTTTCCCAGTGATCAAACTGCGGCCTTATATCTTTGAAAAAAAACTGAAAGCCTTGTAAGCTGTAAAGAACTTTGCCTCGCATAGCTGGCATAGCTGCATGCTACTTTGACTTGGGCACGTGCTGCCTGTCTGCTGACAGCATGTTTGTCTCTTGGCTTGACAGTGTAGCCTGTGTACCCTGTGTACCCTGCAATGAGTAATCTGAGAAATCTCTGTCTCTGTTCAATCACTCTGTTCAGCAGACTCAGCAACTCAGCACTGGCATGCTAGATGTGTTGGATCGGGATCTTTCCCTTCTGAAAGCTGATTGTCAGGTGGGATCACAAGCTCCTCAAGTTGGTTATTGGTTGGGGATAAGGATTCGGGATTCAAGAAGGATAAGCAATGTGGAAATGTTTCTGGACTGGCCGTGTTACGGATCCGTCACAGATCCGTTGGACCCATACCAGGTACCGACTTCATACTCCCTGGGAGTGGTGATGGCCTTGTGTGCCTTGGTCTGCTGGGGTTCTTGGAGCGTCACTCTGGTCCTCGCCACCAGCAAGGAGCGCAGGGATCGCTGCACAGTTTTGGACCAGAGGGACTATGGAGGGACCATGGAGGGATCTGTGGTGTTACACATGGGGCCCTTGGGAATTCTTGTGAGTTGCCTTCAATTTCGGTATGTCCCCGATCAATGGAATCAAGTCTTGCTCAGTCTTTCCAGATCAACCAGATTATATATCTCTGCACTATTCTCTTTGTGCCAAAATCCTTTCAGCACTTTGCTTTGCAGCACAAGCAACACGACTTTCTCTCCTTTTGGTTCTCTTTTTGTCATTCTTGCACCAGGCGGCGATGCCATTTCAGCTGCCCGGCAAGTCTGGTATTGTGCTGTCATGTTTCTGCACTGACGATGGAACTCACTGGTTTGAATCTCAAGTGGACCCAGAAGACAAAACAGCAAGCGAAACACCGTGGACAAGACATGCCGTGACATGCCTGTGCAGTGGATGTAGACACGTAGACCACATACACACTCATTTCTTGGCAAGACTTTGGGGTGTTGGTTCTGCTGGTTTCGTTGGTGCAGTTCGCATAAGAAACACAACCAGCCTCACCGCACCATGTCAGGCTGTACTACACGAACTTCACTCTCTCCTTTTTGGTCACCGGTTTTGTTGTTGGTTTGCTTGGTGGCTCCTTGGGATCTGGTGGAGAAATGTACGACTTCCACACGGCTTTCCTCGAAGAGATCACAGGTAGGGCAAAGGGCAGGGATTGTAAAGCGATTCTTCCAGCATTTGTCACGTTGCAGGCACTGGCCATTCGGGTGAGTGCAACTTGGCAAAATGGACATTCTTTCAGATATTGAATTGTTGAATCAAAGAAATGATACCAAATGTGGTTGGAAAGTAATAAATTCACATTTTGAAGCTCTGCTCTGGAGAGATGTGAAATGTTCCCCACCAAGGCTACGTGTGGGGGATGCTTGGTGGTGTGGCCACTTGGCAGCAACCACCTCTGCCAAGCAGATCCAAGCAGTTGAACATGTTGGGAACATGTTGGGAACATGTTGGGAACATGTTAAAGCATATGGACATATATGGAGATTATTCAGTCAGTATGCAGTCATATGATGTCATGTGCAGTATTACTTACTGACAAATTGGTGCAACAATGTTCTATTTTTCAGACTTTCAGCAAGGTCCACCAGATGACTTGATATCCTCTTGGTTTGCAGGTTTGGAACCTCGCAAACATCTTACTTTGCAAAGGCGGAGATGCGGGTCCGATGGTTTTGGAAGGGCTTGGAATGTGCTTTAGGGCCTAAAGGGGTCCAATGTCCGCTTTTATTTGTTTTGTTGTGGCTCAGAGCATGGAGAGTCCTCGACATGGTAAGGACTGGGAAAAGTTATCAAGTTATCCATGACCAATGTGCGAACAGTGGAGGTATCAGCATGATGGGAAATGCCATTGGCTTTCCTCTCTGCGTTGGCTTGGGGATGGTCACTGGCGCCATTGTCGCCTACGTCCAGGACAGCGTTGGAACAGCAAAATCCCAGCAGTTGCGATAACGAAAATCAGTGGAACATCACGGAATATCATGGAACGGTGTGGAATGTTATGGCATGTCACGGATATGTTAAATGGAAGTCACGCAGACATTACATGACAAAGCTTGTTGACCTATCGCCCGCACCCACGATTTGCAACATCCATGGGACATGACTTGAAATATCTTGAAAGCAATTTGAAGGCTGTTTATGAAGGATCCCAAAAGCAACTTGACCTTCTTGGTCCCAGGCCCCGATCTCGGGTCACGTGCACAGTCCATGCTTTGAGTTCCAGGGGTCTGAGCCAACTTAAGTGACCCTTAAATGACATGCTTCGAGGGATGTAAACAAAGTGTTGAAGTGCCACATCTGGTGCAAGGGTTCCCGTGTCACATGTCCCCAGCTACAATTTGCTTGCAGCTCAGAGTGTTTGACAGTGTTTGACAGTGTTTGACAGTGCTTCAAAGGTGTCATTGTGGCGTTGATGGGCATTTGCACGGTGGGCTTCCTCTCCTATCGAAAGGACAAAGAGGTCGGTCTGGTGGAACAGTTGCAGTCACAAAGTCGCAGAATATGTCGGGAAGGGACAAATCTCCATAAATTTGAGAGTTTGTCTTATTTTGTCTGGAAAGGATTGTTTTGTGTGGGATATATCTAAACATAATGTCCTCAAACTGACAGAGGAGTTCTTATCTAGCGGTATTCACATTTTGCTCATTTTGCTTTTGAAGCTTTTGATTGTACTCATATGATATGATCTTATTCCCGAACGCTCCTGCGAAGGGTTTTTTCCCAAAGAACAACTACCAACATCATCTACACAACATCTTTTACTCACATCATTTTCACATACATCTCATACAAAACATATACATCATCTACATCATCTACATCATCTACATCATTTACATCATCTACATCATCTGCATCATCATTAACATAACATCTCCTACCCACATCAATCATCATGTACATTTANACATCATTTACATCATCTACATCATCTGCATCATCATTAACATAACATCTCCTACCCACATCAATCATCATGTACATTTAAATACATCATCTACATCATCTTCATGTACATTTAAATACATCATCTACATCATCTACATCATCTACATCATCTACATCATCTACATCATCTACATCATCTACATCATCTACATCATCTACATCATCTACATCATNTCAAGACACATCATCAACATTTACATCATCTACCCAGGAGTTCTTACTCAGAAGTCATTACTCAGAAGGTATTACTCAGGAGTAAATGCCTCAGGAGTTATGACTCAGGAGGTATATACTCAGGAGCTATGTTTTCAGGAGTTACATACTCAGGAGTTAGTACTCTGGAGTTGGTACTCAGGAGTTAAAACTCCTACCAAAAACTCCTACTTCTCAAGTTCTTCTAATTCTCTCTTAGGCGGCAGGGCAGTCAAATCAAGGGTTGCGAAACGCAACCCTTTCGCACGAAATGAGGGTCGATGTGCAAAAACTGAGGTAAAATTGTGATTTTCACGGTGCTCGCAACCCTTTCGCACGAAATGAGGGTCGATGTGCAAAAACTGAGGTAAAATTGCGATTTGTTTTTGGTTGCCGGCGCGTTTTGCGCACCCTTTCGCACGAAATGAGGGTCGAAGTGCAAAAACTGAGGTAAAATTGCGAGTTTGAGATCTCAAATGTAACCCTTTCGCACAAAATGAGGGTCGAAGTGCCAAAGCTAAGGTAAAATTGGATGTGATTCTGTAAAAGCTTATGCGTGTCAACACTCTTCTGTGTAAAAGTTCCTGTGTGTAAACGCCCTTCTGCGTGAAAGCTCCTGTGTGTAAACGTGTCTTGGTGTAAACGTCTTTCTGCGTAAAAGCTCCTGTGTGTAAACGCCTTTCTGTGTAAAAGTTCCTGTGTAGAAACCTTCTTCTGCGTGAAAGCTCCTGTGTGTAAACGTGTCTTGGTGTAAGGTAAAAGCTCTTCTGTGTGAAAGCTCCTGTGTGTAAACGTGTCTTGGTGTAAACGCTTTTCTGTGTGAAAGCTCCTGTGTGTAAACGTGTCTTGGTGTAAACGCTCTTCTGTATAAAAACTTCTGTGTTTAAACGCCTCTGTGTGTAAAAGCTCTTCTGTGTGAAAGCTCCTGTGTGTAAACGCCTCTGTGTGTAAAAGCCTTTCTGTGTGAACGCTCCTGNAAAAGCTCTTCTGTGTGAAAGCTCCTGTGTGTAAACGCCTCTGTGTGTAAAAGCCTTTCTGTGTGAACGCTCCTGTGTGTAAACGTGTCTTGGTGTAAACGCTCTTCTGTGTAAAAGCTCCTGTGTTTAAACGCCTCTGTGTGTAAAAGCTCTTCNTTCTGTGTGAACGCTCCTGTGTGTAAACGTGTCTTGGTGTAAACGCTCTTCTGTGTAAAAGCTCCTGTGTTTAAACGCCTCTGTGTGTAAAAGCTCTTCGGTGCGAAAGCTCATGTGTGTAAACGTGTCTTGGTGTAAACGCTCTTCTGTGTGAAAGCTCCTGTGTGTAAACGTGTCTTGGTGTAAACGCTCTTCTGTATAAAAGCTTCTGTGTTTAAACGCCTCTGTGTGTAAAAGCTCTTCGGTGCGAAAGCTCCTGTGTGTAAACGTGTCTTGGTGTAAACGCTTTTCTGTGTGAAAGCTCCTGTGTGTAAACGCCTCTGTGTGTAAACGCTCTTCTGTATAAAAGCTTCTGTGTTTAAACGCCTCTGTGTGTAAAAGCCCTTCTGTGTGAAAGCTCCTGTGGGTAAAGACGTCTGTGTGTAAACGCTCTTCTGTGTAAAACGCCTTTTTGCGTAAAAGCTTCTGTGTGTAAACGGCTTTCTGTGTGAACGCTCCTGTGTGTAAACGTGTCTTGGTGTAAACGCTCTTCTGTGTGAAAGCTCCTGTGCGTAAATGCTTTTCTGTGTAAAAGTTCCTGTGTGTAAACGCCCTTCTGTGTGAAAGCTCCTGTGTGTAAAGACGTCTGTGGTGTAAGCGCTCTTCTGTGTAAAAGCTCTTGTGCGTAAACGTGTCTTGGTGTAAACGCCCTTGTGTGTAAAAGCTCCTGCGGGTAAAGACGTCTGTGTGTAAACTCTCTTCTGTGTAAAACGCCTTTCTGTGTAAAAGCTTCTGTGTGTAAAAGCTCTTCTGTGTGAAAGCTCCTGTGTGTAAACGCCTCTGTGTGTAAAAGCCTTTCTGTGTGAACGCTCCTGTGTGTAAACGTGTCTNTGTCTTGGTGTAAACGCTCTTCTGTGTAAAAGCTCCTGTGTTTAAACGCCTCTGTGTGTAAAAGCTCTTCTGTGTGAAAGCTCCTGTGTGTAAACGCGTTTGTGTGTAAAAACTCTTCTGTATAAAAGCTTCTGTGTGAAAGAGTTCTCTGTATAAACGTGTATCTGTGTAAACGCCCTTCTGTGTAAAAGCTCCTGTGTGTGAACGCTCTTCTGTGTAAAAGCTCTTCTGTGTAAACGCGTCTTGGTGTAAACGCTTTTCTGTGTAAAAGCTCCTGTGTGTAAACGCCTTTCTGTGTGAAAGCTCCTGTGTGTAAACGTGTCTTGGTGTAAATGCTCTTGGTGTAAAAGCTCCTGTGTGTAAACGCCTTTCTGTGTAAATTTCTGTGTGTAAACGCCCTTCTGTGTGAAAGCTCCTGTGTGTAAACGTGTCTTGGTGTAAACGCTCTTCTGTGTGAAAGCTCCTGTGTGCATACGCCTCTGTGTGTAAAGGCTCTTCTGTGCGAAAGCTCCTGTGTGTAAACGTGTCTTTGTGTAAACGCTCCGGAGGGTTCTCAGATGTAACTTAACCACGCAACTTACATCGCGTACGGGATGTCACAGGCGCAACAGCACGTGTGTTCACTGTTTTCTGTATTTGGACGCGCTGCAAGAACGTCTAAGAGTTTGACAAGGTTGGCATCAGAGGTTGAAGTGTTACTGAATCTTTCTGCACTAGCAAAACATTGCAAGCCATNTGGACGCGCTGCAAGAACGTCTAAGAGTTTGACAAGGTTGGCATCAGAGGTTGAAGTGTTACTGAATCTTTCTGCACTAGCAAAACATTGCAAGCCATATTTCACAACAGGAATCGGTTAAACACAGTCTTTTTTGAGTCCTTGACCTGGGGCATAGATGCGGACGGCGGTGACAGTCAGGAGTACGGCGCTGGCTGGATGGAAAAGTCAACCACATTGCAGCTACTAGATCTGCATTTGCAGCTATTCTCCTGGACGGATCTGTGGCAACTTGGGGTTGCTTCGCAGAAGGCGGAGACGCCTCGGAGGTGGAAAATCGATTACAAAATGCTGTCGAGATTGAAGGCAATGGCTACGCCTTCGCGGCTCGTTTGGTCGATGGATCCGTCGTCACCTGGGGCGAACAAAGTCGCGGTGGAGACAGTTCTGGTGTTCGGCATCAGCTTCGCAGCGCGCAGAAAATTTACAGCACGTATACGGCTTTTGCTGCTTTGCTGTCAAATGGATCCGTGGTTACCTGGGGCGATCAATGTTCCGGTGGTGATAGCGCTGCTGTTCAACAGCAGCTCCAAGACGTGCAGCGGATATATGCCAACAAGCACGCCTTCGCGGCCATTCTGCCGGATAGCTGCATCGTGACCTGGGGTGCATCGAGCTGTGGCGGCGATAGCGGTTCTGTGCGCGAGCGCATTTCCTTCTCGTAGCGTAGGAACTATGGCGCCGGCGATTGGTGGACTGACAGTTGTTCGAACCGCCATCGCATCTGACATCTTGGTTTGCCTGTTGAAAAAGGTATGGGTGCACTGATGTCTATTTCCACGCAATGATGTTATAAAGACGCGGTTTGGTTCTCCAAAGGTTGCTGAGTTGCGTGGTCTGCTTACTTTTCACTGATCTTTTATTGCTGTCACCTTACATTGTAAAACTTCTGCATACCACGGCACGAAACTATCGTAGAACGCATCTTTATGATCGAATTGCTGTAGCATTTATTTCGTGTCGTCGCGTTGCCGTGTGTCTCCCCTCTGCCTCTGTTTGCCTCGTCTTGTCAGGTCCGGCGCCACAGCGTCAGCAACATGTCCCTCGTGGATGATGAGGTGCACCCACACGTCACAGTGATACAATCTAACATCTTGTATAAATTTGATATGCAGTGTTATGCCTTGCGCCTCAGTTCGTGGTCGTCTCATGCTTCTTTTTTGCAGGCGGTCGTTCGTATACCTGAAAAATTCCGTTTGGGGGCGTAAGCTGTGCGAGACAACCGATGATCAGGGTGGACGTCGCTGTGCCCAATGGCGCATCAAGATCGTTTCACCTTTCAGGCAGATCAACACTGGAAGCGCTGCGAGACACGGCAGAGCGATGGTTTCAGAATATGTTTTTTGACGTTGTTCAAAGCAAATGAAGCAACATCTGAGTTGTGTGTGCGCATCTTTGGATGCGGCCCGCATCAGCGCAGCTTTGGATTTAGGCTGGATGTGTTTGCATTCCTTTCGTCGCTCCTGGCTGCAGCAACAAATTGTCACAAACAAAATAATTGGCATTGATTAGTGTTGTTCGGTCTCACACGAATACATGGATGTTCCACATACTTGTGGCAAGATGGAAGCGGTTTCATCAAACAGCTCGCCGCTGCCAACGGAATAGGTCACAATCATGTCATGCACGTAAGGTCACCATTTCTTCTGTGCATTTCTGTTGAAACATGAGCGTTACATCAGCTGGGATCGGCTATAACTTGCAGAACCGTTTCACACATGCGCGGCAATGAAGTGTGAAACCAACAGATCGACATGGGAAAAAAAAAGCGATTGCGACTTTTGCGACACTGCGCCTTTTCTTGTGAGACAGCCAGCGTGCCAAAGCGGAGAGGAAATGGAACTCCGGCCCCAAAAGAACAGCTGCTAGACTCATCTGCATCACATACATCTGATAGAAATGAGATAGCCAGCTTGTTGAAGCGGAGTGGAAGTGGAACTCCGACACGAAGTGAACAGCTACCGAAGGCATCTGCATCATATACATCTCATAGAAATCATCTACACAGCAAGTACGTCTCATGGCAATCACACAAGCTTTACCGTCACACCAGAGTTGTCAGTCATCACGCCGGAGTTATCAATGAGCGTGAATCTAGTAACATCTATCAGTATATCATTCATCGTGATTCTTTCATCATCATTCATCAACATACATTCATCTTCATTCATCGTCATCCATCAACATCATTCATTCAACGCTTTCTTGTTATCTTCTCCTGCCCAACTCTTTTCGTCTACTCTCTCCTGCTTTCCTTTCGGGCCACACTGTCGTCTAGTGATGATTTTATTCACTGTACATATCATTTATATTTAAATTCGATTATGATGCAAGCGGATTGTGGACATGGAACGGCTGTCGCAGCCTTCGGCTCCGGTGCAGGTGGAATTCCGGCGGCAGGCCTCGGGCACCTCCGATGAGTCCTCGGAAGCAGAGGTCGGGTCCCATCGGGTCCCGTTGGGTCCCGTTGGGTCCCGGGTCGCAGCCCCACCCGTGGAAGATTGAACGTGAATTCAGAAGTGTTGATTTCGTGTATTTGAAACTGTATTTGTATGATTTCGTATGTATTCATTGTACATCTTGTACCAATTGATTGATAACGTTTGGAACGATCATGCTCTGAGATGATGTGACTCCAAGCATGGTGTGCACACAGAGTTGCACACAGAGTTGCACACAGAGTTGCCAAGCTTTGATGGTAGTGAACGTCAAAGATGCCTTGTGCTTGAAGTCTAAGACTAACAGAGGAAACAGTGGAATTTTGACCCTTTGAATTGACTCCGGGACTCGTGAGCTGCAACGCCAGAGTGGTGAGACGAGTGGCACAGCAGACAGCGGACCAGAGCAGATTGACGTGGAGGTGTCTTCCGTTGCCTCATGTTACCACGCTCAAAACTGGCAGGGCATGGAAAGAAACATCTTTGAAAAACTTGCAAACCTTTTAAAGCAGACTACAAAGCCTCTGGCTCAAAACACAACAAGACAGGGTGCACTGTATGTGGGATAGCTTTGAATTTGGGCCGGTTTGTGGCAGGTGCCGGCGAAAGCTGCCAAAGCACCAGGGATGATCAGGACAGCACCAGCATGTCAAAGCAACCAGAAGCCTGAATTGCAGAGGTGTTGCAAAATTATCAATTTAGTTAACAATTGGTTAATTACCTTTAACCAAGGCTTGTCAAGTCAGAATCAACTACTTTTGTTGCAGAGTTTTCTTGCCAGGAAGCTGGTGGTTTGCATTCTGGGCGGCCTTTTGTTGGGTTTCTCCAATATCGGCATCGGCAAAGCTACGTCGGAGCCGTGTTTGTTATCGCCCTACGCCAACCAATTCGCCACTCCTATGCAAGTGTTTTGCGCATTTGTCACATTGTCAATCAATCAATTGCATGTCCCAAGTTTTTATTGGAAAGGCGGATTAGACATGAAATTCTTGAAGCAGAGCGAGTGTTATCTCTACTTCATGCCATTGGTTGCTGGGTCTTGATTTGTCCACCTTCGCCCAGAGATGATGTATCCATAAATCACCATAAATCATCACGATGAATCAAAATAATTCAAAATGGATATGGAATATGGAATATGCATTCTAATCAAAACGTTTCAGATTCTTTGCACGTCTCATCAGAATCCTACCATTTCGATCCATTTTGTCTATTTCATCACACCTCCCGTCACGTCTCTTGCAGCGCCATTGCCTTGCAGCGTTCTAAGCACTTCTCGGTGGGCGTCTTCATCACCTCACTGGTCCCTTCGGTGAAAGATAGCCGACACCGATGACTCAGATGACAATGAGTATCAATACATATCAATACGAAAATGGAATTCAATGGATGATACGTGAATCAATACGAATCAATAGGAATCATCTGGAGTAGTCTGAACTATTTCGACAATGTTTCAATGACCTTTTTGTGGACTACTCTTGGACTAATCGGAGTAGTCCGAAGAGTTTTTTCAATGGTACAGACTCTGAAGGTTTCCCCTGTAGCTACAATCAGCAGTGCAAGAAATGACGCGAGCACTGGAACCCTGTTCCCCACGAACCTGAAGTAGACAAATCCAGAATCCAGACCTTTGACTGAAGTCGATCTGAAAATGTCGAAGAAGTCGATCTTTCAGCTGTTTCAGCTGTTTCGGGACGTTGCAGGTGATGCTGCCCATCATCACCAGCTTTCCCATCGAGGGCGGCGAGTCCTCGCAGATTGCACGAGTTTTCAGGGGATACCGTCAAGTGGAGCTGAGACAGCATCTCTTGGCCATCCTTGGAGGTTTCATCCTTTGTAACTCCGCAAAATTCTGCGATCTGCTAAAACTTGGAAAGACAACTCTGCTTTTGGTGTTTTTTGGTTTGTCATGCCTTGTCATTTGGCATTTGTTTGTTGACGTTTTGAATTCTGGCGTTGCGCCTCGGGCTGAGACCCGTACGAGGCATGGGTTTTTTCTTTTTCAACTTGGGCAACAAGTCCATGAGCCCGGCACTTGGGGCACTTGGGGCACTCGGGGCACTTGGGCACTTTGGGATGATCTGTTGAAACTTTGTTGAACGCTGCAGAGTTGGAGCTGTGGAGTCGAAGCTGTTGTAAAGATGTTGTAAAGATGTTAAAGCTGTTGTAGAGATGTTAAAGGTGTTAGACGTGTTGATTTGTGATTTTGAAGTCCTCACATTCGATCGCCAGTCGCGCGGCTGAGATTTGACGGTCTCGTACTGCATTGGCCAATCAGCTCCATTGGTGGGCATTCTCTGGGGTACCTTCTTCTTCAAGGAGAATCTTGCCATCCCTGACCTGGACCTGTAGCAATCATTTTTCCCGACACAGCCTTTTTCAATGTGTGGTAAACCCACCAACTAAGACTCCCAGACTCCAAGACTCCAAGACTCACTTCATCCTGGCAGGAGTTCGCAGGTACCTCTGAGAAGGTTTGGGGTTTGGTCCCCGTGGTCTGCCTTCTCTTCGCTGGGGCCATCGTGCTGATCGCCGTGCCTCGGTGCAGATGTGCCGTGCCGCTATGCACACGCTGCATGCTATGCCTGCCCCGAGTATGCCCGAGTTAAAGGAAGAAATGGACGTGAAATGTGGTGAAAGTGAAATCACAGATTTTGATGTTCGAACATACTTTCCAAATCTTTCCAACAGATATTGTAGATCTCTTATGATTCTTATGGATCTTCTGTGTTCTTGTAGTATGCAGTACTATGCTGTCCTGTTCAAACCACATTTTGATTTTGGGCGGAGCAATTCCGGTGCCTACTTTGTCTATTTGCCATGGACCAAGGCAGCTGGTTGAGATGGCCAAGGTACGGGAGTCGGGCTCCGAGTCGGTTTGAATTCGGGGAGTGCTCATTGCTATGCTCATTGCTATGCTCATTGCTATGCTCATTGTGTGCGCATTTGCCTCAAAAAACTATGCCATTCTCGTATGGTACTAGGTACTACGGGCCAGGCTACAAATCCATGACAACAAATCATTCTGAAAATTTTGCAACTCTAAATCGGTAGAGACCAGCTTCGAAGCCTGATCACAGCTGTTCCCTGGAAACCTCTGGCATATTTGAATATATTTGATTTGAATATATTTGATCTGCTATGTCCGCTCCAGGTTTTGGCGTGGAAGATCTTCTTGGTTCCCTCACTTGACGACTTCAGAGTTGCTTTCCTGAGTCGCAATGGGAACAACATTTGAACGCAGCTGGAGGAATGAAACCTCGAGGTTCAGAGTTTAGCACGGGATCCATTTTTGCCACGTCAGTTGGCGTGAGGTTGGCTGTCTGATTTCAAGAACCCAGTTTCGCTATGGCAAGTCATCAAAAGTGACGTCCCATGATATCCCATATTTGTTCTGCCAAGAGAAAGCAAGATCTCGTCCAAAACAAAGGAAAAACATGTTGCGTGTTAGAAGCTGCAGGGATGTTAGGCATGATAAATCAGACTGAATGAGCAAGAACAAACACATGTAGAGAGGGAAGGAGCCTGACATGAGAAGGGAAAAGTCTGATAGGTCTTGACAAAGCCTTGTGAAGACAGTGAGATAGATGCAACTAGGACATTCTAAGATGGCACCTCTGACCAAATCTCACTGCACACCAGGTGGCCACGATTTCTCTCTCTCTCTCTCTCTCTCCCACCTCTAGTAGTTTAGTTTCTTGCATTCTGACACTATTTGTTTGAATCAATGTCAATTGCGATGGCAAAGATGAATAAATCATGACAAATAATCTCTCGGAAGTCTTCTCATGGTTCATGAGCTGTTTCAAATTCTACTGTTGGAGGTTTCCGTTGTGACACATTAAGAACGCCACAAGAACGCCGTATTTGCAGAATTTTGCAGACTGGCAAAGCCCTGAACGCACGACACATCAGCCGGCCCTCCTACAGCGTGAGCATGTGGAGCTGAGTGGAGCTAGTGGCGATGCCACGGGGATCCAGCATTGTTCAGCACATGGACCCCCGGTGGCAGCTGCCACGCTGCTGGACTGGCCCTGCGTCAAAAAAAAGGAGGAGCAGATCTGCTTCAGTTTGGATGATCTCAAGATATCTCAAGATGTAGAAAGATCATGAAAGATCTTCTGATTTGAGAGAAGATTTCGAAACAGAAAGGATGTGGAAGGGCTCTAGCTCTTCTTACTAACACACTTGCACTCTGAAAGTTGAATTTTAAGGTCCTTGGATCCGCCCACGCTCATGGAGGCAGGCTACAAAGCCATGGCTTGCAATTTTCCGACATTTCTGACAAACCTGTTAAGGCTTAAGCGGCTTGAGCATCAGACAGTTCCACAATGACTCCGACATGGCTTGAGGTGCCGCATTGTTGGCATTCAGCCAGTTACACCTCCAAGTGGCCCGACAGCTCAGTTGGTTGGTGCCACGGGTGTCACAATTCCTCTATGTTTCTCTATGTTTCTATATGTTTCCGTGAGTTTCTGTGTCATTGTAACAGTTTCTGTGAGTTTCTGTCTTTGTCAAGGAGGGACTGTGTCGGCTGTGTGGGGTGAGGCAGCTGGTGCACCATGCGTCAGAAAGTCCTGGCGAGGTGCGGAACTGCGGAACTAGATGCGGAATTGGTGCAGGTTGAGCACCACACCGCCGTATACTGTACACTATAGGCAGACTGTAGGTTACTAAAAGGTAAGCGTAGCTCTGCTTCTTTTCTCTGAATTTGAGGACTGATGTGCCCAAATGATGTTTGCAGAGAGGTTGAAGATTTGTCTTGAAATGGCAGGTGTCAAGCATCATCAACGAAGTTTGCAGGCCTTTGATTCAATTTGTAGCTGTCGGAGACCCTTGCCTTCCACTGGTGTGAACGACAAGAGATCTTTGCAAAAATCGGCATGGTCTGCGAAACCAGACATGGCGTTGGTGACAGCAACATAGTCTGTGACATAGACTTGTACTGATGCCATGATGCCATGCACCATACATTTGGTCTAAGTTCTCATCCATGCTTTGCATCGGTTCAAGCCGAGTCCAAGTAAGACCAGCAGCCCTGTGCCGTGGCACATGCACATGTGGCACACTCTGCACAGCAGGCGCCCCAGAGGCAAAAGCGCTCTCCGCAGCCGCCTGGGTCAACGTGCCTCGACGTATTAGATGGGAGACATCCTGGATCACCCCCTGCCGAATGGAACGGACCCATTTTCAAGACTAGAATATCATGAAATATGATGAAATATGATGGTGAGAGTGATGAGAGAAAGTGTTCAGAAAGACAGCACAGATGGAGTTCTCTGGAAGATGCACTCAGGAGTTGGAACTCCTCGCTGAGAGTGGATGGCGACTCCCAAGACGAGCAAAAGAAGCTGAACAGGGCAACTTCTGTAAACCGCTCAACCTGTAACGAACAGGGCAATTTCTGCAATGATTGTAATTGACGTTGTCAGATGTTGACCATGGAAACATCTCATGCATACTATTGAGATCCGTCTGGTTGAGATGGCCTGTTTAGCCTCTAATGCAGATAGGTTCTCAGTGTGTCCTTGCGAGGGAACAGCCTCACTTCAATACATTCCGTACCGATTCCGCACCTTTTCTGGCTATTTTTTGGCGCGGAAAGGCTACCGCTTCAGTTTTTGGCACGGTGGCCTGTTGTGGACCCCTTTGCTGAACGGCTGATAGCTTCCCCAAATGATGGCCATCAAAACATCGGTGGTCGCGTTGGGCTCCGTCTTTGCATATCCCGCATCGCGAAAAGAATTGTGATGAGTTTGATGCGTTTGCAAACGCTGGACAGAGATGATACTTTGCGGTGGGACATGCTGCGATGCATGTCTGGGACTTATGTTGCTTCATAGAAGCATTGCCCCTAGAACTAAACGATGAAGGCGGGAATGCTCGCGGACATTTTGTATTTTGGATTTATTCACATTAATTTGATTCATTTCGCTGCAATCCATTCAGAACCAATGTTCTTATTTGGCGCAGAGATTGCTGCATTTGCTTACTTGACCGGAAATTCTACACCAAACCCATACCTGCATCAAGCCAACAGGGGGCCCAAAGCAAAGAGTTCCCACATCATTTGATGGATGTATTGCCTTTGCTGGTCTCTGTTAGATTTTCCATCAATTTCTTGACACATTGCAAGTACAATGGATCGGCTTTTGTGACTTTGCCTCTTCTCTCGTGGCTGCTATTATATCATATTTATCTATTTGTTTTTACATGTAGATTTGTTCTGTTGTCTCCAGATCACCTTGTCGTGGACATTTTTGGTGCTCGATCTGGAAACACGTGGCTGATCAAAAAGTGATCTCTGGAAATGAGTTGAAACTGACAAGTTGCGAAACAAAAGTTCTTGTCAGCTTACATTTCTGGTAGCCGATTATAGCCGATTGGTTTGAAAGCTCGCCCGAAGGGCCCGAAGGGTCGAGGATCCAGCCAATTTTGTCTGATGTTCAAGGATCAGCTTTAAACGCATTGGGATGCATGTTCCTGCTAGCCGCTGTGCTGTGATGGCCGTGGACTATGCTGCTAAGAGGAGGGCCCCCGCGCCACTGGAGTGGCAGGGAAAGCAAAAGGCCCCAAAGACCTGGGAACAGGACTTCCCATCCAGGCACGAAGAAAGTAGGCTAAACATGGGAAAATAGAAAAATAATGTGAAAGACAAGAACAAACCAAGACTTGAGGTGCTGAAGTAGGGACATTGTGGACCAGAGTGCAGAAAGTGGAAAGCAACGACCCCCCCCATGTGTCTTATAGGATTGGAGCCTTATGATTGGCCAAAGAGGCTCCATTGGCATTCATCTGGGATTTTTGGGGCACAGACGCACATCTTGTGCTGGTCAGGGACAGAGTTTTTGTTTCAGGCAGAATTTGCACAGCGGCAGCGTGAGGTCACGATGTTACATGGACCTGGAAGATCTTGGGTCATCCCCGCCGAGCAGAAGGGCGGCTACACGGCCACAAGAACTCAAACACAGGGGCAACAGCGGCTCGCACAAGTTGTCCGNCATCCCCGCCGAGCAGAAGGGCGGCTACACGGCCACAAGAACTCAAACACAGGGGCAACAGCGGCTCGCACAAGTTGTCCGAATCTTGGTTTGGTTTGCAGGACTTTTTTCTCGTACTGCATGCAGGGTATAGTCCTTGTGTACTTTGGCTTCTGCCATCATCTTGTTTCGATTTCTCTCGGTCTGCACTCCAAGACTTGACCCATTTTGAAGCCCCAAGGAGAAGGAGCGTCAAGCCACCCATGGCCACTGCAAGCCCAAAGGCTCCGTGGCAAAANAAGCCCCAAGGAGAAGGAGCGTCAAGCCACCCATGGCCACTGCAAGCCCAAAGGCTCCGTGGCAAAAGTCTTGATCGAGAAGACCAAGAAGATGGAGCAGGGGAAGTCGAAACCGGGAAAGCCCGGGGAGCGCTGTCGGGAGCTGGAGAAGGAATTGAAGGTTGCGGAGCCAAAGGATTTCGATCAAGTCCTTAGCAGCTTGTCCGACAAATCCTTGGAGGACTTAATGTCGGCAGGCCGCTTTGATGATCCTCGAGCTGTTTGCTCTGCGATCTCCAATTTTTGTCCCGTTCCCCACGGTTGGGGAACGGGACAAAAATTGGAGATCGCAAGAGGACTGTCTCATCATTTTGCCTCAAAACCACTTTCAGACATTCTTGCATCATCCTGACTTAGCGACCTAGAGCCAGCAAAGTTCAGCTGGAGAATCCCAAAGTGGTATCCTACAAGCCCACCCAATGAAAACCCAGTCCATCCAAGATCGAAGATTCCACAGGGTGCCGGCAGCTGCCTTGACACCATGATCAAGGCGGTTGAGTGGAGCAATTGCGAGCCCATGCGCAATTTCAGAAGGCTGCTGTAATACAGCAGCCTTTTGAAATTGCGCATGGTATCCCTTCCTGGACACCTTCCTGGAGTCACAGGACGACCTGCACAAACTGCTCCAACTGCACCACATCAGGGTCACCAAATATCTCTGAAACGTTGCTGGAACGTGCTCGGAGAGAGAGTTTGCAAAGGGCGTTGCCTGTGCAAAAATGTGGTGCCTTGACGCATAGCATACATGGCCTATATTTGCAAGTGCTTCGCCATCCTAGTTGAATCCGTGTACATTTACTGCGAAGCATGCGTCGCGCATGTTTGCAAGTGCCTCAGCGCGATTCACCTTGGTCTGAGAACTGAATCGTTGGTGCAGGACGCTATCCTTCGCAGGATGAAGGATACGCCAATGTTGAATGAAAGTTTCACGAATCTAACATTCACCAAGTCTAAAGGTGTTGAGCCAAGCGGCCGGCCGTCAAGCGGCTGGCAAGCCTTCGGTTTTTCAGCTTCAGCTACTTTTGTCACCAAATATCCAGCAGATGCTCTTTGGTCATTAGTCCAGTTCTGTCAATCACACTGTGGGTCTTGCTGGATGTTTCCGGGGAGGGGCACCGCAGAGTACCGTCGACCCGATGAAAATCCACAAAGTTTGAAAGCGCCCGATCTCGCTTGTCCCTTAACAAGTGCTCTCCAAGAGTCGTTGCTGTACAAACCAAATAGTGACAGGGCGACTACTCCTGTGAATCGAAGCTGACGGAGGCGCTGGTTTGGATACTTGGCCAGTGCCAGTGCTTGGCGAAGTCAAAAAACCAGAGAACCACGACTGGGCGTGTGTTTGAGGTGACGACGGGTCAGACACAATTTGGCTGAGTCGAATGGGGTGGAATTCAGAATCTGGAAGCTTGGAGCAGATACAAGAGCTGTTTTTTTTTTCTCGGCAGATATGCAAGGGTAAAGATTAAAGATTCTCTGTCTCAGGAAGTTTCAGCCATTCACATCATGATCTGTGATCGGTGCTGCCTTCGACTCTGAGGATTCATGCCCCTTTGCGAGTGCAGTGTGGTCAGCACCTCTCCGCTGGTGCTCAAGCACACTGCAGAGCAAAAGGAGCAACCGGTCATCCTTGATCGACAAGATGGCGACAAGAACCACATTTTCCAGGGCTCTTTTCGCGCTTCATTGCCTCTTGGTGCAAATTTGGGATATTTGTGGATATTTTGGGGCACTGGGACGACCCTGTCAGTTTTTTTGATGATCCAATGCATCCTACTTTCAATTTTAATCCCTTGACCAAGTTGTCCAAGTTTTCACCAAGTTGTTTGACGAAGTTGATGCCTTCAATGCAGGTGAAACTCCTGCGTCGGATGCTGCAGAAACAAGGTGTCCGAACAGGTCTCCATGGTGTGGAGGTTAACTCGGTGGATGGCTTTCAAGGCCGTGAGAAGGAGGCTACTCAGAGCAGACCAATTCGCTTTGTCGCTGCTCATAAAGATTTCACATGTAGAATCTTTGTGCCATCTGGATTCACTACTTGGTCCCAACCCTTGTACCTTCAATACAAGTCGCTAGCTGACAGGATCTGTCCATGGAACGCGATCACGTTGCCTGATGTATTTAACTCAACTTGACTCAACTTGGCACCGTCTCATCTTCGCTTCCCACGGCGCTTGCGCTTTTTACAACAGTTGCCACTACTGAAATGCGAAACCCGTTTCTGCAGGTGATCATGATCAGCACAGTCTCACTGTGCTGATCATGATAACCTGCAGAAAAGGGTGTCAGATCGAACGTGGAAAATGCCTGCGGGCTTCGTTCGCGACTGGCGCCGAATCACTGTCGCTATCACCCGTGCAAAATGGCAGCCCCAATGCTGTTGGACCATTTGAAACAGATGCAACAAATTGAAATATTGGACAAATGATTGCAGAGGTTTGTGTCGACTACAATCTCGAACAAGCCCTGCTGCCGTGAAAACAAGCAGAGATAGTGCAACGTCAGGTCAGGGCTGCTGGTGGTGTGCAATCCATACACATTGGCCCGAGATCACGTCTCTTGGCTCCTTGGCTTCAAAAAGGTGCCGCGTCGGAGGATTTTCAAGTCTAAGTCCAAGCTGCATTTTGGTCACCTGACAGTCCGACAGTCTGACGGTTTGACATGTTGGATTCTCGTTTTCTACGGTCGGGTTGCCATGGCTGCACTGGTCCCGATGGCGTGGTCTCTGGCTTCTCGCATTGAACACAGAAATACGTATATACCACGATCGTATTGACGCTTGTGTTTGCCAAGAATTCTTGAAGAAGTTGTGGAGCTGAAATGCTAGGTATAAGTAGGACTGAATAGGTGAATTTGAATCGAAGAATCAGAGACTTTTGGATGATGGTATTCAATATGATTTTTCAATATTTTCGATACTTTCACTTCAATTTTCGCAGCATTTGGAATCTCTTGAGAGCTCTTCACTGGGTCGGGCTTAACGACGAGGACGTGAAGCTTCCAGAGTTGTGGATTGACCGGAAAAGGAAAGCCTGCTGTCTCAGAGGCGACAAGGAGCGGGATGGGGACACAGGTTCCTGAGGAAGTGAACTGAGACAGGCCTCCTTCCCCATCCCGCTCCTTGTCGCCTCTGCCAAAATGGAAGAAGTGGTGATCGGAGCATCGAAGTATCGGTGCCGACATCGGCAAGCATTGTTCCGACATTGGCACAGTGCGCTCGGAGGAAACAGAAATACTCCCTTGCGCTTCCTTGCATTTGCTTGCGGCTGTACTTAGTACAGTCGCAAGCAAATGCAAGGAAGCGCAAGGGAGTCTGTACTTATGGATGCCTAGTTTCAAGGCACAGTGTACATTTTGCAGCAGCTAGTTAGAGCTAGTTCCCTAGATGTGCCACCCGGAAAAGCAGGCCGAGGGGAGGTGTTTGGATGTTGGTGGGAGTGCTGCGTAGCAAATACGACCAATCAACTGACATGACTTTTGTGGATAAGAGGGTTGAAGAGAAATCACTACTCAGCACCGTGGAAACAGAGCTTGGAAAGGTGGGAGCAGAAGCATTTGAGAACAGTTGAAAATACTTGAGAGTGTGGATGGTGACAACTTGTGCGTGCCGATGTCACACGGAGGTCGAAAGGCTATTCACATGTTAACTAGTTCTCTCCTCACTGGGGCAGTGGATTCCATTTCTGCAGTTTTGTGTCCGAGCCAAACACAACCGTGCCGCCTTTTGCTACCTTTGTTTTGGTTGCTTTTGCAGGCTGTCCTGGAGAACGTGTCAACGCGCACTGCAAGTCGAAAAAACTACAATTTGAATCAATTTAATGAAAGGCTGTATTTTGTAAGGGGCTCTTGCTGTATAAATCTGTGTAAGATCGCTGATTTCGTTTGTGCCAAATTGCCAACTTTTCCAAAGTAGCTGCTTGCAGACCCAGTGTGTTCCGACAAAATGTCAGTACTGCAACAGCAGGGTTCCAAACAATTCTGCACATACAAACACTTTGGGGCACTGCAAAGTGTTTCATGGCATCCTGTATTCTTCACGATCTACGACTTGGATTGTCTTCCTGAGTTCCCAGCAATTTTCGGTTGTGACAGTTTGGAAGGCTTAAATGGAAGCCTTGGAAGCGGTCGGCAAGGCGTTGCCAGATCCGTCTGTATTCTCATGTAGAAATTACTCAGTGATTCGGAGAGATATATTCGCGAGGCACGCTCTAACCCTGCCAGTTGTAGGTGGGCCTGCAAACCATTGAAGTAAATTATCAATCTTGCAGCTTTGAAAGGTACCCTGCAAGCACCTCTGTATTTGCATCTCAGGGGTCTACTAACAGCTCAGCTTTAAACGCAGCTTCAAACCCAAATTTTCATAAATTTCCCCATGTTTACCTCAACATTTGGATTTGGCAGCTGGCACCTGCCAGCGCCTACCGGCGCCTCCTAGAGAGGTCCTGTACCAGGATTTTTGTTCAGGGCACATGGTCTGGGGATAGGGAGTGCAGATGTTTGTAGGAGAAGTTGAGTGCGGTCAACGAGAAGGCCAGCTGCCCTCTTGCAAAGAGGAAACTTGTGGAGGAAATGGTTCAAAGATGTTCAAACATTTTCAAAACACGTCCTCTAGTGACAATACTTGGGAGATTTCAGTGTAAAATTTCAGTATATTATAAATGTGTTTTTTTGAAAGACATGGAAAGCCAAAAGAAATCTCAGCGAGCAAGTTGGGTCCACGATGGTCCAAGATGGTAAAATGATGTCAAACGTAAATATTTGTTTTGCCATATATTTGTTTTGCCATGTTTTGCCAGATTTGCTTTGAATCTTCCTCGGTGCAGTGGGTCGCAGGGCTTCGTCCCAGATGAAGTTCGCAACACTTTCTTTAGGCGCAGAGGGTAGAGACAAGCCAAACTTTCAACAAAATCCTGTCACACAACCATTACAAAGCATATGAAGTCAATGGCAGATATGGCAGATATGGCAGGCCTGCCAGGCCATGTTTATCCGCCTGCTTCAGGAAGCTTCGGATGAAAAGTGAGAATCGGTCCTGCTTCGAGTGTCCCAACAGGACTTGACACGCTGTGACACGCTGCAGATGCTGCATGACTTGGAGAGCACTACAGCAGATGTCGCTTGCGCCTTGGGAAGCTCGCATTTTAACTGATGGGGGGTTAACGCAAATATGCATAGAGACTCAAGACGCATAAATATGCCACAAAATGATTGAATACCTCATATGCAGGATGTACCTGGATCGGAGAGTTTACAGATTGAACCGATTTGAATCCGTCAGGAACCCAACGTGGATCTCTTTGACTTACGGTATCTACTTGTGTGTGGATCCTCAGTTGGCCAAGCAAACCCAGTTTCCAATCGTGGGCTCAAAACAATTTCGGCAAGTCCGAATATTCCGAGTCTAAGGCCTGGAGTGCTCAGGTGAACATCGACGGAAGGCATGGTGAGACACGGTGCAATGTCACACGTGTGCCCCCACTGGAATGATGCGAGATCATTGGTTTGTTCATATCACGAAAGTTAGCTTCTGCTAGCTGAAGTCCCCCCCCCAAGCGGGTTCACAGGCAGTTTGGCAGTGGCTCGATCCCCCCTGGGGACATCGTCATCATTTCGCCACCCTACCACTCGTCCTCAACTTTGGTTTTGCATGCTCCCCTTACTGACATGCCCCATCTTCAGACCCGCTAGTCCACGTTGACGAAAAAGCTGCGCAGCTGCGCTGTACCCTTTGTGTTTTCATGCCAAGCTCCCTGCCAAGCTAGCTTTCGTCCCTTACCCCTGGGCCTCAAGTGTGAAAAGAACCACTTGCATGGGTTGGCGAGGCTTTTCAAGAGAAGACTAGTCCGACGCAAGACTTGAATTTGAACGTGTAGGAAATGATGGAAATTCTGATGGGGTTCCAGTTGAAAGTAGAGCATTGCTGTGTCGCTGTGACAAAGTGCCCGCGACTCGGAATTTAAACTGTGCTTCAACTTTCCGCCCAGGGCGTCCACATTTCCTTCGTCCGTAGTGCTTGTCGCCAAGTTTTTTTTGAGCTTGGAGACTGATGCAATCAGGCTAGAAATTCAAATGAGAATGATAGTATATGCTTGAGATTCTTAGGAGAAGCAGCTCGGTCATGTTGATAGAAAAGACAAAGAGGCGAAAGGAAACAGGCACTGGTATGCACATAGATGTGGACGGGAGACAATTCGAAACAGGAATTCCATTTCAAAAGGCTCAACCAGGACCATAGGCGGACCATAGGCGGACCATAGGCGGACCATAGGCGGACCATAGGACCGTGTTTAGACCGGGTCGAGGCTAGGCCTTGAGTTTCCTGTGGCATTTCTCCATGTTTGCTCCATGGCTCGTCGAGGTCGAGCTTGATAGCTTTACGCCAGAGCAGATGGTGCAGCACCTTGCCGTCAAGCGAGACGTCAAGACGAATCAAGACGTAAAGCAAGATGTAAAGCTTTTGCTCAATTTGCCAACAGCATTGAACACATTGAACAACTTAGCCGTGGCTTTGGATATTTTGGATTTACACCCGGCACCTTTTCTATTGTGTAGGGGCTGTGCAAAGAGTGTTGAGATCTTTACAAAGTGTTGGAACAAGAAGGGATCTGTCGGAAAGAGACTCTCTTGTGCTGTACTTGTAGCAATTACATGTAATTGCGTAAGTGAGTTTGTGATCATTGCACACAAGGATGGCTGCCGGTGGCAATGGCAAGGCATGGTGATTTCGCACACAGAAAGTCTGATGCCAACAAAAGGGTAGCTCAGAAGCTGCTCAAGTTATAGCACAGCGAGCCCAGAGCAGCTGTGCAAGGCCTTGGACTTTTTCAAAGGAAATGAGATGGGAAAACTCAGCAGCTCTGGACGTCCAGTGGACTACACCTCCAAAGTTGCCCAGAGGCGTGTTATGTCGTGGTGTTGCAGCGACGTTGTGTAAACATTGGCTGAGAGATTTCTCTTGCGATTTCTCGTGGTATTTGTGAACTCAGTCAACTCAGGGTTGAAATGAGCCGGTGAGAACAGGATCCTTTTCGGTTACTTTCTCCTCTTTTTTTGGCTTCACCCAGCCAGTCCTTGAAAGGTTTAAATTTGTTCAATAAATTTACGCAGCAAGGATGGCAAAGGGGTCAACTGGCCCCAAATACATCTACCGATTCTACAGGCACTGCGATGGCACTGGGATGGCCCTGAATTTCCGAGGTATAAGGCTGAGCTGGATGCCTATGCGAAGAAACTGTGTGAGAAGTACAATGTGAGTGCCAAGAGCAACCAGGTGAGCAGAAACGTTCTTTAAACAGCTTGAAACATCTTAAAACAATTGAAGACATTTCAATATTTTAGAACATTGCAACTTTCAACATATTAAGCCACGTTAAAACGTCTTAAAATGTCTTCAAACATCGTAAAACAAACGATTTACGATTCTCCATGATGTTCCCAGACGAAGTTGTGGTCAACCAAATGGATGTGGCCTTCTTGCAAGCTCTCTGATATCTAATTTGGGAAGGTTGACAAGTGCTGCTTCAACAGTCGGTCAGCACTCTCGGAATGTCCGTGTCATCTGCAACCACGCTTGATATCGTCTTCCAACTGCTTCCAGGTGAAATTTGAGGCCTCTTTTGCTGCTGGGACCTGGGGAAGGGGGTCTAGGTAGCCTAGTTGTTCCAGGAGCACGTAAGAGAACTACGTGGAGAACTCCTAAACTCTTGCAGGCTTTCACACTTTCTTTCAGTTGTTCCAGGCTTTGTCAAACAAGCACAATTCACAATATGCAGATGCAGCAGTCTTGTGAACTATGATGTCTATGGGGATGTTCTAGATGCATTTTATGGCTTCACAGTCCATCTTCAATTGGATCCCCAGCAATACTTTAGGGTTGACAAGCAAGGGGTTGAACAATGATAAATGGGATTAATACACCCGTGGTTGATAAATATTGGGTATGATAGATACGTAGTATGAATTGAATCAATTCAGATAAAGGGTATACGGTATCATAAGAATTGGACTATCCCTATTTTGGGGACGCTTTTGCTGGTAACTCGAGGTTCACATTTTGCGACAGCTGATCAAACATCTCTTGAACAGGTGAAGCCTGAAGAGGCGCCGTTCTGGACTTCCCCGAAAAACAGCCGATACGGATCGATGTAGCAATATTATGACTTATAAATAATTTAACTTCTTATGCAATATTATAATAGCATTATTTACACATCATGGTTGCACATAATAGCAGAACATCGTAACACAATGTGTCTCCATCCCATCCAGGACTCATCCAGGCACAACACTTGCACGACTGAAGCTCCAAAGATAGTCTGAGTGTATAGTTTGAGTTTGAATCATGTCAATTATAGTCATCATACAATTTGCGTGAGACAGGAAAGAGGAGCTGCTGAGATATCGAGTCAATGGTCGCCATTCCTTTGAACGCTCTCGACAGAATAATTTTCAGGCTTTGATTCTTCACTCAATCCGGTTCCAAAGAACAGCGATCATATTTTTCAACATACAGTCCCAATGAATGAATGTGTAACTGAATGCAACCTCACAGTCGCTGTTGGATTCTGCTCCGCTCGCATTGGCAGAGGCCGACTTCGGCTTTGATGCCCCAACCAAGGTGCTGGGCTGAAGAAGCACAAGAAGACCCAGAATAGCATACTAGTACTGGTAAGTACTCGTAACACTGAAGATGGCAGTCAATCACTTTAATCGTTCTTATTCTCCAAATTGACGAACTGCTCAGACTTCCGAGACCAGAGTGGAGTGTGTTTGACATATATTCGGATGAGATCACATTTGCTAATCGCTCAGCCCAAGCAGCATTTAAGTTGGGTTGTTGGTGTTGTCGGTATCCTCAGTGGGAACGAACGAGTCACTCTGCATGGCCAGAGCACTGAAGCTACAGGCCGCTTGTGTAAAACACGTCGAGCAAATATGTAGAAAACACAAGCTCTTGCCTTGTCAAAAATAGGCGAAAACTGATGAAACTAGATCCATGTCTTGATTTGTCTTGATCTTGAAGTAGGATTGCAAAGGCCAACTCCTTGACAATTTATTCATTTTACGCTGCCCGCATTACAACCCAACCAGATCCACGAACATTTGCTTTGTGATGTGAAATCTTGGACATGTCCTCAGAGCTATTCGGAGCTTGGTTGGCCATTTGTTGGATCCTGTTGGATCTTAGGCATCCTGAGGCTCTTGCCATCTCTTTACACTCGACACCAGACTGACTTCACTTGATGTACAGCGTTATTTTTTCATATTTTTTCCAGAGCCGAAAGCTCGCACGGCTGCGGTCAAAGCGCTCCGGCTTGTTGCGCTTGCTATTGGAGCTGTGTCGTTCTGCGTATTTTTGGCGCTACGATGAAGACACCCTGATCCGGCAAGTGTGGGACGCATGTTGTCGGGAAGGGAAAAAACACATGAGAAGCTGCGTCAGATAGAAAGGGAAACATGAAGACATGAAGCAGCTCAGCTCAGCTATGACGAGATACAAAAGGCAGCTGAACGTCTTTGTGCTGAGTCGTTAGCTTGGGCATTAGCATCGGCATTAGCATTTTTCGACGAGTCCATTGTAGCAAGCATCATTGATGAAACGAACAAAGAAATGACCTCAAGCGGCGATGCAAGTGTACGGAATAGGGACAGCGACGAAGACTTTTCTTTGAATTTGTCACAGCGAGGTGCTGACTGCTGCCGTTCCCAGATTGCTGGAAAACGGTCTGAATAGCATTGATTAGCTGCGTGTTCTAACCGCAACTTCCTCTGGAGTGGATGGCGGGCGTCGCGTTGAGTGCAGCGCTGCTTGCTGCGTTGTCCCACAAAAGTCTTGGTGCTTGCAATAGCGAAATGACCCAAGAGCTGAAGAGAGCAGCAGAAGAGCATTGAAGAGCCACGAGAGTCTCCGAGAGAGTCCGAAAAATCCGAAGAAAATCCGAAGCTCTCAGATTTCTCCAAATTATTGGACGCGTTCGTTGTGACACAGGCGGTGGAGGCCTTGAAATGCTGTGGTGCATGGCTTGCCGACATGAATTGCTTGGAGCAGAAAAAGGTCTTGGGAACAAAACGGAACCTGTTTACACCTGTTTACATCATTCTACTTCTACATCTTTCTAAAAGCAGGTGACATCAGAGCGTGACAAAAACGATGCCTTCAGAGTGACCTAGAAGATCCTAGAAGCCTAGGAAGTCTTTTTAAACAAGGAGCTTTTACCGACCTTATTTCACATATTTTCACACAGAGAATCGGCATGTTATTCCCTTCGTAGATATTTGTAGGGGGAGACCTGATTCACAGCGTAGTGTTACTTTGGCAGACTGACAGGTGCCAAGCAATACTCTCTCAGCGCCATCTCCAAAGGCAGGGAGTTGAAGAAAGGTTGACAAACTTCTCGACATCTCACCATACTGATTCTGTGAATCCCTCGTGATGAACAAGGTAGGGATGCTGTGAGCACTGGGCAAGTATCAAGCCATATCCAGACACACTAGGTAACATGTTTATATATACATTTTTTGCATTTTTTGTATAAAAATCAAATTTGAATTGGACTTTTTAATCCCTTTGACCTACTGCAGATGCTTCACGTGTCAGGATGCTGGATACCCTGAGGAAGAAGTGCTACAACGAGGCCGGGCTTTCCGGGGGCTGTCATGCTTGGACCCAGGAAAAAGCCATGCAATGTCGTGATGATCAATCTTCAATCATCAAAATATGCTCATACAATCTCATACACAGATAATCTGATCCTTTGAAACCCTTGGAATCCAAATAAGATCATGTGAGGATGCTTCTCCTTTCCCTTGTCAAGTCCATTTGACAAGCTCTCCGGTACGCGGCTGCTTTCGCATTTTCCATGCGTAGAAACTGGGCTTCTCACCTGCGCTGCCTTCTCTTGGGGTTCTCACCTGCATCATTGTTGTTTTGGCCCTGTAGGCAAGTCAGCACCTGCTGTGGTCCGGGAACCTTCTGGGTTGTTCAAATCGCGCTAGTCTTTGCAAACAAATTCATCCATTCTGCTGCAGATCTTGAATTTTCTTGAATTTTGAAATCGAACACGGAGCCATCAGATGGATCAGATCAGCCTGAGGTCACTCACACGAAGCCATCTGCCCCTTCTGTGCCACACAGCCACGTGTGGAGTCCAAGGAGCCGAGTTAGAGAGAGTGACACTTGAAATGCTGTGACCACCCTTGACCACCCTTGACCACCCTTGACCACCCTTGACGTTCAACGAAGTTCGTATACTATTTAAAGTTATTTGATGTATGTCAATATACCCGTTAAGTTAATACAGTGTTGATACAGGTCATATCAGGTCGTTCTTTTGGTTTCTCTGGGTCACTTGATTTGGGTCACGGCCTCTTTGACCTCCATGCTGAGGTGGTGCGCAAGGCGGATCCTGCTGTGATAGCAGCAAAGCCTACAGGCCACTGGTGGAAGATGGTGGACACACAAGAGCCATGAAGAGATATCAAAAAGATATCAAGAGGTATCAAGAGACTGAGAGTTGCTTTCTATAGCCGCCTACAGCCTATAACTATACGAGAGCTGTACTATATTTGGTGGAGCATACATACTTTTGTACTGGGGACATAAATTGGAGAGCAGGTCCAGGGTCTACCGGTATCTACCAGTCCATTAGTTTGAGAACGTTTGAGAACGATCAACCTTTGGTTCATGAAGAACCTAGCAGCTGTGGCGGAAGGCTTTGTGCCCGGTGGCAAACAGATGGCGAAAGAGATCGACTTCGATTTTGACTTTGACGACCTTGAAACTGAGGCCGATCAGAGAGATCAGAACATCAGAGAGGGGCTAGAAATGGCTAGAATCATTAAAGATGAAACCTATGAGAAGATGATCCCAAGGTCATGACATTCGAATGACTCACAGAACATCTTCGGATTTCAGGCAGAACACACATTTGGGGTTTGTCCGGACATGGGGTGTGCGGTATACAATATAAAACTTCAAATCATTTTGATGGAGAAAATGATGCAACACCATGCAACAAATATAATATACACATACTGTACTACTATGGTATTTTGTTGATTTATTCTGTATTGAACAACCTTTGACAATTGACAACCATTAAATACCATTAAATACCATCAACATCCATTTAATATTACGAATAACATCCAAATGGATAAGATTTAAATTTGATTTGGACAATTTGGCCCAATTGGTTTTCGCTGAGGCCGCAAAGCCAAAGCCGGCGCCGGCGCCTGCACCTGCGCCGACGCCGGCGCCTGCGCCTGCGCCTGTCCCTGTGGGGCCCTCATTCCACGCATTCCATCAAAACTATGAACTACATATGCATATATATATATATACATATGATACATATGTATACATTATAATGTGTAGTAGAAAATATAGTGTATGTATCATCAATTTATATGTCTATTTTGAGTCTTTCCACCAGTATTACCCCAACAAGACGGGAAAACGATCCGTCAAGATTTGTTCCAAGAGTTTGGGAACATGCTTCGAAAGATTTTGACAAGGAAAATCACGAGACTGCTTGTCAACACAGCTCACACTCACTCTAAAAAGACCATGCAATCACAACCCGAGTATCCATGCAAAGCACAACTGCTCCAGAGCACCTTGCAAACACTCCTTTGAATCAACAACATTCCGTTTCTTCACTAGTTGGCTTCCGTTGGACTTCATTGATTCCAAAGACAAAATCGGATTTCAAGATAAATCTCTTCAAGACTCTTCTAGATTTCTTTGGTGAGGCTGTGCGGGCGCAGTCTGCTGGTCCTGAGACCAACGGAGCCAACAAATTCGCAAACAGGAAGGCACTGAAGTGGCTTCAGCACGCTAAGCAGCTCCTAAGTAGCTTCAGCATAAAGCCAGCAGCTTGCACCGTCCCACCTGTGAGTTTGTGGGGAACTTCGAAAGAACTCTTGACTGAAAATTGTTAGTGTTGGACTCCTTAGAAGATTCGTTAGAATCCGTTAGAAGATGCTACTGGTAGAAGTCTTCACTCAACGGAGTCGGCGGCCAGGGCATTTCCTCTTCGGACTTCTTCAACGAGCCCTAGCCTCAGATGCGGAAAATTAAGTCCACACAGCATGCTGAGATGACTTCGAATAACTTCTTAAAGCATCGACGCACAAAGCGCACAAGTTCAATTCATATCAGACCTTCAAGCAGACAGGTTTTTTTCTTTAAAACTGTGTTTCCATTGTTTCCTCCATGTTCAGTTTTTCGGTCTCAGTGTTGGCATGTCGAAGATCAGGATGGAGCCAGAATCCGCGCAGCAAAGATTGGATCGGGAAAACAGGCCCTGAGGGCCTGAAGCCAAAGAGTCTCACTCTGTGTGGCTTGAACTCGCTTGGACTATGTTGCACATTGTTGCACATTGTTGCACATTGTTGCACATTGTTGCACATTGTTGCACATTGTTGCACATTGTTGCACATTGTTGCACTAGTTCACCTTTTCTTCATTCTTGTTTAAAGAAAACATGTTCATGCATTCTAGATGAACACTAGGAAAGCTGGGATCATCACAGAGGCAAGACATTGGAGCCCCCGTTGTGAATCAAGAGTGCAGTGCATCAATTTGTTACATCTTAACATCAACAAGTTTCATGCTCACAGGTTCAACAAGTTTGCTGCTGCTGGTGCCATTTCATCTGCGAGCAACATTGATGCATTCAGTTTAAACATGTTTAAACTATCCCATGCCGTCCTTGCCAACTTTTGAGCTTATATTGTACGGTGTTTTTCATGCTGTTTATTTCGAGAAAATTCGCAAAATTCCTGTTGAAATCCAAGGCTACTTTGGAGACGGAGATGAAGACATCCAGCCTGCCAGTCTTGTTTCCGCAAGCTGTGAACTGACATGACTGGTTCATCTGAGATCTGGCTCT
The DNA here is from genome assembly GCA_003297045.1 of Symbiodinium sp. clade C Y103. Taxonomy (NCBI): domain Eukaryota; class Dinophyceae; order Suessiales; family Symbiodiniaceae; genus Cladocopium; species Cladocopium sp. clade C. Next base: position 130,610 of record BGPT01000257.1, on the reverse strand, counting down.
TCCAGTTGGTACCAATGGTTGATCTTTGAGAGAGATCGCTAGCGGTTTAGCTTGTTTGAATGGGCAATTTGTTTTCAGAGAAAGTGTTGAAATAGACGGAAGCATGAGGGATTCATGATTGTCATGAACACGACTTGGGGCCACACATCATTTCATGGGCTTGAGGGCCCTTGAGGGCGGATGCACACACGAAGTTTGGTCTTCTGACAGGAACAACACCGAGGACATTTCTGTTTGGAGCTCAAACATATCCGAACAGATGGACGAGGAAAGGCTGTTTGTTTCCAGCTTGGCGTCCGGCTCTCCCCCCAGAAAAGGCGTCAGACAATTTTTTGCGATGCTAACGTTTTCCAAAAGCAGGTGCGGAATATCCACCAGCAAAGATCCACTTGAAAGGCAATGCCAGGTTGAGAGTGAGTTGATTTTGGTTGTGACAAGAGATTTCCAACAGATTTCCCGCAGATTTCCCCGGTTTCAATTGAAATTCTTGAAATTTGAGATCCAAATGACTACTATATAATGAAATTTGTGTTTTGATGATTTTGCTGTGGCAATTTTGAGATTTTCGAGTTTCGAGTTGCTGAGTCTTTGGCATCCCTGGCAGCGGGTCGTGGAGCTGAAATGGTCCGACACAGAGAAACCGAATGGAACCTCTCGGAGGAACCTTTCGGAGAACAAGAAACGAAGAGAAAAAGGGCGAAAGATGAAAGAAACGATGAAAGAAACGATGAAATACATTGATCATAACCAGATTGGATACAAATTGGATGCAAATGGTCAGTTAGTCAACCTTAGTGCGCACGAGAGGAAGAAAACCGATGAAATCACGGACAAACCATGCGAGAATGGCGATAAACGCAATTGACATTGGATGAAGATGGGTTCAAATCCTCTGGTGCTTGAAGAAAATGATTCCTCTCGGTTTCCGGCATGCCAAAGTTCAAAAGCGACATGTCTGCAGTGCTAGGGTTCAAGATGTATTGATCTTATAATGATCTTGTATGATTTTGCATGGTTTCGTATGATCTTGTCATCTTCTGCGTTTGGTTTTTTATTGGCTTTGTCGACCCTCCCACAAGGCCAGAACTGGCTTCGCCAAGGGGGCCGAGATGCTCACGGAGTGACAACGCCTGTGTTCACACTATGTCAGGTGTTATTGGTATGTGATTGGTTTTATCATTGTGTTCACAAACTGGAATCATCTCGGTTTGAAACGGACAAAATGCAGCAAAAAGTCAGCCACCATTGCATGCTGTGGTGCCTGAAAGTGACACTGGTCGATACTTCGGCCTAGATCCTTCAGGTCCAACGGACTCTGTGAATGAACATGAAAGTCATTCGTCTGAACATACCTGAACAAATCAAACAATGTCACTGATGTATATGTTCTGTCATGCCCTGAGCCTCATCCACTTCCTTTTTCGGTTCCCCCCTTCTTAATCCTGGAAGCGGGAGCAATGATGGATGAATCGCTACTTCTGTCTTGTTGTCCCAGCGTGTGGTAATTTGAACACCTATCAAGTCTTGCTCCCCTCCTTGTATTGTGATGTATTCAGCGCCGTGTCATATGAGGCCATAAATCTACCTGCGGGTACAATCTATCCTTGTGTAATATATTGTGCAATATTGCATCTCATATTCGTCATATTGTTCTTTGTTGTTCTTATTTTCTTCGATATTTGATGTCTGTGGAGGTACCTTGCAAAGGTAAGGGACTGAGGACGAGCGGCGCTGAGAAGGCGCAACATAGGCCAAGTCGGCACGCTGACGAAATCAGATAGAAACCACAGGAAAATTCAATGCATGGCATGAAATATCATGAAACATCTGCAATTTCTTGTTTCTAAAACTCGAACAAAATAGAATTTGTGCATTCTATGTCTATGAACTCCTACGGCATTGGCCAAGAGAGGTGATTGAACTCAAGTGCTGGCTTGCAGGATTGCTCGATTCATCTGTTGAGACTTGAAATCGAAAAGATTCGAATAGTCGAAGAGAATAGAAAAGAACAGCGAAGCTGGAAAATATCCACAGAAAAGCATAGAAAGGCCCTATTTCTGCTTCAAGAGGTTGTTTATTGCTGCATAATTCCAGTGTAGTGAATGTTTCAACGCTTGCCAACACTTTCCGACTCACAGATGAGTCGAGCTAAAGCATATGAACTCCGTGGACGGTCTAAGGAACCGTCCAAACCGCGGACCAAAGTCACAAATGTCTTGAAATGTCGGACACATGTTGGAGAAATGTCACAATGGCAAAAGCTGTTGGAGGACTTCTCAGGTCATGCGCAGGTCAAGATCCTCTAGATTGAACTTGATGGAACTGGCATCGATCAAATTCTTCAACATCCAACTTACTAGTCGAATGGTCAGAGATCATTTTAAGGGCCAGAATGCGGCAGACTTCAAATTCCTTTGGTTTAGCATCTTCATGTTGGACCACTAAGCTGGTGCAGGTTCGTTTCCATAATGCGGCGAAGCCGTTAGCTTCGTGGTTATAAGTTGCAAGTCCAAAGCATCAGATTCCTACTGCACTCACTTTCAAATCGGAGCGATGCAAATACCAAAACCGGAGTCTTCCGCATCAAAAGGCGATGCAAAAAATCTGAGGCTCCTGATCTGAGCACCTCTGCTCCGGTGTGCACTGTGTAGCAGACATGGCCCACATCCAGAACTACTCAAGACAACTTGCATCAACTTCAGAACGGTATTGAAGCACTGAATACCCAAGTCTCCTGGTCGTGTTCAACAAAGCAGCCATTCGAGGTAGATTCAAATCGTTGCCTTTTGGAGTTTTGCTTCAATGCAAATGACTCTGTCTGCGAAACTGCCACGGCAGTCGCCGCTAGAATGAGGATTTGTTTGTTTTCCAGCGGCGCCGCTTGCGCTGTGCACCTTCAGACTTCGCATGAACAAGGAGCTTGTCGGAAATAGCACATGAACATCCTGTGATATGCCATTCCTATTCATTCCTCATCATTCCTCCATAGTTGTGAAATTGGTCATACCTGCGTGCAGCTTCTGCATCAGAATTCCTTTCATGTTCAGCGAGCTGTTGGTTGCGTGCTCTGCATGATATCCGAAAAAACCGGCAGAGAGCTGCTGAGCTGCTGAGAATGTCTGAAACAGTCTCTTTTGCGTATTCGTGGCTTCCACAAGAATTGGCTACCTTCGCCTCCAGTGAAAGACCACACCCAAAGAGGACCGTTTGGAAAAATGTAGGGAAGTGATTTGACTTCGAAGCGCCTATTTATGCCGCAGGCTGCTATTTTGGTAGTTGCCATGGAACAGTGAAGCTCGAAGCACACAGGTGTCCAAGTTCTTGGATTCAATGCTACCTTTGTGGATCCAATGCTTCCAGATGCCCTGTGAATAAACAAGTTCTTTCCTTGTGTTTTAAGCGGGACCCAAGGCAAGGACTGTTCGAAGCGTTACGTCAGGAATGTCAGGGACTTTAGTATAGCAACAATATCAATCAATATCACATACTATGTCTTTGTCTCACCGAGTAATGAAAACACATGAAGACGGCGGCAAAGAACAACACAGATTATCAACGTCTGATTGAACAAACACAGCTGATCCCAGCGCAAGCTGATGGACATGCCTAGCTGAAAGGACGATGCAATGGAAAGGTGGTGGAACTTGTATCTCATCCTCTTTGTGTGTAATGAAAGAGGAAAGAAGACTCACGCCATTTTGCACATTTCCTATCAACTACTACCACTGCACACTCACTGCACCACGATGCTTGAAGAGATCAATGTGACCCAGAAGACATGTTTGACACGGAGTTGGCGTTTTGGCTTGAACAATCTTGAATCATTGCTGTCTTCTTTGCATTTCTTTGCTATGCCGTTCAAAGTTGTGGCAGGATGAGACGTCGTCCACAGGTGGGGTGACATCCGGTCTCGAGTGTTTTTTTTACAGCTGCGATACGACCACGGGAGTCCCAATGATGAAAATTGACCAAAAATAGGACTCAACATGACTCAACAATACATGACAAATGATGAAAACAATGATGAAAACAACGAGATCATGACGAGATCGTGACGAGATCCGGAACTGATCCTTGAAATTTTGGACCGCGCCCAGGCGGCCGGTGCTGCCAAAGCTCTGGCGCACCCGGCACCACTTTGAACGTTGACGGAGTCTGAAGTGGTTGAGATGGAAATCATTAAAACATATTAAAACATTGTATATTGTATATTATATATACAGTATACAGCACATATATATATATATACACACACATATCTTTTATAATTATACATATATATATATATAGATGATACGTGTACCATTGTATATAATTGTATGTCCTGGTATACAATTATATAATTACATAATATAGGTCATAGATTCGTTGTAGATGTCAAGAGAAAAGAGGCGGTGACAAGGATAGGTCATCAATACTGATATGAAAGATCAAGCAGCCGCAGAGAGCAACTCATGGAAACTACTTTACAGGTAGCATTCAGTAGAGAAGTAGTTTTTGACACCCTTAGCATCGCTTAATGAGTTTATCGCGGATTGAAATATGATAGAGAGACTTTGCCGTGTTCCCAAAACATCCGTTTCTTTTTTGTTCACTCCCGAAGAAATTCTCCTGGATTTTTGGTCGATGATGACACACTATGAGCAGCAATCCATCTAACTTCACAGACAGTGTTGTGGCTCCAATTGTGTCGGAAGATGTTGAGACAGATGCCCTTGTGAAGGTGCAATATCACAATGAGGCTCAGAAAGAGGCACCTGCCCCAGTGCAAGGTTCTGTCAACGCTGTTGCCGTGGACCCTCTTTGCAGGTAGACAGTGGGTAGACATGTTTGGACCGATCAAAGATGATCGAAAGCGATCAACATGTGTTGGTTTCATTTTATTTCGGTGATTTCTGACTGGCCACATGTCCTGACATTGATTTGTCATGAGTTAACAATTGTTATTTATGTTGAATATAAATGTATATAATTGAGCACAATTGTTAATGTCAGATAGAAACAATTTGACATCAATTGACCAAGGCAAAGGCTCCAAAGTCTGCACCAAAGGTGCGACCCGCTGAGGTGCCCATGTGCCCAGTGATGATTTCAGACGTGTCCGTCCGTCAGACGAAGGTTCAGAGACTTGGGCCACGAAGGTTCCACGAAGGCCTCAGGATTTGAAATTTCTTTTCCGTGGAAACCGCCGGAGGAGCCACGGACACCAGAGAAGGGAAGCAGGTGCTATGAGTGCCCCATGCCCAACCATGTCGCCACCATGTCGGCTCCCCGACACCATTATCTGATTAGACTGTTTGGATACTGTAGATTTGGATACATTTGGATGAAGTTGACAATATATGCATAGGGCAATAAGAAGAGATCAACAAGTCGCCTTTGATGGCCATTTCTACACGAGAACCGCGTGACACAGAACAAGATCATTCCCACATCTCAGGGTTGCCTGATGTTCCCGGGAGGCCTACTTCTCCGTCACCAAAAAGGAAGGCAGGTGCCAAGGCGCTCACTGCCATCAAAGCTCTACATTTTCGATTTGTGTTCTTATACAACCAATGAGGCAACGAAAAGCAACCTGCAACAAGATACAACAAATCTCAAATTTAAATCTTTGAGAATGAGTTGAGTCAAATGTTAATCCTTTCCACATCTTACTTCAGACCTGAAGACTGGACATGTGGATATCATGGGATATTTTATTACATGGACCTCATATGATTGTATTTGACAGAGAAGTTGACTGTGCCGTTTCACGATCTGAGTTTGTGGGTCTCCAAAGCCATTTTTGGGCTCCTACCAATGCGGCGCATATGCGAACTGAGCACTGAAGATTTCGAGGTTCGAAAGCTGCTGTCGCTGTGCCGATCAGATTGTTTCCTACAAAAGTTGTCCAGATGTCGAACACAATGAGATGTTGAAGCCGCATGTGAAGAGCTCTTTTCAATGGGAATAAGATCTCAGCACTCAACAAGGTGTGTTCTGAGCAAGTGTGTTTGTCTGAGCAAGTGTGTGGAAATTCTATCAGATTGCCGTGTAGGAGCCTCCAAACGACCAGAAAGCATGGAACGTGGATCGGATCCAGCAGCTTGACGGAAGGGATGCTGACTTACTCAGACCTTCGCCTTTCGACAAGTTGGGTCATCATTTGACAGAAGAACACCACTAGAAACATGCACTTCGACCTCCGTGGGTCAAACAGTATTTTTAACACCTCCTTGTGCATGATTGAGGTGTTGGGCAGATGCTTCTGATGGTGAGGATGAACAAATCTTCAGATCCTTTGCAGCAAATTTCCAGATCTCACTTTCACCAATGCCCTCAGAATTGGCAAACAACATTCCAAAACGTGCAGAAACCTCTGTCCTCGGCTGTGAATGTCCATTTTGCTTGAGTGCCTAAAGCGCTGGGAATGCTGGACGATGTTTCTGAGGGCTTTCCGTGTAAGAACCATGTAGGGTTTGTATGGACTGGTCATATTGGTTTCTCGTTTTCAGAGACTTCCCATCTTTGTTTTTGACCGGACTCCAAGGGCAAAGAGAGGTACGACGACCTCGAAGACAGAAACGTTACCTGTCTAATCCTGTTTGCATATCCATCATATCTTGAAGACGCGGTATGCAGAGGGCATGATCTTCAGTGTCATTCAGATTAACTCTAAATTCTCTCCATCCATTTGCCGTTCAAATTCCAGCAATGCGAGTACAAGCTTCACTTCTTGTCCACGAAAGTGGCGTTTTTAAAAGAGGCACCCTATTTCAGCTCCGACTTTGGGATGAAAAGAAGTCGTTTGAAACACGTTCGTGTTGAGCCAAGTTGAGCCAAGTTGAGCCAAGTTGAGCCAAGTTGGCTCAAGTTGAGCCTCTGCTGCTGAGCTGCTCGAGGCATCTACTCTCGGAGTCTCTTGCTCCAAGCGAGGCCGCCAGGAACGCGGCAGCCTGGGCAACTCACGACACGAAGGCATCGCTTGGCATCGCGGCCTCGGGACTGAGACCGAGCTCCGGCTCGGGGTGCTGTAGAAAGTGCGCAACCATGCGCAACCGGAAAAGAATTTCACTGTTTCAGACTGTTTCAGACTGTTTCAGATTTCAGGAAAAGAATTTCAAGCCTCCATTCCTCCGCTTCATCAAACGTCCTTCTTGTGAAGGCAGTCTTGTAGAATTCTTTTCTGCTGCCTTGTTCGATACCTCTTCTTTCGGCACAGTTAACACTTTGGATTTTTTCCCTACCTGTGGATTGCGGTCACTGTAGCCCTCATTGGTCCTCTCCAGGGTCAACGAGTTGAGCTTCCCAAAGTGCCTCGTCAGAGATTGTGGACACAAATTGGCACAAATGCAGTGCATGATTTCTTGCGCACTGTACCGTATAACTACAAATAGTCAAAATAGATCAAAATAGATCCAACGCAATAAAAACCGGACGAGGCATTTCTTGATATTTCTTGCAGTGCCGCATCTTCAGTGTGCTTTGCATCTCTTGCCCGTGCGTCACCAAAGGCCGGCAGTTGAGCAGATCCAGTTCTGCATCAAGCCAGGCTTGGAGTACGATCCGGAATCAAGCTCACAACATGTCACAACTCATCTAGGCTCTAAACAGTATGCCAAATCCCCAGACTACAGTATTCTAAATTGTTCTAAACTAAGATTCACGTGAGAGAAGGAGACACAACAACATACTCCACATCATTTCCAGAAAAGCACAATACATTACCATGTGACAATGTGTACAGCCGTGGTTGGTTCACAAGGACAACAAGAATTGCATTTGCCATGAACTCACTATATATATATATATATACATACACATAATATATATATATATATATGTATACATATATACACAGAGGAATTTAAATGGAAGTTCGCTGGAGATTTTGTTGTGAGACTGATCATGGAAGTCGCACTTTGCTCTTCTCAGGTGCTGTGCACTTCTACGACCCCGCCTTGGCTGCGACTGCCTTTGAGGTCTGGGGCGGGGGCGATGTGGGCTTTATGGGGCTTTGAGGCCTCTTGTTCGAAGGTGGTTTGGGATGCCTGCAAAGAGAGCCGGATCAACGAGTCTTCAGTTCTCCAACGACACAACATGTTTGATTCTTGTTTACTTTGTAATACTTTGCTTTTTCATGTTTTTTCATTTTTGTACATTTTTCTTCATTTTGAACACTTTTTGAACCCGTTTTGTGCATTTCCCTCTGTGGCGAATTGGCTCAGGCAGTGCTTTCCTGGCTAGAGCCTGGCATCGCCCAGGCGGAATCGTTCCTCAGCGCACCACCACACCATTTTTTTTTTTCATGACACGTTTCATCTTTTTATGTATACTGTGTATATTTGTTTCATGGTGTTTTTCATGTTTGTTTTTAACGTTTTTTCATTGAATATATTGAATTGGAATGATTGTAATATATTGTGATGATTGTAATGCGCATTTAACAATATCTGACACGGTGACAGTTTTCAGTATGTCAAGATGTATGAGTCTTAGAGGTGATGAACATGTTGGCGCGTCGAAGACCGCTGTAGATTTGGAGACAGTAGCGATTTGTCTCGACACTGAGGTGGACTGAGAAAGGATTGGAGGAGCTGTGTGAGACTAGCGCCACGCAACTGAACGCAACTGAGCGCCACTGAATCTGCAGTTCATTGCAGTTCTTAGTGCCGCATGTTTGTTTGCTGTTCTAAAACAACTTTGAGACAGTCCGAGCAGCAAGAGCATTGGAGAAAGCACGACATGTAGCAATACAGACAGACACGCAAAAATAAAGTGCGAACTATAAGACACAAAATACAAGGCACACATTCACATTTTTCATCACACCATGAAGAGCGCATTTGCAGAGGCATATGGAGTACCAAGCAGGAGACCCAAGTAGTGCTGCATGACAACTGCTGTACACTGCACAAACTGTTCTCCTTTCACGCAGGAGGACTCGAGTGAACGAGAAGAAGTTCGAGCTGCAGAGTGTGAAACGGAGGACATCGCAACGCATTGCAACACATTGAAACGCAATGCAAAGTGGAAAAGGATTTTTCATGATTTTTCAATGCATGAGATTGTGAAGCTTTGCTTTGTTTGCACTTCTCCAAGACAGCTAAAGGTTGTCCTTTTCAGCGTTGCCGGAAAGCATGGCAGGAAGAGACCTCTGACGAGAGCCCAGACTCACTTGAGGTGAGCAGCAACTGAGACCATAGCAGAGTGTATGAGTAGATTCAGATCCGAGATACTCGGAAAGCTAAAATGTTGGATTTTGAGGACACGAAAGAGCATTTTATTTTACGTGTCACAATGGGACTAGGAAACAGAAGTGTGGGAAACATGTCAGGGCTTGGAAGTGCTACAATAGACCAATTTTTTTGAGAATTCTGTGGCACATAGACTCTGCTCCTTTGACGAGCTTAAATCGTTGTACCATCTTCTGTATCGTTGAGATTTTGAATTTATGGTATTGGATGCAAAGTTCAACATAGTTCAACATTTCCTTTGAAGGAAACAAGAAGGGACAAGAAGGCACAACTCTCTGGTTTCGCTTGTAGTGATACATTAGTGGTTCCCTTCCCAGCTTTGGCGTCTATCTGTCTGTGGCAGATCTCTCCAACCCGCTGGTGGCCATGGCTTTTGATTTGGGCGTTGCTACTGCCCTTTGGCCGAAGTTGGAGCACTGCTAAAGTTCATCAAAGTTCCCACATCACATGTTTTTTTTTGAGAAGGTTTAACGCTCCGACTTTCTAAGGTTTCTAAGCTACGTTTTGCAAAAGCCCGCGGTGCAAGCGGCAAGGCATGCTTCGTGGTACAGATTGAAACAGGAAAGTCGGACATAAACAGCAAAAACAATGATACATAGAAAGTGAATAGCAAGTGAATCGTGTGAATGCCACTCTTGCCACTCTTTCCGCAAAGGCCCAGCGCGAGCTTTGCAGATCTTGGACTGAAAACTTGACAATTGGAAGCCGCATGCTCTCTCCCAATTCACGTTCCACGCCAGCCTGCAACACATACCCGCAAGGTGCAGACAACCAGTTGAAGTATGCATAGATCTCTCTCTCTCTCTCTCTCTCTTGTATATATATATATATTGTTGCAATAACGATATATATATATATGATAATATATGATATATATATATATATATACATACACATGATATTTTAGATACATATTTTTCAAATACATATACACTGTATCTGCTTCTATATACAAGCTGTGCAATAAATTGTGATTCTATGTTGGTAGATGATGCAGACTTGAGCAACACAAAAAGGACCAGGGACTTCAGCTCGTTGCAACTCTTCCATGTTGAATTTTGTTGTGTGATTCGGCTTCAAGCCACAGTGGCAGTTGGGAGAGCTTTGCAAATGGAGCTTGCAAGAGGCCCGGAAATAGAACGGTGCTTTGGATGTGTTCCTCCAAAAATAGATGTTGTGATTTATGATGATTTATTTTCACAACATGTTTAACAATCTTTTGCAATATTTGATAAACCATATAAACCGTTTTATATGTTTGTCTTCTTTTGCCCTTGCTGATCGGGTTGTGAACCACCAAATTCCCTGGGCCCAAGTTTCTGCGGCAGCCTTGCTGCGCGCACGTTGTGAACGTCGTTGCCGAGAGCTGTTTGAGATCGACGTTAAGTTTGGTAATTCGGTGGCAAAGGAAGTTGAGAAGGACGAAGAGGAGAAAGAGGAGAAAAAATCAAGCAGAAATCCAGAAATGTTTCCTGTTGCAAAGTACTTTGCTAGATTTGTAGGGCAGCTCGCGCCTGACAAGAATGGCTTCCAAGGAATTTCTTGACTTGCTCACATTAACATAATTAGGTTCCAAAGTTTATGTACTTCCAAACTTTGCCGCCTTGACAATCCGGTGCTGCAAGTCTTGAGACCCTTGGAGGGTGCTCAACTTGTCAGCATAAATTTGACCGTTGCTCGGAGGTGGATGCATTTTGAAGTCTAAAATTTCTCGAATTTCGGGAGCAGAAATGTTCCAAAGAATGAGTGCCCAAACGATGTTGCCGCTTACGAATATCAACTGTCTTTGATGTCAGTGTTGGCAAAAGAGAGAAATGTCAAGCTGTATTTGCCGCCGGGCAGCAGGCAACTGATTTGTGTGATGCCACCTGGCTTCTTTGGATCTGGAATCCATGGGCAGGTTGAACTGCTGCGATGAAGCTGAGATGCTTGTGATTGAAAGCTCCGCTCCCCTGCCATTTCTTTTCATTTCTGCTATTTGATTTTCTGTGTGTTTGCCGGTGAGCATCAAATTTTAGAAGTTGCATGGTGCCCCAGGTTGTACAGCCCCATGTTAGCAATCAAGCCATTTGCATGGGACCAATGGGCGCCCTGGGAGACCCAGTCTTCGTAATTTGGGGCCGCAGAGATTGTCTCTTTGCTGCTTGCACATTTTCGAGCTGCTTGAGGGGATGTACAGGATGTACACGTGGAAAGCATTGAGGAGCAACTGAATTGGGAGACTTCTTCAGACTTGTGGCGCAATTCAATAGTCAGGTACGCTTGTAAGGTCATTAGCCATAAGTCGTGAGCCAACCAAGCTTTGATATGTCCTGAATCTCTTGTGGGATTTAATACAGGGGTTGTCACTCCGCCCACCAAGACTTCAACCATTCTTGCGCCCTTGATACGCCAGCCAACCATGCAGCTAAAAACCCAGAAAATTCCAAGCATGCCACGTCACAGCCGAAGAGCATCTGACTTAAAGTTGCGCACTTTGACTAGTGAAGCTGCAAAGAGAAAGGATGGAATTCAGAGATGTGCATCCCCCAATTGAGCTTCCAACACAGCTGGTAGGGGTACTTCCGGCTGGATGCAGATGGGCGGAAACGGATCCACAAGCAAACCGCTCAACATTGCAAGCCATGCTAGACATTCCAGACATTCCAATCAAAAAGGTGAACGGCAGTGCGCAGCAGTACGGAATGCTCAACAACTGCAGGTCTTGATCCCGTTTTGTCCTTCAATCATATTCCATCAGCCGTCAACGAATCAACGGCAGTTGATCACGCAGCTCACAGTATCGTTTGAGATTAAAGGTCCAACTTGGTGGCCGATTGTGGCTGATTGTGGCTGATGTTCTTATGTTGTGCGAGGCACCAAGTCCCAAAGTTCCGTCAGGACTCTCAGTACTTAGATGTCAATGGAGAGCAAAAGGGCGATGTGATGCGATGATGCGAGGTGATCCACGGCTGAACAGTCACAGCGTCACAGTATGTCAGCAGAAGTTGTCAATTGTTTTTTTTACAGATGTTGACATTGCCAACATTGTTCACATTGTCAAGACATGTCAATTTGCAAATATATGTAAACAATTGTAAACACATCTTTACAGTTTTTACAGATGTGTTTTGAAACAAATTCGGAAACAATTCGGAAACATCACAGCAGTGACAGCAGTGGTGTCGGCGAGGCGAGTCACACCACTCGGCCACCGAGGCCGGCACTGGCGGCAGCGGCAGCGAAGGAAAGCCCGGTGAAGCGGCGGCGCTCAGAACGTGCACCGCACAAGGCACACAAGGTGCAGGCAGATCACTGGATACCACTGGATACCACTGGAAAATCGTGGAAACCTAGGAGCGATTGGGAACCTTGAACGTTCGAAACGGTGATGAATCCAATGTGTAGATTGATGTAGATTGTGTAGATGTTATTTTGATCGCAGAAGAGTCAAACAGATTTTGCTGATGTTATTTTGATCAGAATTTGCCACTTGAATACCTGTGTGTACACCTGCAGCACATTGAAACGTTTCCTTTGCCAAAATAGCTTGGCTGTTGCAGACTTCTCTCAATCTTTTGGCTATGACATGCTACTATGTTTGACTATGTTTGACTGATGTTTGGAGATGCACCTCTTTTCAACTCAGTTCCACTCACTTCAACTCATGCCATGCCACAGTTTTATTCATTCCACAAAGATTCTGTGCCACCGCGCGGGTCAGTGGGTTTCTTGTCTTAGGTCATCGCCTCCAGCAAAGGCTGGTCCAGCAAAGGCTGGGACTCGGTTTGGGGAAAGGTGTTGGGTTCGTGTAACCCATGAGTTGATTGATCTAAGCTGTCTGCGTCAAGAAGTGTTACATCATCACATAATGTCACATACATATACGTGTATATCATCTATACAGTATATACAGTATATATAATTTGCCGACGGTATATGCTCGTATATACATGATGCTGTCAATTCTCGAAATTCTTTCGGCCTTTCCACGGATAGGCGGCGAGCCCTCGGAGCAGGCGAAGAGCGATCTTCCCTTTGTGCCGAAATCGGCCTTGTCAAACGCTCCATGAATTCTTCGAGTCCGTGTTTCCGTGGGGTTTGCTGAGGTTGGTGAGATTGATGTGAAAGTAACACAAAGTCTGTTGAGTGATAATTATCCGATGGTCACATGTTTTCGCAGCTTTCTCTCAACATCACTTGACGTGCAACGCCTGCAGGACTCCAGAGGCAAAATCCCCGCCAGTGACACCCCGACGTCCAGCCAGCGCAGGGGCAAAAGCACCTCCAGCTAAGGTGGGACGATGTGGGACATGTCGTTGGAAAATGTTCGATGCATTCGATGCATTACGATGAATTAAGCTCTTACATTAAATGTAAGATATCTTACAATATCTTACATTTGGTTCACATGAGTTTCAGAAGAATTTCGTAGGGAGCCAACGCATGCACAAGAGTCCTCCTCTGTCTTTGTCCTGCACCTGCACTGTCCTGCTGAATTTGACAATTTTGACACTTTGTGCTGCTTTGCTCAGCGTGAAGCCATTGACATTTGCTCTCTAGGCAAGCCCAGAAAGGCGGACAGGGCGACTACCACAGAACCGCAATGCTGATAGGTCATTCGTAAATAGAGTACGAAGATGTAAACAAATAGAACAATCGGCAAATGAACCAACAGTACCTGTAGGTTTTCCGCTAGGCATTTGCAGTGGCGAACCTGTTCCTGTCGTGTTCCTAGGATTCTGGCCTTTTTCTACTAGATTTGCGGATGCATGGTTTCAACATTTATCACACGTACCTGAACTATGCTCATGACTGCACAGCTTAGATTCCGCTACATGAGAAGACAAATGTCAGATTGACTTTGGCTCCAACTACCTTCAACATGTCTCCCCTTGCGAACAAAGACGGGAGAGCAAGATGACCAGCATGCAGCATCTAGTAGAAGGGAGAGATGGGGTATGGTGCATCTTCTAGACCGAAATCATCCGAAATCTAAAAGGGGGACAGGATGGGACAGGGCAATCCTGGACTCTTGGAGTGAGAGACCATGAGAGAGCAATACAGAGAGCAATACAGAGAGCAATACTATCCAATACCGTTCTGTGACCTGGTTCTTTTGGTTCAGGCCTGCGCGAAGCCCAAGCACTGAGGCCAAAGCGAAGGCAAAGGTGCGGGTAGAATTTGAGTCAACGCCGTCGACATCTTTCGACGTAGAAAAGCGACATATTGAGTAACCGACAAAATTCTTGTAATACTCATTCAGTCTTGCGATATCCCACTTGTGATATCTCCGGCAGTATTGAAATCCTCACAACCGATAGGGGACGATCCTAGTTTGTGCATGGCATTGAATTCAACGAATAATTTCGTCCATTTTCGTCCACTACTCACATTTGCATGTTCTTTACAAATACACGCAGGCTCCAGCTCCAGCAGCTCCGGCTGCTCCGGCTGCTGCAGCTGCACCTGCAACCAGGCGGCTCAGGGCGGCTCAGGGCGGTCATGACCTGTGAACACCCGTGGTCTAACAGAGTCTCACATGAAGAAATAATGAAAAGACTAGGCGAGTTGCTATGAAACAGCAGAGCATGCTGCCTTATAAGATATCACATTAGGCACGCACATTTTCAGTGTATTTTCTTGTGAAACAGTTCAACTGCTTATTGACCGATCCGATGGTTTTCCAACCTCAAGACAATAGGCGCATCAGGTTTTCCAATTTTCCAATGTTTTCCATTCTTTTCTCGTTCCTGTCTTGTCATGTCTCTTGTCATGTCTCTGGTCATATCATATCATCTTAGACTTCATTCGAACAAGATCGAACAAGCATCTCACCAACATAAACACTTCCAGCGCTCTGTGCGAAGGGCAACGCCTTCGCCAAGGGCCAAGGCAAGGCGGCTCCTGTGGCATCCCCTAGGATCCCCTGGCATCCTGACTTGACCTGACGTGGTACGAATGTGTTAAGGGGCAAAAATAGGAGAAAGAATGTTGTGACATCATGGTCCCACGCAGGGTGTCTACCTGCAGTTTCATGTTTCTTCTCTTCGTAATCAGTGTAAATGATGTGAAGCGTATCCTTTACATTCCTTTACATTCCTTTCCCTTTTTCCAACTTTGGTCTCTGTGAAGTCAACATCAGAGCCAGGTGCCGCCAGCATCGCCAGCGGCACAGCGTCCGTCCGCGCCACCACCGAAGGCAGAGCCTGCGAAAGCGAAGGCGCCTGCGAAGGCTCCAGCGAAGTCGGGATCTCAGTTCGGTGGACGACCACAGCTCTTGATATTCTTCCTAGACATGTTACACAATGTATCATAATGTTACATCTATAATTGAATATTCCAATTTGCTTTAGAATGCTTTATGCAACCCTTGCAGATCTTTGCAATTTTGGAAGGGTCAGCATTCGCATTTGTTTTTTGATTTAATTGCCTACGGCAAGCCCGCCGGCCATAGGCAATTGGCAGTCTTTTCTTGGGACTTCTGGGACTTGGGTATTGAGCAGATTGCATTGAGCACTTNTAGCAGCAGTAGTAGCAGTAGCAGTAGCAGGAGCAAGAGCAGGAGCAGGAGCAGGAGCAGTAGTAGGAGTAGTTGTAGTAGTAGTAGTAGCAGCAGCAGCAGTAGTAGTAGTAGTAATAGTAGTAGTAGTGGTAGTGGTAGTGGTAGTAGTAGTAGTAGTAGTGGTAGTAGTAGTAGTAGTAGTAGTAGGAGTAGCAGTAGTAGTACTAGTGCTAGTACTAGTACTAGTACTAGTCCTAGGACTAGTACTAGCATTANAGTAGTAGTAGTAGTAGTAGTAGGAGTAGCAGTAGTAGTACTAGTGCTAGTACTAGTACTAGTACTAGTCCTAGGACTAGTACTAGCATTAGTAGTAGTCGTAGTCGTAGTCGTAGTCGTAGTCGTAGTCGTAGCCGTAGTCGTAGTCGTAGTCGTAGTCGTAGTCGTAGTCGTAGCCGTAGTCGTAGTCGTAGTCGTAGTACGTAGTCGTAGTCATAGTACGTAGTCGTAGTCGTAATCGTAGTCGTAGTCGTAGTATGTAGTCGTAGTCGTAGTCGTAGTCGTAGTCGTAGCAGTAGCAGTAGCAGTAGCAGTAGTAGTAGTAGTAGTAGTAGTAGTAGTAGTAGTAGTAGTCGTAGTCGTAGTCGTAGTCGTAGTCGTAGTCGTAGTCGTAGTCGTAGTCGTAGTCGTNTATCGATATCTTGGGATGTCGGTTCTCAATGCGCAACGCGCCCTGGAAAATAATGGGGGGAGGGGGGGGAGGGTTGATTCAGACTTGGCAAAAAGTTGCCGAAGGAGAACAAAGGAACAAGTACAAGCCAAGAACAGAACAGGAACAACACCTTCCAATCAGACACGCCGGCAGGCCGGCGGAATTCCACGCTCCTCCTGTGCCATTCCAGACTGAATTTCAGCAACATGTGGGTCTTCGGATATCGATATCTTGGGATGTCGGTTCTCAATGCGCAACGCGCCGTGAAGATCAGTGGAGGCAGGGAGGATCGCAGCGCACCGAGGCCAAAGGGAGAGACTCCACCTGCCAAGGCCTGGACTTTTTGTGCATTCCGAAACTGAAAAAAAACAAGCGAAACATAGCGAAACAAGTATAGTATAATAAACTGTATATTCAGTATAGTAGATAGATAGATAGATAGATAGACAGACAGACAGACAGACAGACCGACAGACAGACAGACAGACAGACAGATAGATAGATAGATATAGAATGATATAGATATAGCTAGATATAGTTAGTCAAAACATGAAACATCATGGCCACAAGTGTCCTTTGAATTTCAAACTCTGTCTCGCTGCGGCTGGTCTCAAATGTTGTCAAGCGTTGATCTTTTCCTCCCAGTTGGCACTCAAGTTCCAAGGCTTCGATCAGCTTTGAAATAGCAATTGCAAATTCACTTTACTCAATTCACTTCGTTTCCTTTGCAATCACTTTCCTTCGACAAGTGCTGCACACTTGTGCTCTAGTAATCGCTGACGCATTTCTTGGCATAAACTAATCATGACCACACTAGTTCTGTAGCACTTGCAGGTTGCTTCGTGGACGCCTCAGAACGCCTAAGCTTCACAGCTGCCAGAAATGGAAAAGACGTGTTGGCGTCTCCAGTCACAATTCCAGGTGGTGATGTCTACCATCGAATCGAATTGTGGAAGATGAAATCACAACGAAATCCCAAAATTTCGTCACATTGGATGTAAAAGCGTGTGAAATCCGTATTACCGTGGCAATCAGTGGCATGTGGCCAGACTGAGGCCTGCAGCCAAAGAGACCAAAGAGACCAAAGAGGCCAAAGCCAAGGAGAGCCCGCGCCAGGCGCTGGTTGCGAATCTTTCTGAAGATGGATAGCGGCTATAGCGCAAGATTGGCTAAGAGGAGTGGAAAGAAACCTCTTTCTGCTTGATGTTTCTTGGGTTTATCCTTGCGTGCAGTGTGAAATTGCATGTTTGGGGAGGAACAAATCAAAGCTGGTACCAGGATGGAAATTCATTGGTATGGCTATAGTTATATTGCCAGTACAGTTGAAGTTTAAACATCGTGGACATCATCAATAAGCAGGCCTTGGTAAACCCAAAAAGAACCGCAAGCAGAGCATCAAGCAAGATGACAACTGAAAGGATTGTGCTGGGAGGGACTTTTTCAGCGTTTCTTAGCAATGTATACAGATTGGTAGATTCGATCTTTGTGCATTGCACTCGCAAAGAAACATAGGGATGGTGTGGCAGTTCGCCTGGCAGTTTGACATTTCGGCGATACTTGGCCGACTTTGCATATATTTTACTGTTATGGGCCTATTATGGGCTGTGATATGCAGTGATGCAGGCTGCATCGCCCAAGGTGACGACGTCGGGTGACCCAAGTTGATGTGCCATAGCTGCCATAGCTGCCATAGCTGCCATAGCTTTCTGCCGCTGCGCACCTGTCCACAGTGTCTCCACAGCCTACACCTGTGAAAAATGTTTCAGAGCTTCTCATGTTTCCTTTTGTAACTGCCAGCTCCTGTGTCATCTACAGAGCAAAAATCAATTTGAAGTTTGAAGGAAACAAGGAACAGGAACTCCCTGTATCCTGATGTATCTTGATGTAACTTGATATCAGGTTTTCGGACACAGATACAGGGACGCACCACTCAAGCCGTGGACTGCACATTGGCATCTGCACATTGGAAACGAGGCCTCGAGGGAAGGCAGAGGCAACACCAAAGGTGCCTCACTGTTGACGCAGAGGGAAAGGGTAGGACAACTTTTTCAGTTAGGGAGCCCTGGGAGTGCCCACACCTTTAAAAAAGCTGAAACAATTTGTTGGGTTGGTGAGCATATTTCAGCATATGTAGTCAGAGCAACTCTGTGAGCATTGCATGGTTCGCAAAAAAGTTGAGATGCTGGTCACAGGTGACCCTCACAGCTGTTCTCTTGGCTAGGCAGATGCGCCCGTTCCAGCTTCGCCAGCACCGCAGTCTGGTGCTCCTAGGTTTTGAGAGGGCAATGCGTCCACATGCGTCCACATGCGTCCACAGGCATGAAGATAAATGTACTTCATAGGGGTTCCAATTGCCGACATTTGGAACGTGATATATGACGTGATGACAGGCTGTGACAAGCTGTGACAAGCTGCCGAAGCGTTGTACTCTGCTGAAACTGGCAGAGGAGCACAGCTTCTCTGAGGCCGAAGGGCAAACCGCATGTCCCACGTGTGGCCATGCTCGCAAAGGTGCCAAGGGTTGCAAACGTCAAAATGAACAAAAACAGAAGGAAAATATAGGAAGAGGAATTCTTAAATGAGATGTTTCGTGTTCCGGAAGCTCTGTATACATTTGCTTACTGAATTTGCAAAGAGTTGCATCCATTCACTGGATGTGATTGAAGATATTTCACTATGTTTCACTTAGAATCTTTTGATATTATTTGATTCCTAATGCTGACGACGTGGCATCCTTGCCTGCGGCGCGTGGCAGAGATCGCTTCCCCCTGCAGCATAGGTCAAACCAAAGCCGCCACCAAAGGAGGAGGAGGCACCTGTGTGTGTGTCAGCTCCGTCAATTTGATGTCTGAAAGTTAGCGTTCCAATGCGAAAACTGCTGATTTCAACGAAAATAACTTTTAGATACTGTTTCGTTTGTTTCTTATCTTTTTGCTTTCCCTTTTTTGCCAATGTCCTCGCTGTGCAGAAGTGGCTCTGGTGTTCGGATGTGCCAACTGAGGAGCCAGAGCCCAAACCAAGACCTGTCACCAGGTGCTCAGCTGCGGCGACGAAACAGATGGCCACTTTGTCGGGCGATTCTGAGTTCGAATTCCCGACAGATCCTGAAAATTCAAAGAAATCCCCAAACATTAAAAGAAACACAAACTGCTTTAGGATTTGCATCAAGTTGCTCAGTTCTCTTCAGTTCCCAGTGTTGAGGGTATCTGAGGGGTATCACTGCGTAGTCACCTTCATAGGTCACTGTATCCAGCCGCTCCAAGACGACCGGTAAGTGCGTCCGAAGCTTAGTCGGTTCGAGATGTGCAAGTCATATCAAGTCATATCAAGTCATGCTTGCGGAGCACGGCAGCCATTTTTCCAATTGAACAATCATTTCTGAGGCCACGTCAGCCACGTCAGGCATCCAAGCAAAGCAACGCGCCGTCGGAGTCATCTGCAGGAGGTGCTACATGATCACTGGGTGCCATAGGATTCAACATGATTCAACATGATTCAACATGATTCAACCTAATGATCCAGACATTCACGTTGGAGACTTTGCATGCTGAGATGCGAGATACATCGAGATACAGATGTTTGACCTGAACTGAATTTGTCTTCGCTGAGTCTTCAAGTCTTCTGTTCCAATTGCAGACATCCGAGCGTGCAGGAATAGATCTTTGGGTTGTGAATTTTAATCTGTACAACAACTCAAGGCACTCAAGCTCAACATTCAAATTTGAAAGATTTGGAAAGTGAATTTATTCAATCTTGCTTTTGTAAAGCCGGTGGTAAAGATGGTAAAGGCGGTGAATGTCCTGTGCAGAGATTGACCTCGGAATTTACAAGAGATCCGCAGGTGACATGGCAGCTGCAGCGGCTGCGGCGGCTGCGGCTGGCCGCACAGTGCGCATCACTTCTGATTATTCCGAAGAGGAGATGACAGGCAAAGCCGCAAAGCATGGCAAAGCGGAGTGCGGAGATGTGCAGAGCAGATCAAAACGGGACTTCTCTGATGACTTTGCCCTGACTTCCTTTCAAAACCCTGACTTCATGCAGTCCTAGATGCAGCTCAGACTTTCCATTTAGCGAAGCGGTCTAATTTGTTGGAGCATTCCTATTCAATTTCTACTTACAAATCTATCCGCACGTCATCTTGACATATCTTGACAACGCTAGTTTGGTTTGGAATGGTTGAGGAAGATCCACTTGTTTTCCTGGAGGCCCCCATGTGCATCAGCAAGTCAGAGGCAGTAGGTCCCCGCTGCGTGACACGAAGATACTTTTTGTATCTTTTTGTTGTTCTGCAGGGAATGATGAGAGCAGAACAACCGAAGGCGAGAGAGACAGTCCTTGCCTGCTGGTGCTGCCCAAGTGAGTGACAAAAAGCATAAAAAACTCAGCTAAACGCACCGTGTTTTCAATCACAACAAACGAAAACCATACAACATCTATCAAATCTCTTGAACGTTTCAAAGACTTCCGAGAAATTTCAGGGAATTACTTATACCGCCGTACCTCTGGGACTTTTCGAGGCATTCTGACATGGGCAGGTGAAAGTGAAAGCGAGCGGCCCACCGAGCGGCCCACAGAGCGCACGGAACGCGCTGACCGTCAGCTGACTCGGTGATGAGAGAAGTGGGGAGAGAATTCATATTAAATGACATTACCCTCCGGTAATCAAACATAGCAATTGGAAATCCTCCATTTACAGGGGATTTTCCCATTAAAACCTCCATTTTTGGGGGATTTCCAATTGCCACGTTTGATTACCAGAGGGTAAATGATATTAAATGTCACAGGAAATGTCCTACAATTTGTCATACGTGTAGAACCTTCATAGAAATGTGTTGTTTGAGTTGTATGTCATGGGTAGTTGTGCGACTTCGACCACTACGACTCCACCCTTGTAGGAATCGAACTTGAATCTGTGAACAGCAAGAGAGATTTTGAGTCAAATTGCTTCCTTCAAACTCAAGTTGAGCTGATTCAAAACCCCTGGATTCATCACAGCAAAGCACCGACAAGCGCCAAGTCATGCCAATTCTGATGACCTGGCATGCCAATTCCTTCATCTCTTTTCTGTGGTTTCTTATGAAATCGACTTCTGCGCATGCAGGGGCAGTTCGAAAAACCATGTCAGAGGCTGGAGCGAAGGGGCCATTCCAGAGCCCTGATGTCGAACATCATTTCTGTGCTGAGACAGAATACTAGAATTTATTTAGAATTTCTTTTAGACATGTGTTGCCTTTCAGAACTTTGATATCAGATGCAATTGCAAGCCGACTTGAATAAATCGATTAAACATGTGTTGGACTATTGCTGAACGTTGCGTTTCTTCAAAGTTGCAGAACAGTCTTTGTTGGTGCAGTCCTGTACAAGATCCGAGCTATCCAAAGACACTGACAAAGACATCTAATTGTCAGACCCATTTCAATCAGAGCTATGCCATCCTTTGCCACTGGACAATTTGTTGGTGAAGCCACCTTTGGCTTCGGTTGGCCTCCCTCGCAGCACCAATGGTTGATCATTCTTTCAACCTCTTCCCTCGCACAAAGTTCGCACATTCTTCACATTCCTCACGGGTAGCTTTTGCTTTGCAAAACAGAGAAGTCCCACAGCGAATTTGCGAAGTTCCATAATTAGCAGTGTAACATTTTGAAAGCTGCGCCAGGGGATGAACACACTGCGAGAGGCGGAGACAAGAGACAACAAGAGACAACAAGAGACATCGTTGAAACTTGGCAATGAAATTCCAAGATGTGGCTGGAAGTCCAAGAGGATTAGCGACGGAGACTAATCACTGCTATTTCACTGCTGTTTCTGTCCAACATTCCAATTTCAGGGTTTCAAATTGGAATTTCATGTAGGAAATTGCTGAGCACACTGGCAGCATTGTTGTTTTGCATAATAAATTCATTGTTGTTTTGGTGGTGAAGATTTTGGCAAGAGTCCTTTATTGTAAGGGCCCATCGATTTATCCACCGATTTGCGGCCAGGGGGATATCAAAGAGCTCGCGAGCTCGGAGTCCGGAAGCACAGTGACGCGTGGCATGACATGAACTGCTCAGCTCTGCACAGAAAAGATCTCATAGAAATGACATAAGACGTCCATAAAACGTAAATATAATGATTATAATGCTTGGCAAACTGCTTAGCTCATCTTAGCTCGGCAAAGCTCACCCCACAGCTCAACCCAGAGGTCGATGCCACCAGAGGTGCCATGTGGGACCGTAGGGTCGTTAATTGTCCAAGTAATCTCAATGATTCTCGTACAATCACAGGATTTTGTTGGGTTCAAAGGGTTGGTTGGAGAGTTCCAAATAGCCATTTGAAACAATGTTAAACTTTGATTGAACAAGATGGTAACATGGTCATTTAATGTCATTTCTAAAGTAAGATCGTATCATTGAAACACAACCAGCTCTCCAAACAGATAACCTGAGCCGAATAGAAATGCTTTTACCGGACGACTTCAGTGGTACTCCATCCCATTCAAGAGGTCAAATGCTTCGAAGTGCAATGACGCGCAACAAAGCGCAGACGGTGTTGAATGCGTCGAATCTTCAGGATGCTGCGCAGACGTGGCAGAATCGTTGGCGCCGTCAGTCTGAGTGCATGGAGGTAGGATCTCCAAAACCGCAGAGTCCTTTCCATGGCAATTTGGTTATGATTTTTCAATTTTTATCATGATGTTTCGTGATGTTTCCATGTATACATACTACATATATACATATATGATGTGTATATAGCTTGATGTTTCTAGGCTAAACACCAAACAGTAACGCAACCGACTTCTTTGTGGCAGCTTCAGCAGCTGAAGAGCTCTGCTCTGTGGACCGCTGTGGACTTCAGGACCCAGATCCAGAAGCTCAGGCAGAGCCAGAGGAGCCGAGATTCAGAAAACATGATGAAATTCTTTGATAACAATATGATATTGTCATATGTCAATATCTGAACATATCTGAACAATATGGATTCGAAAAAGGATGGATGGACAAACCATTTTTCAATACAATCTCCTGTTCCGATGTGTCACGCGGAAACCCATATTAGGATGCAGTATGAGACTGATATGTATACAGGGACCTACGTATCAGGTGACAGTGTTTTTGGAGTCTATTGCTTTCCACTTTTGAAAGTGCATCCATACAACCAGATTCATCCCATTTTGTTTTCCATCCTTGCTTCGAAACTAAGAAGGGCAGGGAAATCTGGCTCAAGCATTCAGCATCATTCAGCATACTGGCTCAGGCTCAGTTCGTACTTTGGGAAAGCAATCACTTTTTTGTACTTCTCCGCAATGGCAGCTGTTGACGCAGTGTGCTCTCGATGCCAGGGTAAGGGACATCATGCTGCTGATTGTCACTTACCCTTCTTCCGCAGCTGTGAGTACTGCAAGACAGCAGGTCACACTGCTAGGGAGTGTCCGCTCTTGCGAATATGTACTTATTGCAAATGTGAGGATCACACCACTCGCAACTGTGAAAAGCTACTGGCGAAAAGAGCCAAGGCAAGAGCGTCAGATGATTCAAAGAGTGAGATGTCTGAGCAGTCTGGTGTGAGCGCAGCTTCAACATGGGCATCATCACCTCCCGAGAAGCAGCATTGGAAGCGATGGACCGAAACACACAAGCCTCGGATGCAAGCAGTGACTGAAGATGAAGAAAAACAAGCACGCAAGGTCCAGAAGAAGCTGTGCAAGATTGCAGCTTTGGAAGCTCGGCTTGCTAAAGGGGAAACTTTGGAGGACTTGCAGCAGAAGAAGGTTGACAAGAAGTCAGAGTTTGGGGATTGTGACGTCATGCGCAAGTTGCGCTCTGGATGTGAGCTACTAGCCCAAAAGCCTAATTGAGGCAAAGTAGCGCCTAGGTGTGTCCACGTATCAAATATTCGCCATGAAGCGTAGATTGATAGAAGTTTATAGCTGCTTTCACCCAAGGCCCTTGCGGCACCCTTTGTGCAGTGTACAGATGCAGTCTTGAGTTAGCTAGCTCATGACTTGCCTTGCTGACTTTATATTTGGAAGATCTCTCCAGTTTGCAAGCTGAGTCTGGACATGTGTACAGCAAACAAGAGTCGAACACGACTAGGAGAATAGCCATTTAGGTTCTTTGGGTCTGTTGAGGAGAAAAGAAAGGAAGAGCAGGGAAATTGCTGATGCAATGAACGAATTGGCAGAAACAAGTTTCGCTTTCGCTTCTTTCGCTTCTTGCTTCTCAAATCTTCTCAATGATTTCAGCCGCATCCACGGCAGGAAATCGCTGATGCAAAGTGCCAGGAGAGCGCACTACCCTCGCCTCGGACCAGTCTGGACACACAGAAGTTCTATGGAGCCATGGCAGCCATGGGGTTCCTTTTTCAATCTCAAAACATAAACATTCAGGAATTCATTCAAGCAAAAACAGCAGGTGCCAAAATTCTGGCACCTAGACTTTAGGCACCCTATGAACCAAGCCTACAAGGGATATGGACATAGCAATGGAAAACCGTGGAATTGTCAGGTCCTGACAGTTTATGTTGAATCCATTGTTGCCATTTGTTGCCATTCGTTGCCATTTGTTGCCATTTGTGCCTTTATTCCAGTGATATAATATGATATTTGGAGAGACTGTAAAGAAATGAAGACTGTGACACTGTGCACATGCACCTTCCTCACATTTGTTGTAACCACAGCCCTTCGATTGCCATGGTGAGTGTTTGCCACCTTCTTTCTGAGGTATGTTGGACGATAGGCGAGCGCGGTGTCTTTTACACAAAGACATCAGTCTGCATGATATGGACAAGATTAAATGAATGATAATAAAAACAAATAAATACCTGAACAAGAAATACAAGGATTACGAACCAGTGCAAATCCGAGGCAGCCGATAATGCAATAGTTACTTGGTATATCTTGGTATGAAATCTCAGCGTTTGCTTCACTTGTTCCTTTGAAATTGGAGTACCTACAGGACTCCACCCCCCAGGATCTGAACCAATAGTTCCTTACTTATCTTCAATGACTTCAATGTAAAGGCTTGTTGACATGTTCAGACCTTCGAATGTCCAAGTCAAATTTTATATCAACATGTCCAAATGGCCATGGCCACTCTGTGACTCTGTGTGCAGGGCACTTGGTGAGGGCCTGGTTGCCAAGATTCTGCCGGCACGAATTGGGTGGTTTCGGCTTCGGTTTTGATTGTCATTATTTTCAGCTTACCAGTTTCATCCATCAATTATCCCCAATCATGCCCAGAGCTTTTGGGCTTCACATGGCTTCACTTCTTTCTCAAGATGCAAGCGTGGGTAATGTCAACGAACATGCAGAACAATGTAACAATGTGAGAATTGTCCATGCAGAACATGTAGCCGTAACGTAGCCCAAGTTTGAAAGCTGAAAGCAATCCATGGCAATCCTCACCCCTGGGCCTCCCCTCACAGTGCATGCAACACACCATGTAACACACCCAAATGATGCAGCTCATTGCTCATGTCCAATGCGCTGCAATGGCTGCAATGGCACCCAGGTTTGGAATTGGCCTCAGAGGCCAAACTGGTGAGCATCCCTCAGACGGAGGTTGGGTCACCTGTGAGGTCACATGGGACAGGCTGCTTTTGTAGAAGGGGCCGGGGCCTTTGAATTCATGGAAGGATTACCTAATATTACATATGTTTACAATGTATCACTACTTAATATTACATGTACTTCTTGTGACGCCACGACATGCCACAACTCTCTCTGATCCAATTCTTTACGTTATTTTGCATTCCTGGATAGTTCCTGGATGTTGTTTTGATATGTTTTGATGTGCTTGAATTATTGTGAATGTGTCAATGTCTGCAATTTCTCATCTTTGGACCATCTTGGAGCATTGCGCATCTCGAGGTGCCCGTCCTACCAGCTCCAGGTGAAGCTAGGAGGCTCTTTGCGAAGCCATAGGGGAAGAGAGCGGATATGTTCAGCAGGTTTTGTTTAGGTGTTTGAAGAGGTTTTCATAGGTTTTCATAGGTCTTCATAGGTTTTCATAGTGTTTTCATTTTTGTGTATCACTCTAGAACAGGATGAATAGGCACGGATTTGCTTGGATAGATTTTCAAATAATGCAGGAGTATTTGGTGCTTTGGCCCCTGTGCGGATATACAACCCTTGTTGCCACCTTGATTTAGAAACTCAACCAGTTTACTGTTTAGACCTGCTTCGACCTGCGTAGACCTTGTGACACTGTGAAGTCACGGCTTCCACTTTCTCAAAGCCAGGCCGCAGGATGTGCACAGAGAAAGCATTGGAGGCACAGATCGTTGGATGTTTAATCACGTATGATTTTCGTATGATTCTCGTAATATATCAGACCCGGCAACACAAGGCCATGTCTCGATTTTCGATTCTCGATATATATATATATATATCATTATTATCTATGTGTATATATATATATACATATGATTGTATATATATATGATTATATTGTGTATATATATATATATGATTATATATATATACACAGAATAGTGACTGATAGTTTTTTTCGGTTCAATACCATGCTGTGCCATTCAGTACCCTCCGAAGCAGTCCCGCGGTCAAGGCCCCTTTGAAGGAACACATTCACGACATGAAAGCTCGGAGCACAGGGGGCCGCCACTTCAAACCGCTCAAGCCACTCCCACGGCGCTGTTTCATTCCATATCTCCATATCATAATCATCATATAGGGATGTTTGATAGATCGTTTGATAGATCGTTTGAAAACATGTTGAACAAACTGTTTTAGCACTGCGTTGAATCCGTTGACACAGCGCTGCACATTGCTCAACAGCTGGCCCCGCGCCCGCTGCAAGCCCGGCTTCTCGGTGTGTTCCACGCGCACTGAGGCTAAGAACCCAGAGACATTTCCGTTATGGGATCTTTGAAAAAACGAAAAATGAAACTGAAAACGATGAACACCAATTCACATGATTTCACATGTTCAATCATGTTCATGGATACCAAAGATATCCAAAGATATTGAACAATTAAGTTGACGAGTGCTCATGACTCATGATTTGAAACGAAGAATGACAGATGAAGGACCTTTGGCAGATTGGCGCAACAGGACTTTCTTCAAGCACTGTCCACATTTGCTCGCAAGCTGAGGGTCGGGCCATGACACGCAAATCTGGACGCGAGGCCAGGGATCTCCAATCTTGGAGCGTTGCGCAGGTGTTCTCAGAGAGCGTCCTACACATGCAACATGCGTGACATGCGCCTCAAGCTTCCTGGGCTTTGTTCTCATGAGTCTTTCTGAACGCCAAGTTGTGCACTCTATGGTATCCAAATGCTCTTACATAGGACTGAGGTGACTCTTCATATCCAGACAGTGCAAAACTGCTTGCAGGGCCACCATGCCCCCGTGAATGAGGCAGCGGATTTTGATTGTCATTCTCGTTTTGTGTTTGCAAAGTTATAACGAATCATAGTTTGTTCGTATCGGAAATGTTATGAAATGTTTATATTTCATTGGGCCATTGGGCCATAGTTGTGCTGTTTCAAAGATATGGGCACAATGATCAGAATCAGCACAATGTATTCTGAAGTGCTTCTAGTGGAATCCACTTTTCCTCCCCTCATCCGGTGGCAAAGTGAATCTACGAGTTTGGGGTGATCGGTTTTGATCCAAGATTCTCAGCGATTTTTCACATGGAGTCCATTGGAGTCCATTGGAGTCCATGGTAGGGAGATCAGAGATCCCGAATCCCGAAACGCCTGAGGAGCGCCGTGCCTCGCGACGGCATGCACTTCATGCAGCAGAGCTGTCAGCAGGTGCCAAGCAGGTGGTCGAGTGACCCAAGCAATCAGCAATATACATTGTATAATTTTTGTATATATGAGTATAGATTAATTGTAGTATTGTAGTAGTATCACATTGTAATTTTTGGACCTTGATGAGTTGTAGATACTGTAGATGTTTCCATCGTATACAATTCCTTTGTGCTGGACTCTTTTTGAAGATTAAGAGAAGATATGTTGGAGACCTCTGAAGTTTCGCCCGAGAGTCTTTGGAAGTTTCATGTTCTGACTGAGCCAAGGTGCTCCACTCAAGTTGAGGATCGAACGTCGGCTTGCAGCCATGCAGGACGGAGCTAACAGCTGAGCACTGAAGGGCATTTCCGTCTCCAAAGCATTCAGATATACTATGACATATTATGACATATTATGACACATTATGACATGTGCATTTATTTGCTTTATTTCTACGTCACTACGTTTTCAATCGCATGATTAGCATGTTCATTGCGTAGTGGCACGGTGTGTTGTTGGAAAATGGCCTGAGCCCTGAACCAAAACTGCAATGTGAGACTTCCCCGACAGGACAACAGCCGGCAATGGAAAAACAAAAGTGATAAAGCAAAACGCTGCTACTCATTTGAGCTCGGCATGCTGCCATTTGTTCCAGGCATTTTGAGAGATTTTGAGGCATGGTGACAGCGGCGTAGTGTTCAAAGATTTTTTACGCATCCCTGTGGAGAGGATGCTGAGAATGTCGAACCGGTCGGCTGGCTTGGCCGAGATTGGCTCGGGGTGCTGTCATTGGTGCACTCAAGCTAGATTCGTGCAAGCGGTGGATTCAATGATTGAAACTGATTCAATGGTGATTTTCAC
The DNA here is from genome assembly GCA_003297045.1 of Symbiodinium sp. clade C Y103. Taxonomy (NCBI): domain Eukaryota; class Dinophyceae; order Suessiales; family Symbiodiniaceae; genus Cladocopium; species Cladocopium sp. clade C. The sequence continues at coordinate 101,581 of BGPT01000257.1, read as the reverse complement.
ATGTGACGAAGGTCATGATGAATCCACGAACGCCAGAATTTGGAGAGGCATGGCTGGCATGGCTAGAGTCGGCTAGAATGAAAAAGTGTTGTTGGCTGTCACACATTTTTTGTTCATGTGAGCCTGCAACACTATGTTTTGAAAAAGAGGAATGAGGCAACTGTTGCTTATTGTGTACAGTGTATATATAGATGAATATTGTTACTGTTAAGTGGAAAGGATCTGCAAATCTTCAGTATTTCTGAAAGGCAGTTGCTGGCAGCTGCCTGTTCTGGAGATACATGGAGATATGCAGAACTCCGCTGTCACGGCTGGGGGCTGCAGGCACCACGCACTCCGTGCTCGCGCTCCCCTTCGCCAGTGACGCCTTGTGAGAGGCTCTGATGGATACACGGATAGCATTGGGCACCCAGGTTCAACCAACAGCCACCAGAAGAAACAGTTTAATTTTCAGGGCCAAAAAAAGACTACTCACGTATAAAGATGTGTAAAGTATAAAGCAAAGAATTAAAAGACTTTTTTGAGAACTCCTTCATTTGAGTGTTCTGATCTCTTTTGTCTTGCTGCTGGGGGCATTTTTTGAGTAAAAGCCGGGATGCAGTGGGATGCGGCCGTGCCAGGCGGCGGAAAAGCCGCCGCATCACATTTAGCGCGGCTTGGAGAAATTCAAGTCCCGTCAATCTCGCATTTGGTAACTTCAAGCATTGTATTCGAATATTTCAAACCATTTGGCCATGGGAAAATCTAAGGCACTGAATGATGCCCTCAACGAGTGCGTTGAGTGCGAGCAAAGCGTTGCCAGCAACATTCAAGCTGCACAGGAGCACTGAGCACTGCATGGTGAAAGATGGAGACGACAGTAATCAGTGACGATCAGACTGAAAGAATTTTCGAGACCCCTACTTTTCACACACTTAAGACTTCAGTCTGCTTCAGTCATTAGTTCGAAATATTTTGGACATTGTTGGCTTCCTTGGACTGTGAGACCAGGTATGACCATGTTGTAATATGTTGTAATGTTGGGCCGGCGCAAGTGCCACGGCTTTGACGTGCTCGCCAGGAGCTTGTGAAGAAGATGTTTGCCAATCCGCCAGACACGCCAGGAATCCAAGTGATCTAAGATGATCTAAGTGTGTGGGAACGAGAACAGGATTAAAAACGCATAGTCGCTCAGAGATGCACAACCATTCACTATTCAGTTGACAGAGACACTATGCACATTTGGTCTTAAAGAACATATATGAAATGCCATGAAATACCTTTTTGCATCGTTTTGCATCGTTTTGCATCGTTTTGCATCTCGAGTTCTTGCCATTTCGAGGTCAAAGCGCCAAAGCAAGAAGCGCTCGCGGGGCAAATCGTCGCGACAGAGCGACGCACGCAGCTCTGTGGGTCCCGAGGAGCCTTTGATCGGCTTTGCGTCGAAGCGAAATGAAGATAGAATTAGAATGCATTAGATAGATATGGCCCATATGGCTTGTTTGAATTTGTTTGATGTATAAAGTGTAGACTAGGTACAAGGTATATCAGTGTATCAAAGAATATCATATAGTATCATATAATATCGTGTACATATATATATATATACACATATGTATATTCACACATAGATGTAGAGTATAGTTGTAGATTGTGCAGCGTGATACAAGTACGGACAAGTCATGTTCTGTGTCCTTCTGCTTTGGAATTTCTTTTGCAACCAGAGCGGAATCAGCTGGCTGTGTAGGCCATGACAGAGCGTGCACGACGCCTTTGGGAAAGCGGCGTGGATGATGACGATGAGGATGAGGTGCCTTGTCGAAGACAAACTTGATCCGATAGAAGACATTTGTCGTGTTTCATAGTCTGCCATGTCTGGACAAGAGGAGTGCCTTCTGCCTCATGCTCATGTGAGTTGTGATTAGGGGGTTGACCCATAGAACAGATATGAACAGATTATCCGGTCAAACTTTTGCTGCCAACACTTGGTGTTGACTGCAGGATGTCCCAGTCTCCAGCACATCGGTTCCACTGTTGGCAACGCCTGGGAGGCATTGTGGGTGCATAGCCATTGATAGCTATTCATAGCCGAAAACACGTGGCATTGAAGGAGTGGAGATGAGTGTAGTCACAGTGTGGTCAGTGATTTTGCTTTCGGCTCTGTCAACCCTTGGCAGGTTCCGTTATCGCACCAAAGGCGCCTTCCATGATCCTTGGGCATCATTACCACCGCGCAGGAGTAGATTGGGCCTCAGCTTCAAAGAAAGTCCAGAAACTTAAAACTAATTATCTATTGTGGTTGAAAGAAGCAATGCTTCGACATACTTAAACTTTAATAATATATACTAAGATGCTGCAACACGTTTCACTTTTCGCGCGCTGAATTCCTCTCGGTTTAACGCGCCTGAGTCCCTCAATGTCTGACACATGCCGTGACGGATCCGTTAGATCGTCAGCTGATCCAAGGTCCCAGCCGCTCGAAGCTGCCGCCACCACCGTCGCAGCCTCCGCCGTAGGTCCGAAGCCTCAGATGCAGTGACTGCCTCAGACATCCTCAGACGTTGCAGTGCCGTTGCAGTGCCTGTTGCAGACTGCAGACATCACGTCATCACTCGCATCGGACTGGGACAGAGTGCACTGAGTGCACTGAGTGCACTCAGTTGTGTGACTCGACGTGTCCAATCGAGGCAAGATGACCTCCACAGAGTGCTGATTTGAATATGAGGTGACAGAGACATATCGAGACCCACTATGCGGTGCCGAAGAATGGCACCTTCCAAATGCATAGGGATGTGTTGGAAGGTTCCAAACCACTCCAAATCTCATGGACAATGCTGACAGAATAATGTTGGAAACAAACAATTATTTGATAGTACTTGGACATATCTGGAGAGGAAGATGGAGAGATTTAGTATTCACTTTTGTTTATTGATTCTTTAGTCCTCCGATTTGAGACGCAGTCATCCACACAGAAATCCAACCTGTAAACTATGTAAAGTCAAAAAAATTGAGGACCTGGAATCTTGCTTCTTTCATCTTCAATATTTGGGTGCAGATTATGGTAGAGTCAATGCTGGCTGGGACCGGATCTGAAAGTTCAATGCACAGTAGGTGTTGCTGAGGTCATCACATCACTGGTGGATTCGCTCGTGGCATGTCACTGCATTTCATTTCACAATTTTCACAGATTCCAAGGCATTCCAGGGTTTCTTCAGTTTTCAGCTCAGCTTCCCGTGTATTTAAGATTTATTTGATTGTATTTGCATTTTCCATCATTTTCCATCATTTTCCATGGCTTGCCCCGATGGTTTTTGCAAAACCACCACCAGTGAGTCGTGAAGAGTCGGACTTCTGCGTGACCTGTCGATTTGAAAGCGAGCAGAGTCTTTAGAGTCTTTATCAGAGTCTATCACTCTTTATCAGTTCTAGTCCAGAACTTGTTATGTCTCCACTTATGTCCAATTTCCCTTCAAATTGGTGTGTTTCTGCTTTCGAATCCAGAGGCTAACAGAGTTGCGAAACTTCTGCTTCGTAGCTTCACGAGTGTCAGTGTCAGAGTTGGTGTCACTTCGAAGAATTTGCAAATATCTCTGAGATCTTGCTTGGAGCAAAAGATAGCGAAAGATCTGTGGAAAAAATCGGAAGCGACACTACTTTTAGTAGTAGCTGCTGTAGCTCATCCTGAGCCAAAAGGCCAATGTACGTTGCCGCCAGGCAAAATGAGCCAGGCTGAAATGGCTTAAAGCGATCGGAAAAAGAACCTGGCAAGATCCGCGACATACAATCTCGCGACATATTGTTCCTTTTTGTGTAGAATCCTTGTATTCTTTGACTGCGACCAGGAAGGATTTCGTTGGCATCTTCGTCTTCTGTTACCCTGTTTGATAGTATCAGCTGTATGAGCCCATACCAAACCCGGTATGAAGATGAAGAGAGCATTTCTTTTTGCAGACTGCATTGTCAATTGTCTGTATCGTCAATAGTTTGGACATCCAGTGTGAAGGGCACTCAGAAGCGTCATAAAGGCAAGGGCCTTTCAGAATCCTTTCAGACAGCATCCCTGCGGCAAAGGCTTTGAAGAGCCCTATCCGACAGAGGAACTGAAGGAGAAACGGAAGCACAGCATGAACAGTTTATCCACATATAGAATATATCCTAATGGTCCATCAAAATCAGGATGTCAAAACCTTGGAGGCGTGCCAGTCCGCCGATCACAGAAGCATATTTGGAGACATTTGAAACCTTTCTTAGCCCCTTCTAGGCTTGGAATTTTGGAATAGTTTTGTGTTTCCGTAAAGTCAAGAAATACATAAGCTGGAAGTTTTCTGGGCCTGCTGCATTGCCAGCTTCTCATCCTGTCCACACAGAAAGGAGCGTTTAATAGACTGTGATATGTGATAAACATGCTCATAGCCTACCATAGCATCTTATAGCTCATGCTAAGGTCTGCTGAGCTCATAGCCACTGATCGCCCATGCTTTCCCCTTGAACATCTGGCTTTCGTGGCTTTGTTCCTTTCCACTACAGTACCTGATCATACTCTTCCAGGAGGTGCCACAGCTACCAACTCCAGTTGAGAGCACTGCAAGTTCACGAAGGCCTTCAAATTTGTTGACTTGGTCAGATACATGTCATATACATTCATGTACATATGTATGTACATAATATGATGTATATATACATATATATGTACACATGATATATATATATATATATGTATAATACGTAATGTATTACCTGCGCTGCTTTTGTGAATATGTCTGACCTGACCTTGTTCAGTCTGCCTCGAAAGCAGTGCAAACAGTCAATGCTTGAAGCAGCTCTTGTGTTTTTGAAAACGCGGCCTTGCAATAATCCTGGGCGCCAGTCCCCTGGTTTTAGTACCCAGTACGTACTAGTTGTGAGTACAACTTGTGAGACCGGAGAAGCAATCTCGCAGGAAAACCATCGTGGGCGTCCCTGGAGAAGTCAGGGAAGTTCTGTCCAAAGATGCCAAGGACAAGCTGATGACAATCGGATGACAAGCCGATGACAAGCTTTGGCGCATGAAGAGAAGTTCTGGTTGCAAGCAGAAATGATGAGAAGTCTTGGCTCAAGAGCCTCAAGAGTCTTGCCATTTCAGAGAAGGTCTTCAAATGATCTTGAAGCTGTCATTTGGAGTCATTTAGTTTTTTTTTGACATTTTGTACTGTAGTAGATGCTCCCCCATTTAGAGATGAAGGAGTTCTCCTGAAACTAACATAGGCTCAAATAATCTCAAATATACATCAACGTTCTCTCTGATACATGATTTCCCATTTGCATTGTACTCTCTTGCACCTGTGCACTGCCTCGCTCCAAGATCACTTCCCGTTCCTTAGCATGTTCTGCCCGGATGAATCTCTATGGGAAAGATGCGGCATAGCAGCACTGTTGGCACACCTACAGTGCTTGTAATAGACTCTATGCAAGTAAAAACATATTCCAACAACCATTCGTTTAACCATTGTCACATCTGTATCCACTGTATGGTTTTCCGTGTGATGTGACAGGACAAGTTGGTGGCAATGGTCACGCCGGTGCCTTCTGCAGTGACGGTCGCTTCCGTGGCTTCCGTGGCTTCCGTGGCTACGGTGTCCCCTCCTGAGGCCACCACGTGGCCACCAAGTGGGTCATGGCAAGGGATGGCAGGGGATGGTAAGGGTCAAAACTTGGATACCTCACAGTGGGATTAGTTCAACAATTGCCATTGCAATTGCTAGAAATCACCAAAATCAGAGGCCCTCTTTTCACCCGCAGGTGTGCATCTGAAGATCTCCGAACACTGGAATGTAGCTACATGAAGCCGAATAGTTCAAGTGCTTCCAGGAAGTTTCTTGTTTGATCTTGCCTGTGTTTTCAGGGGCCACGGATTGAAGCGAGAAGCGAAGAGAGCCAGGCTGGTGATTTGCCGGTGTTGGATATGCGATGAAGATGCCAGCTGTAACAACTGAACCATTGACGAACTGTTACCATTTCTGTTGACATGCGTTGAGTTGCTACACCTCTCCAAAAAACAGCACACACAGCGATTCAGTTCTCATCTAGCCCTCTCTTCCCTCAATCCTTGCAAGACTTTACTTAGAATGTTCCGGTTGAAGCTGGTCTTGTCTCCTCCAAACGGGGACCAATAGGTTCAAAGTGTGCCATTGTTACATTCATATTATGCATATATATATATATATATATCTATACATTCATATTATATATATATATATATATTCATATTATATATATATATATATATCCATATTATATATATATTCATATTATATATATATATTCATATTATATATATATATATATTCATATTATATATATATATATATTCATATTATATATATACATATTCATATTATATATATATATACATTCATATTATATATATATATATTCATATTATATATATATATATATTCATATTATATATATATATATATTCATATTAAAATATATATGTATATAATTAGATATATGATTATAATATATATAATTGTACATATATAATTATACATATATAATTATACATATGTATATATATATATGTATATATATATATCTTTGATTGTCTTTGCATATCATCGTTGTATAATATGTTTTTTTCTTTGTTGCCCATGGATTGCAATGGTGTCTTTTGGCCGCGCTTGTGGCGGGTCGCTCATCTTTGTGGTCGAGGTTAGCCACTTGGAGCCACAGAAATTCGCGTCTGAACCGCTGCCAATGGAGGCCTTGGGCGCCGGCGCCCTTTGCCTCCGATCACAACCCGCCAATGAACATGTGACTGATTGTAAACGCTGTAGATTTAATATCATGTAAATGTAACTGTTGTAGCATGTGTTTGCTTAAATCGTATCATATTCATTCATATTCCAATATTTTGTAGCCAGTGGTACGATGATGTACGATGTTCATGCGATGTTCATCGACGTTCGATATTGCCATTTCTGCCAAATTCTCGCGGCAGACGAAGCCGCAGAGCCCAGAGCGACACCTGGAGGAGTTCCAGGAGCGAACTCAGCACCGTCGTTGAACCGGTCGTTCAACCCGTCTTTCAACACTTTCAACCGGTCACTCCGAAATTCGAAACAGAACAAGCAAATTCGACCAAGGACAAAAACAGATAAAAACGGACAAACTGTCCAGAAAAACTGATGATGATTGATGACATCAAGATTGTCAAGGCAAGCAGTGCTACGAGTCCTTCAAAAGAATCTCCAAAGCGATCCAAGATGAAGAGCTCGGGCACTCGGTCCAAAACTCTTCAGACATCAGGATTTTGTCCGTTCCTGCCCTTTAAGGAACATTGCAGTACTGACTGTATCAAGAGTTTCGAGAATGAAGTCTTGAGATTGGCATAGCGGTTTTTCATTTTCTGCATGTTTCTGAACTCAGATGTCGTCCGATCAAAGCTTCATTTGAGGTCGGTCCCGATCGACTTCTTTCAATGACGTGCAGAGCCCGGCCAGTCTACAGACGTTTTGGGGACGAGCACGAATAGCGTTGAATGTCAGATTTGTTTATTTCAAGATTTTGTCTCCATCACAAATTGTCGGTAGGTGTTCTGTTCTATCCAAGCACATTCGTCTACAAAGCGGTGGTTAGATGGTGACACGCATGTTGCTCTCTGAGAATTGCTTCAGATAGCTCCCTTGCCTGCATACTACAGGATATGTAATTGAGTAAAGACAGCAGATCCAAAGTACTTGCCAATTTGCTCCGTGTGCTTCGCTGAATCTTGTTGCTCAAGTAGGACCATGTTGTTATGAAGTTCCCGCGTTCTTTTTTATTTTGTCAATACTATATTATAAGATATCTATCATTATCATTCATTATCTGTCTTATGTAGCTTTCTGTCTTCTGGCAGAGGTGATGGCCACGGCATGGCCATGGCATGGCCATGGCATGGCCATGGCATGGCCAGTGCTCCTTGTGTGTTGTGTGTTTCGCCGTGTGTCAGAGCTTCAGGCTGAGGAGAAGCGCGCGATCCGAGCAGATGGCTTGCAAGAGCTTCTGCAGGCGCTGGAATGAACGGGTCCTTGATCTTCCTTGGACCTGTGTTGGATGCAGGAAGTCTATGACAAGTTCAGACGCTGCTCTGTTCGACACCCAGCTTAAGTGTTGCAGAAGCTGAACGTTGAAATGTGCGAATTGTATCGAATTGTATCGAATTGTGCAAACTGTTAGGCCGAGAAGGCTGACCTTTTGTAGGAAGACAACAGACAGCTGTTACGGGCACCAAAACATGTTGGAAAAAATTGGAAAACATGTTGCCTAAGGCGCAGTTGCGAGAAGCGGATCTGCACGGCAAAATCCAGGCAGAGCTTGACATGGCTTGACATGGCTTGACAAAGTCGTTTGTTCTGCTGAGAAAACGGACACCGCACAACACTTCTTGTATGAACTTGGTGCGGTCAGTGCAGGGCTTAGTGGATGAACTTAGTGGATCGATATGGATCGATATGGATCGATCTGGATCGATCTGGATCCATGATGATGTGGATTGATTATTACAGTGATCCCATGGCCAATCAGCTCCGATCGGTTTGCCAGGCTCCTGGTTCCAACGCAGGCAGAAAGAGATTCAGAATGTATCAGAAAGCTGGTCTCATTCTTTTGCACCTGTACAGTAGTCAAAAGCATTTGAATGGACATGCGCAGGGTGTTTGGTGGTGCACATATCCACAAGATTGTGTCCATGTAGAGATATCCCTGCTTGTGTGAGATAGTTTGCAATGAGTTTCAACATCTTTGATCCTCATCTTTCAAGAATTAGTTCCCTTTCGACAGACCTGTGGAGCAGCTGTCAGGTGCAGAGGACACTGACCTAGCTGATACATGGCATCCCTGGCATATTACCAGATGCAAAGCGCATGAATTGCTGTTAGAGAGTCGCGGCATGTCGTGGCATCCGGCAGAAAGAGGATTCAACAAGCAGGTCTTGGATCCACATTTTGAGACGATTCCGAGGCAAGAAGTGGAGTGGCTACGACAGGCAGTGGAGCGGATCTTAGCGTTGGCTTTTGATGTTTGTCACGTCATGACACCTGAAGTGAGTCTGCGCGACCTCCGCTATCGTTCACCCAAGACCCGAAAAGGAGTAGGTATTTAGCCAGTTGAATACCGTAGATCAATGGCACATTCAAGTACAGACCCACTCAAGCAAAGGAGGTTGCAGTTTTTCTTTGCGTTTTCTACTCAAGAGAATCAGATAGAATTATTTGTCTTTAAAATGTTTAAATATGTATTCTATTACTTTGTCTTCCCATCAAATGCTATGGCCCCCATCAAATGCTATGGCCTTTGCCGCTGCCAGTGGGTCGAAAGGGTGTCCTCAAGAAATTCGGAAGATGGTGCGTTACTGACTTCAGTGATAGCTAACCGCAGCTAACCGCTAACCTCTTCAGCACCACTCCAAGACTTGGTAAGCAAACAAGCTACGGCTTGAGATTTGTCGGTCGGTCACATACACATCAGGCTCAAAACTGCTGACTTTGAGGTGGGCATGCACAGCCACCTGTTGCTTGCGCAGAAGCGCCAGAATGCACTGGCCTTATTAAGTGGACTCGTTTGTTTTTCTCTCACTCAATGTTTATGTGATTGACATACAGAAACGAAGCAGCTAGTGAACAGCTGAACAAAGTGTGAAGAAGAGATGGTTACACCAAGTTGCACCTCATTGAAACAAAACTGGGTGTCTGTTGAAGCTCCAAGACTGCCAGAGTAAACACATTTTTGAAACTCCTCACCTCATGGCTATCCAATGCTATCAGGTCTTAGAGAAGAGATGCAAAGATTTTCAAGACAAGATCTCCGAAATTCGTTCACAGANTCCAATGCTATCAGGTCTTAGAGAAGAGATGCAAAGATTTTCAAGACAAGATCTCCGAAATTCGTTCACAGACAGGTGGGCATCAAAGCTTCAGGAGAGACGGTGGCAGTTTCGGATCTCTTTTTCACTTTGTTTCTAGAACTTCACATGTCCATCCAGTCCTAATTTTTTTCCTGCTAAACTCCAAGTAACTTCGGCCACCCTTGGAATGGCAGTGATTGAGTTTGCCCTTTGTTTGCCCTTTGTTTGCTCTTTGTTTGCCTGGTTTGCTCGTGGTTGCCTTTCATATCTTTCATGCTCAGGGCCTGCGCCTGACAGCACACTCTTGGCTCCACCACGGCCAGAGAAAGAGGACACCGGGCGGCCAGAAATGGCCTGTTCAGCCCATGGCCCNCCTGACAGCACACTCTTGGCTCCACCACGGCCAGAGAAAGAGGACACCGGGCGGCCAGAAATGGCCTGTTCAGCCCATGGCCCTGTATCATCCTGTAAAACGGTCATTGAAACTGATTTTATTATATCTCTAAAGACGCGATTTCAATCGACTTTATCATTTTCTGGTGGAAATCTTACGTGCAGGTTTGGAGTTCAACTTTGTACACGCCAGTTTTGTGAGACGCATGTTCCGTCGTGTGTACTGTAGCATTTTCTGTTTTTAGCATTGTTGTCACATGATAGTTTCGCACAGCAAGGTGAAATATGATTTCTCGCTTTGTCGTGGATTATCTGGGAATTCTCGAGGAGAAGCCACGGGCAGTCTACGCTTCCCACGTTGCCAACATCGCGAACGTTGCCAACGTTGCCGTTGCCAACGTGCCTTGCAACTCCACTCCACGTGGACGAGGGCCGGGTGCCCAAGGAACTCTTCTAGTTTGGGGATGTTTGNCCAACGTTGCCGTTGCCAACGTGCCTTGCAACTCCACTCCACGTGGACGAGGGCCGGGTGCCCAAGGAACTCTTCTAGTTTGGGGATGTTTGGGGATTCTCAGAGTCTATGGATATGTCTATGACATCAGTGATATCTATGTATATTCACATGAAAACATAGTACCACCAAGACACAAGACACATCAAGATAAGCATGGCAGCTGTGATGGACAATCAACTTGATCCTTGGTATTCGATGATCATTTGGATTGCGGTCAGCATGGGTCAAAGTGGACAGTATCGGCTTCAATTTCGCCAAATCCACAAGTCATCCAACGTGCTTGCAACGATGCAAGCGGCAGTAGGCCAACATACAAAGAAAGGACCGATATAACGTCAGTAGCACTTCGATCTGTGGTTCAATGCAAGAATTTAGGTAGGTGGAAGGGACACACCTGAAGTGAGGCAGTAAGTGATGATCTCAGTCCAAGTATGTCGAAGTAGAAGTAAGGTCGATCATGTGAACTGTACATTGCTAATGAATTCTAGAATTATGCAAGAATTGTATATCAGATAGAATGATCTTTGTATATCACATACATATCACATACATCACTATGTTGGGTCCTGTTGGGTCCTAATGCCTCCGGAAGTCCCGTCAGGCCAGTGACAACCTATGTGCACCCAGCACAAATTCGTGCAGCCTCAGCTCCACAGGCCAGACGTGAGGTGATGACACAGTGTGAAGTAGGGAAAGATGATGTGAGGTGATGTGAGGTGAAAAAGGTGAGGTGAATAGGGAAATGAAATGGACATGAGGATATTGTGAATTTAGGGTTTGAGGCAGGAAATGTCATGAAATGATTGAAATGTCAAGGTTGCACGGTTGGAGGATCAGAAAATATGAGACAACATGAGGATCGGAGTTGTCAACAATCCAAGGAGCAACAAGCCGAAGTTTTTAAAGGAGGTTGTGATGCCAGAGGCTGCGCAAGAATATTGAAAGGGTTTGCAATATCCGCAGGGCAGCGCAGCGCAAAGGTTTACATTCACACAGTTTTTGCAGGTTGGCCTTGGGAGAGTTGCAATGCGCATAGCTTGGAAGATTTGGAGTTTTTGCTTGGACTTGAGTGACTTGAGTCAAAAGAAAGTCAAAGGCAGTGCGAGTGTGAGCATGAACTGAGCGGTGCCACCAGAAACCTNATTTGGAGTTTTTGCTTGGACTTGAGTGACTTGAGTCAAAAGAAAGTCAAAGGCAGTGCGAGTGTGAGCATGAACTGAGCGGTGCCACCAGAAACCTGAGCCCGGCAGAAACACATCAGATTCAATCCAGATAGGTAAAATACAATACAGATATAGATTATATATTTGCATACTATATATTATATATATATCATATCTTTTATATATGTGATATATATCATATATCTTATATATATATATGATATAGCATGTATCATATATAGTATGTGATATATAGTACGTGCCCTCAAAAATTCAGAGGTGAACAGAGTGTGACTCCCGGTGCTTTGTCCAACATCGAGATTATTGAAGTTCTGGGCGTTATCGATTCAACAGTGACTAAGGCTCCTTGCAACCTTTCAGTTTATCCCACTCAAAACTGAACATGTTTGCCCGAAATGTTGCCGCAACGATTGATCGAAATGAATTTCGGAAATAGCCCGATGGATCTCCATGCTGAGGCCCAAAAGCTATGCCTCTGAGGTGTGTTTGCCATCCCCGCGCCAGGCTGACATATCGGCGGTGGAAACATCATGAAACATAACCAAGACCAAATGTAAAACATCAGGAAACTTTCTCATAAACATGGTTTGTTCATGTTTGTTCCCTTACAATGTTTGTTTCCAAGTTCATGCAATTTCACAAATTCGACAGAGTCTGACATAGCGTCACTACCTACTACACGTTACTATGCTTCCAATCCATCTTTCTCCAGCCTTGCTGCTTTGTCAATTTTGGTCCTTCAAACTTTGCCGTGAAAACTTGGTCAAGGTGGGTGGTGGTGATGGAAGTTCGGCTCCGCAATGGTGCTGTCGCAGGTCTTCCAAGAGTCTCCAGCTTTGCGAAGACAGGTGCGGTGCAGAAATTCACAGAATGATACAGAAAGGGAAAGTGATGGAAGCCCCCTTGCAAACGGCAGAGAGACTGAGACATACTCAGATACTTCATACATATTTCCTGATACTTTACTTCATTTTTGTAAAGTTATTGAAATAACAACTTGACACTTAACAACCAAGATCGTATGAGATGGTGCAAGAGAAGGGGGTTTTGTCGAGAGGAAGTGTGTGAAGGGTTGTCCTTCCCGCCACTGCAAATCCTTGCTCTCCAGGGACCTCAAGCCTTCGTTCCGGTGCATTCAGCCCCTCCGGCCTGCTTCTTTGGGAGAGAGAATGGTCAGGCTCTAGGAATGCTGTGTGGACTAAGCATTCAGTTCATCCAAGATTTGCAATCCTCAACAGTTTTATTCCAGGCATCGCCCGGGAAGTTGCCAGGGCCTCAATGTTTTTCATTGAGCAATGCTCTGCGATAATTTCAGAGGACACGGAAAACACACACTCCACTTTCAAAGTTTAAGGCATAGGTTTAGGTGCAGTTTCCACATCAATTTGGGGTACAGTCCTAATGAGAATCTTGAATAATATTGCATAGGAATAGTTTTGCTAGAAATGGTCCTTTGACATCAATGGCAGCCCAAAACACTCTAAACAGTCGAAACAGTCATGTCTTTTCATTTTGAGAGACCGCAAAGACTGTTGGCTCTGCTTTTGAAAACTGCTGCACCTTGAAGGGTTTCGTGCCGAGGCCCTTAACTTCTAGGCAGATGCAATTTGCGTCCATGGAGGCACCCCTGGGCGATTCAATGTCTGAATTCAACTCGACTGATCAAACACTCGCAACACTATTGGATTTGCTTTTTTCATCTCTAAATTTGTATCGGATGTGTTGCTTCACTCGTCTCCAAATGGATCCGTGCCCGCACGTTCGACATGGAATGGGAGGCTATGATGGCTGCAGAAAAATCTAATGCAAAGATTTTACTGCTGCTGCTTTTTCTGGAGCAAAGCGAACCCCTATGAAAAATATATTGAAAGGATGATGACAACCAGTCTTGACAAGGTCCGAGCGAAGTCAAGCCATGCTAAGAAATGTGAGTCTAGCAGGAGTTTCACAGTATTCGATGTCAGTGCTGGTTCAAAGATCAAACCGGCTGTAGCATTTCAGTGAGACAAGATGAGACAAGAACCATGACCAAACTCGTGACCAATCGTGACTAAACTGTGTCATTCCTATGTCCTTTGCTGATGGCATTTGAATACATTTGATGACTATGACGGCCAGGGGAGCCCGATCTTCATGCCCTCGCCGCAGAGTGCAGCTCACGCTTCTCCAGCACAAGGGGTTAGGCCGGAAGAGCAGGTAGAGCTGCAACTGATGCGACGGTTGAGTCAATTGCTGCATCTTGTTGATACTGTACCTGGCAGTTTTGTAGAGGGTGAACAATTTGGGTCAAGATATGATATGTCAAGATATCATTGACTTTGAGCTTCATTGTAACAATAGCACCATACCGACATCATTGCCTTGGGTGGAAAGAGCCATTGACTTTTCCGACTCAACTTGTTACTCATTGCACTTGGCCTTACCCCTACCGATCTTTACTTCCACTTCCATTCCATTTTCTTTCATGTTTTTTCCACAAAGAATCTGCCAGGGCCTGGCTGTCTTCTCCAATGCCTTCCATTTCGGCACCCGTCACACCAGTGGGAACTCCCGTTGCGACGCCGCGGGTATCGCCTGCGCCCACGCCTGCTCCCACACCTCCGGTGCCAGGACCAGGCGAAGATCGTTGAATGAGTCGAATGTCGAAAAAACATCGAACAATTTACATAGTACCTAGCTAGGTATGACCTCTCATAATGAAAAATCTTAGAAGTGTATGACATATTCATTATGACATCGTCGAAAAAAACGAAGATTTTCTCGAAGATCTCCTGTTGTTTCTTTGAGTTCGTTAATTTTTTTCCTCAAGGAAATTGCAGGCAATTGCCAAGAGTTCACACAGTACTGCCATGCACCTTTTGCTTGGAGTGCCCTGCATGTGAGATGTTGAGCTGCTCAAGATGATGGTTGAAAGCCTGTTAGACATGTGTGAGAAACCAACCTTTACCTATCTCCACCGCAGTTTGGCATGAACAGACATTGTTTTTTCGGACGTCAGGGGCACTCCTTGTCAGTGAAGGATGTTGAGGTTTTGAATCGAGATTTCGGCTCAGTGTGCAGCGCTTTCACAAGAACTCACATTTGCTGAAGCTTGTGTAACCTTGTGTACCCAGTATCCCAACCGCGCAGACATATTCTTCTGCGGTGAGACATGTGAGACCAGTATGACCAGCTTCCTCCAGCTTGACAGTGTCAGTCGCTCTTGCGTTGTGCCACATGCAGACAAACCAGCAAGATACGAGATCAGCCTTTGTGATTAGGTACGCACAAAATGTGCGAATATATGAATCAAACGTTATTATCAATAAGTCCCATGGGTATGCTTGGTAGACTCGGTATACTCTACCATGTTTTTTATTTGTCTGTGTGTCGTTCTTGTATCCACATCTAGAAGTCTAGAAATATCTAGATATATATATATATATGTATATATATATATATTATATTTACATGTTGATTCTTGATATGTTTTGATGTAGGTCTTCTCCATGCAGCGTGCTCATCCGTTGCTCTCGGTATGCGATCGGCGGTGCTGGATGAAGCTACTGCCTTGCAGTGGCGTTCACGACGGCTGTCGCATTTTCTACGAGCTTGGAAGGACCGGAGCGTGGAAACCGAACAGAATCGAACAGATCTCATGTCAAAGCATGGCACACGGCCTTCCTGGAACTTTTGGGTAGCCATGTGCCTTTATAATCTTCTATATTTGTTCTTTAAAAAACCCTACTTTTCTGTAGCATCTTCTCTCTTGTTCAAACCAACGCGACCTTCTTGGACCTGAATTTGGTGGGCCGCTACTCTGGAGACAGGAGGTTGTGACCAAATTGAGACGTTCACAGGCCAGCACCTTGGTTGCCAAAACTCGCTTGAACGACTCGAACGTACATGATGAGGCACAAACTGCACCAAGCAACGCCAAGTAATGCCTTCAACGTCCTTCAACCATCTTCAACCAGAATAATTAGTTGGTTAGTTCTGGTTCTTTGATACTTGTTCTTGAGTGTATGCTTCCAAGGAATGCAACGCCCCAATTTGTAAAGTTCTGAGGTTGCTCAAGAGTGCAAAGTCTACGCTCTGAGCGGTTTTTTCGTCAATGGTTGAAGAGCTACAGGCGTCTCAACAATTGGAGGGGGATGATGGGGGTGAAAGGACATGTCACTATGTCAGTACCATTATATGTCATACTTGTGGGACACAACATGGTTTGTTCATGAACAGTGGCTGGTCAAAATAGTCACCTACCTCGGCAGCTAAATTTTCGAGGGACGTTTTGTAGTGAAGACATGTGAAGACATGTGAAGACAAGATGAACTGATCTTGACTCCACCTTGACACCTTGACACCTTGACACCACCTTGCTGCATTTTTTTAAAGAGCAGAGTGAAAGAAAAGTACGCGACTCCCCATGACTTTCCATGACTTTCCATGACTTTCCATCTTCAGGCTCTCAAAGTTCGCAGCCCGGCGCGCCGCTGGCGAAACGCCCGAGCTTTGGCTGTGTGCCGCCTTCAAAGCTCTCGGCAGCTACACCCGGATGCGTCGGTGCTTATAGATCTTGAAGCATTGCAGATTGTTGCATACACGACTGTAAAGCACTTCAGAAAAAACATATTTCAATATACTATAAAATGCATCAGCTTGGTTCCAGTCCACCGATGCCACGACTGGATTTTTTGCCCTGTCTTGACAATGCACACTATTCTTGCAAGTATGGAGACTTGGATTGTACATGGTTTGCAGATGTAAATTCAAGCTCGTAGCTGCATCAAAGGTTGAATCCCAGCCCATGTCAGTTGACAAGACTTGTGCCATGGGGATTATCTTGGTTAAGCTGATGATATGGAAAGATGTATTTAAACGATTTTAAGCACATTTAAACTGTTGTTTTCATGCATGTCATGTGTTGCTTTGTGTTGATGTATTGGTGAGGTCATGAGAAAGAGCTGCAGCGCCGCAAAGCTCAGCGATGTCGTTGGCGGCTGTTGCTACAATTTGCCTGGCAAGGGCTCCGAAGAGGCATACAAAACTCGAGATTGAAGAAGGCACTTAGACTATCTTAGATTCAGATTAGATTATTAGATTCATTAGATGATGGTACATGATTGATACGTACTTATACGTACTTATACTTGTTGCAAGAAATATGTATTCTAGCAATTCTCCACTAGAAAAGCATGGAACAGCAGAATTCTGACCTGGGTCAAGCACTTCAGTTCTTTCAGATCTTTTAGATGCAACTAAATATCTGAGAAGATGATGTCAAGAACTGTGGTAGGTTAAGGTAGACCAAGCGGAAGCACTTTGGTCATCGTGCCCTGCGCCAGGAGTTGAGCGTACGTCGTACTGCCGAACAGAAGCTGAACGCCGCTTCGCTTTGAAGGTCCCCAGAACAGTGCTGTGATCCGTGAGTTCTTTGCACGTTTTGTGCATTGCATTCCAGTTCTGTAGAGTGCACTTTGAATTGTTTGATTGGATCCAAATACAACGAAGGCAAACAGGCAGGTGGAAATAGGTAGAGGTAGAATGTGATTTTGCTATATTTTGTACATGTTGAGAAATGTTGAGAGGGTACCCCTCTGTCCGAAGCGTGGCCAGGCGCGGAGCGTGGAAGAGGAGCTTTTTTCCTTGTGGCACAACCTGGTGGATTTTACTCGCAACGACAGAGCATCAGCTTCGCGAACACAGCATTTGCTGATGAAGGCGAGAGCATGCGAGAAACCTCCAAGTGACAGAAGCCTTTCTGGAAGATTNTCGCAACGACAGAGCATCAGCTTCGCGAACACAGCATTTGCTGATGAAGGCGAGAGCATGCGAGAAACCTCCAAGTGACAGAAGCCTTTCTGGAAGATTTGGAAGAAATATGACCAACAGCATTCGACAGCCAAGCATGGACCCCTGTCCTAGCAGGTCCCTGAGGCCTTAGTGAATTCCTTCTTGAAACATACTCGACGTGATANAATATGACCAACAGCATTCGACAGCCAAGCATGGACCCCTGTCCTAGCAGGTCCCTGAGGCCTTAGTGAATTCCTTCTTGAAACATACTCGACGTGATAATTTGTACATCATGTGACATGTCATGACATGTCAATACGTCTCAGACTGAGCTGGTCTTAAGCTTGAAGCCCTCAGTCCCTGGTACATGTGCGTATTGAAAAGCTTTTGTGACACTGCTGTGCGATACGTCGAACGCGAGACTCGACAGGTATTTCAGGGCTTCAAGAGATATCGGCAAGATCGACGTGCAAAGGCCTCTGCCAAACACATAGCGAGGACACTTCTAGCACCCGCTCGCCTTNCAAGATCGACGTGCAAAGGCCTCTGCCAAACACATAGCGAGGACACTTCTAGCACCCGCTCGCCTTTGTGGTTTTCGGACACGAATGTCTGACCGGATGCAAATGTGTGGTTGAGATTTCGATTTCAGCCGAGCTACTGTGTTGAACTGGCCACAACTGACCTGAGAAAGACATGGACATCATGTTTCAGGAGCTACAGACAAAAGAAGCTGGCTACACACGGCTTGCTTTCCTTTCGCAGTCATGTGCAGCTGAGGCGGACATTGACAAACGAATTTCAGACACAAACGGACTTTTCAGTTCAACAATTCGTTGTCTTGATGGAAGCAAGATGTGGATGTTCATCGAGCAAAATTGAACACCATGCACTCAGCCTTGTGCTCTTTGTATCAACATGTATCAACCTTTCACGCCGCATTGAAGTTCTTTTGTGTTTTTGCTTTTGTCTTCTAGGTATTTAGGTCCATTTAGGTATCATGTCAAAGCTTGTCAAAGCGTGTCAGGAAGGAAGTTGCCATCCAACAGAGTACATTGCACAAGCAGACGCAGCTGCACCAGTTGCAGAAATTCCTGGCGCGCTGGCACAGCTGGACGTCTCAGTGCTCGGAGCACATGAGGCCTGGAGATCTGGAGACGCTACGGATCTCAGGAACTGATACGGACCTCTTATTTGGGCTGGTCAGGGGAAAGGACTCCTTGATACTTCGTGATACTCCTTGGGTTGTGCTTGGTTGTGCTTTCTTCTGTCAAGTCGTCCACTACATAAGATTAAGATAAACATGTTGTGTGTGTGTGTGTGTTTTTTTTAACATTAATTTTCTGGATATGAAGATGACGTGTCTTTGCCCATTCTTAGGCTTGTTGTTTTCTTTCGTCCCGTTTGGATCACATTTCCAGGTTCATTGGAAGAGTGTCGTTAAGTGAAGTAAGTAGTAAGTCTATACACTTTCGCCCATTCTGGCACGCATTACATCTTGTCACTGTATCATTGTATCATATTGTATCTACTCAAAGTTGAAGGACGATCTAAAGGAGCAAAGGAGCACCAGATGCCAAGCTCAGCACATCATTTGTTTCAGAGGCAGTGTGGGAAGATCGCAGGTGGTCATCGCGTCAGGTTCCACAGCCGCAACTTGAGCATGGCATAGACGGCATGGCATACGTGTATTCTTTCAGGTTTCTGCGCCATGTTCCCCTGTCAGATGTCTGAATTGTGAGATTGCTTTGTCAACAAAGGTATTCGGCTGCAATCACATTTGCCACACAGGAGATTTCACTTAAATCTTCAACATCCAAACAAATCGTAAAAAGCTAACTGGCTTTGGACGAACTTTGAGACTGGTTCCCTGAGGACACTGTGCAGCAATGCCTTTCAGCTTTGGTCTTTTCGGTGTCAGTGTGCGGGACACTGTCGACGAAGAGTCATCGATATGGAAGCATCCAGCGCACAGCAGGCCTTCTGCAAAGTGACTTATGCGGAAACACATGATGCATCATGATGCCAAATTTCAGGCATTGCAGCCTGGGAATTGCATGGAATTGCTGGAATTAGTCCTTCGCACCAACAAGTGATGCCAGTTGACATGTGCCTGTAGAGTATGAAGTCCAAGCTCACTTTGACGCCGGGTCAGATCGGGTCAGATCGGGTCAGGTTGTTCATGCATGGCTCTTGCATTGGCGCACTGCTGTGACTCGGTGGAAAGCTTTGCACTTTGCTTTGAAAAGACAAAGAGACCTGACCAAGCACTTTCTTCCTGTTACAGGGACTGAAATCAGCTCAACCTTGCATTGTAATCATGGCTCGTTTTCATGCGTGCTATTTTGCTGAAGATGGAATCTTCTCGCCCTGACCTTCAATCCTGCCAAGCGGCTATGGTACTGTTTCACTGTTTCCCGCAGTCCAGAAGGTTGTCAGCTGGCGAGAGATTCAACGGAAAGATCGAAAGGCGCGGACGGATCGCAAGCTTGACGAACTGATTTGTCAAGCCAAGTTGGTCAAACATGTGTTGCCATTCCGAGCGCTATGACTGCTTTGACATGCCGGGGCAGCAAGTACAATATAGTAACATAGCATCATATCATATATATATATATATAGTACAATAACTTCCTCTTTTTTTGGCATGTAGCACTGCGATACACTGTCACGTGCGCGTTCACGCATAGAGATGCCAGTCGCACATCAGACTGATCACGACCTGAAGATTGCTGTAGAGATATGTACAGATTACTGTAAGACATATTGAGACAGAGAACGAAGAAGACATTCTAAGGCGGTGACTACAGACCCTGATTAGAGGATATTACAGGGGGATGTTTCGATGTTTCGGATGAAAGTTTCTTATTCGTTCGATGCTTCGTTTCAGTTCGTTGTTTCGGGTTTGTTTCGTGTTTTTTGACAGGCCTTGGTGCAGTGGTACGTGGTGCTGATTTCATCGACGCTAAAGAGCTGGCGCAGCTGGTGCAACGATCGACGAGTTAAGAAGCAGCGACAGGCCCGGCCCAGTGGTTCCGCAGAAACATCATTTGGATATATTTGGAACAAGTGGAAATAGAATTCACGAAGGGATGCAAAGATGTACGAAGACAGGTTCCTTTGCTCTCCTTAGTAGATATTTTAAAGACACATAAATATATTTCTATGTGCATCAGTGCACAAATATTTTAAATATCAATGTATATTTCTTTTGTACTGAAGCATCCTGTGGCGTTTCTTATGTGTCTCAGGAGGAAGCTTCACAGCTCTTCCTCGGTGCTGCGCGACGTTGGTCATTAGCAGCGCTGTTTCGCTGCCACGAGGAACGTCAGTCCTTTGCAGAACAGGACGGGCAACACAGGGAAGCAACGCGGTAACGAGAAGGGACACCCAGGCATTAAGGAAATCTGGAGAAATTGATGTCCACGATATTCCACGATGGTCCATATCTCCGTGTCAATCGAAACCTGGACCCATTCCTTGGTCAATGTCACCTCACAATCATTCTGACATTCTAGATATTTCATGATATTTCTAGACTAGATCATGTGGACAGAGGCTAAGCCTCCAGGTGTGAAATGCTACAAAAGCCTCAGGTGGCAGAGCAAGAGTGGGAGCTCTTGGCCCAAAAGCGAGCAACCCTGGCAGTGGCTGCAGCCAACCGCTGGCGCCAGAAGCTTTATTTAAGGCTCGGTGCCTCTGTGCTCTTGGTCTCGGTCAAACTGTTCAGCTGTCTCCATTTGCTGCACGGTGCTGCACAGCGGACCGCGGATCAAGGTCTAAATGGCCTTCATATGTTTGGCCCAGCTCCCAGCTGAGTAGGAAAGACATGATTTGTGGATGCCAATCAGATTCAACCTCTGTCAGATACTGTCAGGGCTTTGTCAAGTCCTAGAAAATTGAAACGGTTCACGGACTTGTTTTCAAACCCAGCTGGAACCCAGCAAGAACACATGAAGGTAATGGAAACTGAAATGGATACGTCAATCTCTTTGCAGCATTAGACCTAAAAAATGGTCACTCTTCAAAGGTATTGAACCAAATTGACGAAAAAAGGGTTTGGAGATTCCGCTGAGGTCACGAGAAGTTCCAGAAATGTCATTTGACCAGGCTGGGCTTGACCAGAGATAGAATGGTTAGAATATGTTAGAATGCAACATATGAAACATGGAACACATGTGGAACACATGTGGAACACATGTGGAACACATGTGGAACACATGTGGAACACGTGCCCAGAAGCTGAGATGCAAATGTGGTAGTTCCATGCAGTCAAGTAAACTCTATGTGTTCG
The DNA here is from genome assembly GCA_003297045.1 of Symbiodinium sp. clade C Y103. Lineage (NCBI taxonomy): Eukaryota > Dinophyceae > Suessiales > Symbiodiniaceae > Cladocopium > Cladocopium sp. clade C. The sequence continues at coordinate 79,574 of BGPT01000257.1, read as the reverse complement.
TAGACTCGTACACTCAATGTTTAGACATACTTATTACATTTTATTACCGTTTTTATACTTTTACTGATACTGTATATTTACTATATTTGTACTTGTAGATCTTATAGTTTAGTTCTCGTTACTTGTGCAGTCCACCTGAGGAGCTGCATCTCTCTCTGACGCCGAGTGAAGTCAATGACTGGCCCAGCCCAATTTGAATCGCAGGTGTCGCTCCAAGATTTAACGATCTTCAACGATCTTCAACGATCTTCAACGATCTTCAACGATCTTCAACGATCTTCAACGATCTTCAAAGCCTTTGAATGAGTCAAATCGAGTCGAGCAAAAGCCTCGTCAATCGAAAAGGTCATGTGAGCCTTATGCCCAGCCGGAAAAAGCTGCGAGAAGCCATCGACTTGCCTATGACTTGCTATGAATGTGGCTCGTGTTGTTTCCTGGTGTGATTTGGAGACTCGGAGGGCTGTTGAGGACAAGGACGACACTGCGACTGGTCTTGTGAAGAATTTTGAGAAATTTGATAAATCAGTTCTGATCAGATTAAGCAGTGCTTAAGCAGGTCTTCCAGGGCTCCTTTATGGTTCGGCGCCATTAGCACCAGCCGGAAACTCAGCAAGCTTGGCAGGCTACCAAGACGGAACCAGTTTAAGAGGACCTGTGAACCAGACATGCACAAATGTCATGAGACTTCAAAGGTTCCGGAAGTCAGCTGGTTTAATTCAGTGACTTGAATAGTTTCAGTTTGTTTTGTAGTTCAGTTGCAGTTAGCAGTCGTCAAGTATGGATCATAAATGATCTCTCTTCCGTTTTTGTCTTGAGACCCCGGTAGTCACCATGATTTTTGTGTTTTATGTTTCTACAAGATTGCACACTTGTTCAAGCGATCGTGATAATCGTGATATCAAATGCTCTACAAACTCATCGCGGTGCCGCTGTTTCTTGCTTTCTAAGACCTTAATGTCAAGCTCGCAGCTGACAGGCTGGTAGAAGGGGGGACACCAGTGGGATATTTGATGCTGACTTTGTTCTCAATGGCGACCCTGGCTCATTCATCCCTGAAGCTTTTCAAATCGGAGCGACACCAGTGGCAGGAGAATCCTTCAGAATCTGGACGGGAAGTAGTAAGATACAGGAAGTCTGACAACGTCTGAAACCGTATGCATTTTGCCATTTTGCATCATTTGCCGTGACCTTCCACTTTGAATCACTTTGTGTCAACAGGCTCCTGGTCCGTCCCACACCCCATGAGGCCGGTGCCGGGGAAGCGCGGGAAGCGCGGGAAGCGCGGGAAGCGTGGGAAGCGTGGGAAGCATGCGACCACTACGAATCACTACGACACATCCCGAAGAAAAGATGAAGCAAAGACGATCTACAATGCAAGAGAATGCAAAAGAATGCAAGAGATGTATGTCAAGGAGTCAAGGATGAATGCAGTTATTTGGGGATATGTATGGGATATGTAGGGTTTGATATGGTCCCGTATGGGGTCGCCTCTGGTCCCGTATGGTTACATATCAGATGTTCGTGAATGGCAAAGACTCAAGCAGCACATGGTTGGCTGAGCGGCTGCTGCCAGGACATTACAGCAGGTAAGGACTATAGTAACTAGAGCATCTAGAGCTGCTTGACTCCGAAGGAACTTGCTGACATGAAACCTTGATACGTGGTCATGCAATGTGATATTTACTAAATAATGCTAGGACGTACTTTATCTTAGTTTAGGATTTGGTTTCCTTTCAGTCTCTTGTATCTCTTGTGGATCATGCCGGCTTCTTTGCTTGACTTGCTTCACATTGGAGGTATCCGATGCCGATGCCTCAAATGCCTCCTATGCCTTTCAGCCAGAGCATGTTGGGCATCCCTATACAGGGCAGCAGCAGCGGAAATCAGAGCTTGGGACGGTTTGGTCTGAGCAATTCAATCAGCTAAGCATGACAAAAGAGCAGCGATGTCGAGGAATGTCAAGGAAATTGGCCAAGCTGGTAATCACTGGAAAGCACACTATGGCAGACTTGTCATATCCCCAATTCCCATAGTAATTTATTTCCCGCAGCAATTCCTGTAGTCGAGTCATATCTAGTGTGCTATCTCAGGGATTCTTTTCATATCTTTTGATCTCTGGGAAGGATAGGCAAATCTGTCGATAATTCAACAGCTTTGGATCGAATTAAACCCAGCCTGCCTTGTGTCTCGACATCGTCCCCTGCGAATCTTCCAAGATTGGAACGAGGGGTGGCCAGCCGTGGAAATTACGCACTGGATGCACCAGTTCCATTTCAAGTGCCCACTTGAAGTATCTTGAAGTGCTGTTGTTTACCCCGCTGGACTTGAATACTTCCGGAGCATCAGATTTACCAGATGTGATCTCAATACAGCCATATTGTTTTGTTATGTTTTGTTGATCTTTGTTCCAAAGCGTTCCACGGGAATCCTTTCTTTTTGCGTTTGGTGTGGCTCATCCTCCTCATCCTCGCTTGTGTTTTCTTTTTGCCAGTTGGCCAAGTCAATTACAATGTCTCACAAATCTCACAAGCAAATGTGGCTCACCATCCAAAGGTTCTGTGCCAAGATAGATTCCGTGTTAGCCATGTAATTTTTGGAACGTTGACCCAATGTGCACAAGAAAATCAGCTGATCCTGCTTCTTGTGAACAGTTTTTGAATTCATTCGCGTCATGCACATTGAGCCGCAAAGTAGAAATCTCATCCCGTGCGATAGCACTTTGAGTCAGTCATGTGGCTTCACCAATTTATGATGGAGTGAAAAGACAGAGATTTCAACACGGGGAGTCAGGCTGAAACATGCTGAAGAATTGCTGAAGCACGATTGGGGACTCAGCTTCTCAAATCTCACCAGTCCCCTTCAGCATCCCAGGTGAGCGTTGCTCATTACTTTCTTCAGATGGAACACTTCGTTTGCAAATTTTGCAAGACAGAATGCGCTATAAACTTGATCCTAGGCTGCCCAGACTCTCATTCCAAGGTGGCCAGAAGCATCATGCTGCATGCAATGTGCTTAACACAACGGGTGAGCAGTTTTTTTTGCTAATGAGAAGACATTACCACTATGGAGAAAAGGCTTGATGCACCTAGAGCTTGTGCCAGCGGAGTAGCCAGGGCTATCCTAAATCCTAATGTCAAATTTCAAACCTTGGAATGTTCAGATTGCTCTGGATCAGATTGGCTGCAAAGTCATAGACTCATATTACATCAGATTACATCCAGTTGTTCTTCGCTGCACTGAAAGGGCGTCCCTATTATCCCTCACACATTTGCATTTGATTTGCAGGCCTGCCGTATTCGTGGCTTTTGCAAGATTCACATTGAATTCTACAAAGGTCAGAATAAGACAAAGGGAACGCACGGGTCATTCTAGCAATCCACAGGGGAGCCGCTTCGGGGCTCACCTAATTTGGCGTTTTTATATTAGAAATTCAAAACAGTGGGGAAGTGTGCTGAGAAGCTCAGCAGTTTGGTATTGAGCTGTTTCACAGATGTGTTTCGAACATTTTCAACACTGTCTAAACGGAATTGCACTTGTTTTTTGTGCAGTGCCCGGCTCGAGACAAACAAACATTTTTTACATCATGGCTCAGGAAACACGAGACTATTTCAATTGGCAAATTCCTGATATGAAATTCCATTTTGCAAAAACATCCAAACATCAAAACAATGTGATTGGCATTTGGCATTGAAAGGCAACCCCAAGAATTAAGTCTTGATTATCTTGATTTTTTGAATGGGTTTGGTGACCGGCAACTTGAACAACAAGCAAGGTATGAGAACCCACATGCGCCAAGCAAACTTTAGTCTCCACAAGTCCATTGGCCCATTTTCAACCAACTGAATCGAAACCCAACGTCCCATGTCAACCAATGTAACCGTCAGCTCATCAATTCACCAACCGATAGACGCTAAGGCTCCAAGTTGACAGGTTTGTAAAATCCGGACCATGTTTGCTTGGTCACAAATTGCAAAATGTGTTTTTTTCAACGCCAGAATCCCGGAAGTGTCCAACAGTGGCTGTGAAATCTTCCATGGGACCACCGTGAAATGGTTGGCTCCTGTACCCATACTGATTGCAGTGGTCGACAATGATTGGCCATTGCAGCAGGTCACCTGGGAGTTTTGATTGATGCAACATTGTAGAAATGTAGAAGATGTCGAATGCATTTTGTGGAATTCTTTGATGTTTAACAAGTCAATGACGTAGAAAGGCAATTTTCAGGTTTGGACAAAGAAGGAAAACACGTGATGCTCCGATGAGCTCTGATGCTCGTACAAAGAAAATATTTGGCTCGGCAGGTGACTCGCGGGGTTCACGGCCTCCCACTGGGCGTTGCGGGTGCTACCGCCATGACCTATACGTCCGGCGGCAGACAGTGGAAAGCGATGGGCCAACGATTTAGACAAAAAACGAAATATGTGATTTCTACTGTAGTTTTTTTTTTGAGAACTCCAGAAATGTCCAACAATTGCGCACACACACACACATTTTTTTTTCCCGATGAACCAGGTTTAACTGTAGATGATGAAGTCCTGTTGAAGTAGCTACAACACTCCACGAACCTGGAAAGGGACAGCACCTGCTGCACCATGAGTGATATCAACTTTTTGTGGGTTCATCAATGTCACTTGTTATTTGTTGTTTCATATGTTTAAGCATGTTTAAGCTATATTGCTTCGTTTTGTGGTTTGCCCCTCGGTCTCCCGTTTGTCTACAATCTGCCTGGATGAATTATATAATATAGACCATTTTATCATATTGCCTTTGTTGATTTCCTGGTTTAGCACTTTTGAAATAAGGCATCACTTCGACAGATGCTGATAGCAGCGCTAGCATCACGAATCAAAATGATTTTTTTTGTTTTTACATCGTTTCGATTACTGTTTCAGACACTGTACTTCGGTACATTGCACTTGATCATGTTTGAACATTGTGTGTTTCTCCGCATTTTTAAGCGCATTAAATCGCGCACGAAATGTTGCACCAAGCTGGCGAAATGCCACTACATTCTACATGATATGAGATTGCAGGTCATCATGCGACATGACATGATGCCATCATGTGCTGTGAACTATTAGCCACCTTATACCTTTTATACCGTTTTTTGTCTTTGATATATACACATTTCATATACGTTCCATAAACATGTAGATTGCTTTTGTATGTACATGTATAATCATGTATACATATATTTATATTGCTGTATATTATACGTGTATGTAGATGTCAAATTCTACCATTACATTATTTCCTCGAAACCCCAGTGTCTGCATAGCGATGCATTGCCCCGTCTTATTGAGTGTGGTCCTGATACGATTGTCTTCTACTGAAATGCTGTCAATATCCTGAAATTAGTACCGCTTCATACCAACCTAGACCGCAAATTTACATATTCGCATCAGGTCTGACGATGGCCCATGGAGTGGGACATAAGTTGGTGGAGGCAATGGGAGTGGCATCTGATGTGTTGATACCCATGGGTATGCTTTGTGCATAAAAATCCTGCATCTACTACTCATTGTATGATGCAGATTTGGACATTTGTTCTGTTTGCACAGAGAGGACTCCGCCAATTTTGGTGAGAATTTGCCCTGAGTGAATCACATCCAATCACATCCAATCACATTCAATCCGAGATACAATTGGATTGTTTGCATTGAAAACGGGTGCCCTTTTGCGGATCTCAGGCGTGTTGGCTGGGAGTTCTGACATTGCAAATCTGGGAGCTCGTCATCCCCGGCTGAACCCCAAAGAATTTCAGGACGGACATCCGTTGCGGCGGAGACCATCCAAGTTGAATGGGAGGTCCAAAAGATCAGGTAAATGGGCAAAATTCGGAAGGGTTGCAGAGTTGAACAATCACATCCATCTGACACTGGGCTTATCACCAGAGAAAGTATTGTTGAACTCATGAAAACTTGGGGCTCAACTCCCAGGTCATGGATTCAAAATTGACGATCCAATGCGCTAGATCAGGCAGTGTGTTTATAGAAAAGAAAAATTACAAGAAAGCACGATGCTGCCTTGGGTTGTAAAAGTGGGTCTAGATCTCGGCCATTGATTTTGAGGTCATTTTGGAAAAGTATACGGGTTTTATTGCATCATCGGCTGCAAGTGCCTTTCCATCGTGGAACGTCAGTTTTTGGCTCCTATAGACGCCCTGATAGACTCTGCCCGAGACGCACCTTTCGCGATGCCAAATCTTGTGGACTCCGACTGTGGACTTCGCGACTACTTTGTGGACTATCGGAAGGCGAAGACCGTGAACGTGATCCCCTATGATTCATCATTGCCACAGAAACCAGCCTCCGAAACCCCGTTGGGGAACCACAGCAGCAAGAAAGTCACCGTCGTAGGCATGGGGCAAGTTGGCTTGGGCTGCGTAGCTGCCATACTGAATTATATATATATACATTATATATATATATATACATATATATATATATACACGTATTATTATTATTACTACTATTATTATTATTACTACTATTATTATTATTACTATTGTTCTTATTATTATTATGATTATTATTATTATTGTTATTGTTATTATTGTTATTGTTATTATTGTTGTTATTATTATTATTGTTACTACTATGATTATTATTGCTATTATTATTATTATTACTATTATTATTATTACTATTACTATTATTATTACTATTATTGTTATTATTGTTATTACTATATATACACATTCTATATACATATATATATATATATGTACAGCATTTTCTTCTCAGTGCTTAGTTTTGGTCAGACGATCCCAATTGACTTTGGCATATGTTTGGGGCCGTCGTTTTCAACTACCAAGCGGTTTCTTTTGTTGATGGCCTCCCCAAAAAGTGTTGGAAGGGTTTGACAGCCAAGTTGATGATCTTTTCACCAGAGGACATTTGTGGAACCTTGGCCATGATCGACATCAACAGCAAAAAGCTGGAGGGTGAAGCGAAAGATTTCCAGCAAGGAAGTGCATTCCATCAGCACACCACCATCTTGGCCAGTGACACCTACGATGTAAGTGAGAAGTCCGACATGGTGGTGATTACAGCTGGGGTGGCTCAACAGCCGGGGGAGACGAGACTGAGCCTGGTGGACCGCAATGCGAACATCATGAAGAAGATCATGCCGGAAGTCATCAAGCACTCACCAGATGCCACCATTCTGATTGTCAGTCACCTGGCAATTTGTCACCAGTAAGACACGAAGATTCAACACATCATGGGAAAATGACGGACAATGAGCAACAGCAATATTATCTGCAATGCCTGGTAGGTTTTAGAAATGATAACATGCAACTAGCAAAGCTGGAAACAGAAACAGGCAGCCAAGAAATATACATTCATATACGTATGACCATGTATGAATATGCACATCTATATATATATATATGTATATACACATCAAAATCGTATGTACGTACATATGTATATATATATATATATATAAAATCTAGATTATATTCATGATTAATTTTTTAAGACCCTATTGTTTCTTTGGTCTTACAGGTTTCGGATCCAAGCGGGTTTTTACCACTCACCGAAGCCAGGCAACCCGTGTGACATCATGACAGCCATCGCCACCAAACTTGCTGGGCCAGACTTCCCCCAGGGCAAGATCTTTGGGGCGGGCACTTGTNCCGAAGCCAGGCAACCCGTGTGACATCATGACAGCCATCGCCACCAAACTTGCTGGGCCAGACTTCCCCCAGGGCAAGATCTTTGGGGCGGGCACTTGTTTGGACACTTCGCGCTTTCAGACATTGATTGCACAATCCATGGACTTGGATCCCAGGAATGTGCATGGCTACATCATTGGCGAACATGGCGATTCCTCCATCCCAGTCTGGTCTTCCGTACGAGTGGGTGCCCTTCCTTTGCTGGATCCCGGCCAGGAGCCAGATGAGACCCTGCAGAAGATTCACAAAAAGGTGGTTGATTCTGCTTATGAGGTGGGGTACCGGGTACCCCGTGGGACATTTTCTGGAGACACTGTGAAAATCACCGATTTGTAGATGATTCANCAAAAAGGTGGTTGATTCTGCTTATGAGGTGGGGTACCGGGTACCCCGTGGGACATTTTCTGGAGACACTGTGAAAATCACCGATTTGTAGATGATTCACACATTTGAAAGGGGGGATTTCTAATGTGATAGTTCGTGCGAAAACAGGACTTTACTGCATGCTTCAATCATGGAGGTTATCCCAATACAGATGCATTGCAATTTCGGTAGTGCCAACCTTAGCATGACTTTTGTATGCATTGTACATCATTCTACCAGTGTAGTTTTTTGGGGGGTGGGACGAGAAACCCCACGTGGCACCCCATCAATTTTTGCAGGTGATCAGTTTGAAGGGCTACACCAATTGGGCCATCGGCATGTCGACAGCTCATCTTTGCAAAATTGTGCTGAACGACACGCGCAGCTGGGATGAATAATCAATTTCCCGGTCAGTTTGGAGAGGGTTTTCCAACATTCTTTTGCCAAGATGGGGAGATGCTGCTTGTAAGGAAATTTAAGGGTTGCACAGAGAGAGAGAGAGAGAGAGAGAGTTAGAGACAGAGAGAGAGAGAGAGAGAGTTAGAGACAGAGAGAGAGAGAGGGAGAGAGAGAGAGAGAGACAGGGAGAGAGAGAGAGAGAGAGACAGGGAGAGGGAGAGGGAGAGGGAGATGGAGATGTATGATGATGTATGATGATGTATGATGATGTATGATGATGTATGCATGTATATTTAGACATAGTATGTTGGGGCCGGATCCTCCTCTAGCATCGATTCTTGACAACTTTTGAGCTCCAACATGATGGCAGCAGGAGTGAAAAATGTGGATTCTACCAAAGTTTTTACATGCTTTTGGACTTATGGACACGTCTGTCAAGAATTAATTGCGTTGTGTCCGAAAATTGATCCTCAAAATGTGTTCAATTCCCCCCTGCCAAAGCTTGTAGCTCTTGAGACGCTCTCACGGATTACAGCCAACTTGAGGGTCATGGCCAGCACCTGGGTGCGGGCGGATTGCTCATGTTGATGATCCTATGCATGACATTGCATGAATGTATATGTCCCTTCGTACTTTTGGAAGACCACTCGGGACTCAGATCCATCACTAAGGCAGCATTGTACCTGTCTCCACATGCGTGCGCGGACTGTATGGTGTTGAGGGAGATGTGTTCCTCAGCGTTCCCTGCAGCTTGTCCGGCAATGGGGTACAGCGCGTGGCGGTGTTGCCTCTGACGGATTCGGAAAAGGCGACCTTCCAAAAGTGTGCGAAGAGTATTTGGGAAGTGCAACAGCCAATCTGGGAAAACCTTTGAACCTATCTTTTTCATTTTTCTCAGATGTGGGTATATAGCAAAATGACGTGCATTCGACCATTTCATCTTAAAAGCGATCACATGGATCTGTTTTTTGCTACTATGCTATTCCTAACTGCTGATCCATACCCACATGAGAAAACATCTGAAGCCTTCCAAGGAGCCTTCAGAAATTCACAAGAACCCTTGCGGGTTGTGTCTGAAACTGATCAAATGTTGACTAGGACCTATGACTTGCGAGAAAACTGACGGCGATGTCTGTTGACTTTCAATGCATGATGCAGCGGCTTTGGATGGTGAGACCGGCTTGCTGAGGTCGAAGGCATCGGCAACTCCAAAGACAGATTAGGAAAGAAAGAGTGGCAAGAAACCAGGGTTGAACTCCAAAGGGTTTTGACATGTTTTGAGAAATTTTGAGACTTAAGACTGTGACCAGTCTGGAAGCATCATCAGGTCTACATGGAAAGGCATGTTAGCAGTTTTAAGATGTCTTGCAAGGATTCTTCCTGCTTCTAGTTGAAAGATGCCTGGGCCTTCGGCAGTTCCCTGCGGCAGTCGGAGACGCCACCTGTTTTTGCTGCTTTTGGATAACCTTTATCCAAGTGGATTTACCAAGAGACGGCTTTCGGCACCGCTTTGCATACATTGATCCTGCGGCGGACTCTGGATAGCCATCATCACTTTCAATTTTAATTCATCCTAGGTCAGTCAGTCCCCGATAAGTTGCAAGCAAATTCTACAACCGTTCACTGTGTATGGGTCCGCGGAAAACGCTGCTCAGGAGGAGTGCTTTGATGATTTTGAAGCTGGATTCCTGTTTTGGCCATGCACAGCACAGGGGCATACAAGTGTTATGTCATACATACATGCATGCATGCATGGATACATACATACATGCATGCATGCATGCATGCATACATCCATCCATCCATCCATCCATCCATCCATACTTACATACATACATACATACATACATACATACATACATACATACATACATAGTTGGCATTGTTCAAACTAAGTAAAACTCAAACCTACAAATTACACCCAACTTGATTGACCAGGTGACTTCAGAGCCAACTGAACCGGAGAGTTGGAAGAGTGCGAAGACAGGTGCTGTATGGCCTCCACATGCCACCACGTTGCTGAGAAGATTCCAGACATTTCAGGATCAAGCTTCAAGAATTTTCAAGAAAGTCATGACTTCGTCCTGAGTCCTTAGCTCTAAGCCCATTGCATGTTGTCTTCCAAGGAAGAAAAGATCACACATCATCTTGGAGGTATGACAATGAGACCGGAAATGCAATGAAAGGCCTTATGTTTGATGTTTCGAGTCTATCATGTATAGATTCCAAGTTGGGTTTACTGCTCAGATTTTTATGCCATATGATCAGATTGGAACTCTGCAGTTGTCTTTCACTAAACTGTCGACCGCTTGATCAACCATGCGCTGGTGCGAGCTGTCCTGATGTCGGGGCCTTCGCCCCCAAAGCCATTGCCTCAGGATTTTCTTCATAGAAAATCTGCGCGTTTTGCCATACGCTTTCCACAAAATTCGGCTGAAATTCTGAACTTCTGGCTGTTGTGACTGTTGTGTTTCTGCAATCTGATAAGTCAGCTGTGCTGCGGCAAGGCTCTATCGCATCCCATGGTGTGCCGTCAAGGCAGCAGTCTGCATCACGGATCTGTTGCAGTCACCAGGCCCTCCTTGTTCAGCCTTGCTCAGCCTTGCTCAGCCTTGTTCCCTGTTAGGTGGGTCCCTTCAACTGGTACTGCCTCCTGGAACGAAACAAGGCACAGACAGCGGACACCGGGCACAGGGAGAGCTTGGAAGTGCAAGATATTGAACGGATTCGCATGGTGATGTAAAGTAAAGATATGTAAAGAGATGTAAAAAGTACGAAAAATGTACCAAGAATGTACCAAGAAACATGTAGAGCGAAGAGCAAGATATGACTGCAAAGTTAGCGAAAGAAACAGCCCCAAGAGACCTGATTTTTCCTGCGTTCTGGAGCTGCGTTTTTGAATTGCCATGAAGCATCATGATTCGAATCGTGACGCATTTTTCTTCCAGGACCGTCAAGATGGTAGCCTTTCAGTAAACCCAGAGGCCGGTCACAAAATGTGTTTGAGTCTGGAGTGGAGTGCTTTGAACAGAAACATAGCATAACATAGCCACCTTCTTTGCAGTGATGCGCTTCTGACGACAACGACGACGACGACGGCTACTACTACTATTATTACTACTACTACAACTACTATTGTTATTATTGCTATTATTATTATTACTACTACTGATACTGCTACTGCTACTGCTACTGCTACTGCTACTGCTCTACTGCTACTGCTACTGCTACTGCTGCTACTGCTACTCCTACTACTACTACTACTACTACTACTACTACTACTACTACTACTACTACTACTACTACTACTACTACTACTACTACTACTACTACTACTACTACTACTACTACTATTAGAACAACTACTACTACAACAACAACAACTACAACTACAACAACAACAACAACAACAACAACAACTACTACTACTACTACTACTACTACTACTACTCCTACTCCTACTCTTACTCTTACTCTTACTTTTGCTCTGTTCTATAAGCACTTGTAAACCACTTGAGGAATGTAAGAGCAGGAACTACTGTCACTCAATGTGTAAGCAATCACTTTTTGTTGATTAAAGAACTTCCATGATCTACAAATACACTGACTCCAAGACACTGGAGTTAAGTTAAATCATGATATATCATTTTAAATTTTTAAATCCCTTGATCGAAGTTCTTTAACAAAGTTGACATTTGTAAAAATGCGTCAGCCTCGGAGGAGCTCCTCAATGAGGAAAAAGAGGCTCGGTGGATCCCCGTGGATGTGGAAGTCGAGCAGATAAATTACGGAGGGTGCTAGCAAATCCGCGGCCATAAAAGAAATCAGTACTAGCACCGAAGGAATACGGAAGGAATACCGAAGGAATACCGAAGGGATACCGAAAGAATGCAGAAGGTTGAAGGATGGTACTCTCATGACTCGCAGGACCAAGCCTAGAGGATACAACGGAGCCATACGGTATAGGGGTGGAAGTTCGAGCAGAAATTCTATTGGTAAAAGGATAAGCGCACAAAAATTGCACGTCTTGTTTGGGAAACATGGTTCATATGTCAGATTTCAACTTCTACTTGTTTTTTTCCAGGGGCGGCGAACTGTCCTCTTATTGTCCTTTTAGTGTATCAGTGTGCTGTGACTGTTGCATCAGTTTATTCATAGTTTGGCCTTTCCTTGGAGTTTCTTGAAGGTTTTCTTCTTCATGGACTTAAACTCTTTTCTAATCTAGAACAACCAGAACAGCTATTCAATAAACATATCTTTATCCGAGAACACAGGAACAACTACACATCGCCTATTGTCAGTGATTCGGTGACTGTGGCTTGCAGCAGATTTCTCGGTGAGCGTGCCTTGTACAGGCGTCGGCGTCCAGTCACCCAGCTCTCTTCGCTATGCAATGCCAGCTTCTGGTGAGTAGAACAACCACCTTGCCAATCCTAGCACTGACTAATTGCATTTTTCTGTCTGAATCACAAATGTCTTTGCACTGACGGTTTACTTCGGAGAAACCAAAGTGTTGCGAGAAGCATCTGGCTGCTTATCGTACCAAGGTTTCAACTGTGCACTATAACCATTTCAGTGAGGAGCATCACTGTTGGGAAAGAATAAGGATGAAGTACACTATTTCCTCGACAAGGGCTAATTGGCAGCCTGCAGGGGAAAGACATCTAACCACGTAATACAAAGCACCCTTCAAACAGGTGATGTTTTAGGACCTATGTTTGTCTCACCTCAGAAGTCCTACCTGTGAATGGTTTGCCAAGATGCAACTGGCTATCCTTTGCAGCTGCATTGGCAGGCTTTGTCTGGGACTCAGAACGTCTGAATGGTGAACATATGGTGAACATGTTAATCCAAATACGTGTCTACAGCTCAGGCAGTTGGGTCGCCTAGCCTTTACAGCACGTAATGTAACCCTGTTTCGTGCGACCTTGTGTTTGTGCGTTCCCATGTTCACCGCTCTCACAAATCACATGCGTTGAAACATGATTCTTGATAACTATATATGATATATGTGTTTGTGCCGGTTGGAGCCTTTTCCCTGTACGTTTACTGTGCCCTGTGCTGCTTTGTTGCTCACAGTGGCATGTTGGTCACTCAAACGGTGTTCCAATGTATTCTATGTTACTCCCCACCTGCCAGGTGAGGGTCTCTAGATTTTCACAAAGGTGCAACTCCTTCCTTCTTTCCTCACTGTCTCCCTCTTCTCCTTACCTCCGCCTTCTCGCCTCCCGAATTTTCGCCTCCTCTCCTCTTCTCCACGTTCTTTGTCTACTGCCAGCTAGTTGGCACATGTTGGCACTGTGGGCACCAACGGACCCAAGCCATATTGCAAGCTCCGGATGCAGATTGATGCAGTGGAGACCCGCGCCCTATCGCGAGCGCTGGATACGTGGAGCACGCCAGAACCCGAACACGCCCAGAAAGAATGTCAGAACAGATGCCAGAAAGAACGTCAGAGTATATGCCAGAAAGAATGTCAGAATAGATAACAGAAAGAACGTCAGATAGAACGTCAGAGTATATGCCAGAAAGAATGTCAGAATAGATGCCAGAAAGAACGTCAGATAGAACGTCAGAGTATATGCCAGAAAGAATGTCAGAATAGATGCCAGAAAGAACGTCAGAGTATATGCCAGAAAGAATGTCAGAATAGATGCCAGAAAGAACGTCAGATAGAACGTCAGAGTATATGTCAGAAAGAATGTCAGAATAGATGCCAGAAAGAATGCCAGAAAGAACGTCAGAGTATATGCCAGAAAGAATGTCAGAATAGATGCCAGAAAGAACGTCAGAGTATATGTCAGAAAGAATGTCAGAATAGATGCCAGAAAGAATGTGAGATAGAACGTCAGAGGATATGCCAGAACGAATGACAGATAGAATGTCAGAATATGTATTAATCTACTTTGAGATGGAAGAAACTGCCCCAGGATAGTGTGTCAGGGCGGGGTTGAGAAGTGAGAGAATGTGATGTAGTCAGATGCAGTGTTTTGTGGTGCAACAGATGGGATTGAAAGCATTGACGCTGAGGCGGCGCTATTGGGTCTGATGACTTTTTGGGTCCAGCGCGAGGTTAGAAACTGTGAAGTTTCACTGAAAGCAAATTCCTTTCGCTAATTTCACAAGATATCAGTTTCATGTAATACTAAAATACAGTATTTTTGAGAATTCAATGAGTCCAATGCTATTGTCATTGACTGAGCCTTGACAGAGCCGAATATCACATGTGAGCAAGCAGGTGATGCATGTCACTCACATCGAGCAGGCAAGGGCCAGGGGTACTGAGGGAGTCAAACTGTAAAGCAGAAAATGAAGATGGAATGAACAGGATGTGAATAGCTTTGGACTCACCATTTGCTGAATAGTTCTGATACCACGTTCAACATTCAGATTCCAGAACAGGATCACTACTTCACTACTACAGCACTTGTTATTTTTCCACAAACGTCTTACATCGTCTTACACCGTCTACAGGATCCTCTTACATTCTCAACATTTTCACCAGGGATCTGCACAGGTCTTGGGAGGCCTTGCAGCCATTGTGGCACTGGGCAGATCCATGGCGCAGCTGATGAGGTACGTTGTATTACGTCGTCATATGTCGGAGTTTGTTGGGCCAAAGTTCTCGTAGTTTGAAGGTCTCAAGGTAATTACAGATACTTGGTACCTTTTAAAATCTTGATACGTCAACTATCTTCAACTCATTTCACGTGGTTTCAAGTCATTTCAAGTCGTTTTGGCGTACTTTCTTACTGTACTTGATCCCTGTTGTCCGATTTGCCTGTTTGTTGATACTTCACACCTCGTTGTTTGAACAACATGTTTAACCTTCAGTCCGTATCTTCCTACACCATTGCAGCCTTTTCCAGACACTATCGGCAGCGCTCCACGTGGCTACGTCGATTTACTGTGCGTATCTTGTGGGTGCGCCATCCGCCTGGCCTGGCCCATTTCGATGCTACAGCGGCTACAATCCGCTAGAGATTCAAACAGATTCAAACAGATTCAAAGTTTTCAAACGGCTGCAAGATTCTTCAAGATGTTCAAGCAGCTAGTCACAGCTAGTCCTAACCTCTGACCCAGCGCACGGGCTTCAAGTTCACCCATTCAGGGTGGCTGACAGCGCGCTCCTTTGCAAGCATATTTACTCTTTCAGTTGTATGTAAGACATCCAGAGGATTCCGTTTGCCGCTGTCCTTACCAGCTGTCAGCTAATCTCAGCAAACCTGCACGCAGAGAGGAACATCATGTCCTGCTATTCAGAGGAGATTCAGATGTGAAATAGCCAAATAGATGCAAATAGCATCAAATAGCCATAATAAAAGCTATATAAAAGCTTTTCAAAACTGCCCTGGGAGGTACTTCCGATTTTCACCATCGATTCGTGGGTTGAGCTCCTGGCAGAGGCTGCCACATTTCAGAATTCAAATGATTCGAAGTGGTCCGAAGTGATCCGAAGTGATCTTTCTATATCTGCCATCTCCTAGACGAGTTAGAAGTACACGAAAGCTTTCGATGTCTCCATGGTGGTGTGTTGTTTTTTTTTGCGAACTCAGTTCCATACTGTGCATCCTTGTGCCTTTTTAAAACCTCTCGGTGGTTCCGCCAGGGCTACCCGGGCTTCTGGGTGATGCTCTTGCACTGCCTGCGTGAGGTCTCCGAGGCCGGATCCAAAAGGATCAGGATCCATGGTGGAAACCACACGGTGGAAACACGGTGGAAACCACACGGGGACCCTCCGCAAACCACTGAGATGTCGTCGAGAAAACTCCATGACATCCCGAGAGCGGATGAATAATGAGTACTGGAATGTACGGGATTTCGTCTCGTCGAGACCTGGTTGAAGTTTCAGGCAAAATTCTCAGAGTCCAGTGTCCGGCATTACATATAAGATGATAAGATTTGCACGTATTTTCAAGTGTCTTGTTGGTTGATATCAGTTGTCACATGATGTCATATGTAATTCATATGTTGTCTTGATTTGGCGCAGCTCAGAAGTCTTCCGTTGTTGTCCTTCACAAGATGTCCGTTTTGTATCCAGGCTGTGGCCCTGACTACGTTCATGCAGTTGGATGCTCAAGACGGGTCCAAATCTTCATGCCACGCTCAGGCGGTTATCCTATACATATGCTATGCCTGCTCCATTCTGAATTCATTCTGAAATCATTCTTATAAATTCTTGTCAGACACAGAATATCAGACAGCAGCCGGATCAGACTGCAGCTGCCACATCACAGGTTGGTCCTCTCATTTCTGGGCGGCCCACTGAAATTGACGAATCTGCTTCAGGACTGATTCTGCACGATTCCGCACACTCCTGACATTGGAGGGCAGAGGGCAGACTTCAAGTTGATCCACTTGAGCAATGTGGGCAGATGTGGGCAGTAATGTTCCAAGAGAAAAAGACATTTGAGCCGAAGTCATGCACTGCCTTGGACAGGAGCAGCCGATGGTCGAACACATGGGAATCTTGAAGTATTTCTGGCAAGATTGAACTTGCCAAACAAATTGCATTTCGATCACTTTGGTAGCAAGTTGTTGTTTCCTTTAAGTTTAAAGCTCCTTTTCTGCCCTCATCAGCACACCTCATGCTATTCGAATATTTGTATTCGTTTGGTTCCACTTTGTGACTTTGTGTCCACTATTCATGAGCACACTTCAAAACCCCCTTTTCTTGTTCGATTTCTATCCATTTCAAATCTTCGTTCGTTTGTTTGAAATCTTTGGACCAGTAGACCAGTAGACCATTCTGCTTGCAGCTAGGCGTGTGCTACCACCGCCTCGTCCTCGGACAGAGCAGTTTCTCGAAGACACCGTGCAATGTCTAAAGGAGTGTCGTCTAAACGAATGTCTCAACGAGTGTTCCGAGTGTTCACTTCAATTTCTTAAAAAGAGATACTACGAAGGATGCAGATATCTGTTGTAGATCATACATCATATTCATATATGATGTAAGATATATACAGTTAGTATTCTATGCTAGGATCATGCGTTTCTATGCTATCCGGTCACAGGATCTCCCATAGAGTGGATAGGCCGGCCAACCTGAATCAAGAACAAAGCCAACTATATGACTCCCAAAGGGGTCACTTAGCCCTTCGATATCAAAATGTAAGAAAGGTCACTTGGGCTCAACAAGGATGGTGTGCATCTGCTAAGTGACCTCTAAAGAAGTCGATGCTAAGTGACCTCAAATAGAGGTCACTTTGAAGAAGCTGGGCTGGTAGATATCCTCCCATGATGTCATTTTCAAAGGTTGAATATCAAAAGGCCACTTAGCAACCCAATATCAAAATTCAAAAGAGGCCACTTAGACCCTGAGCATGGAAGGCATGTTTGCTAAGTGGACTCAACTCAGTTTGATATTAAGTGGCTTCAATTCGAAGCCACTTTGAAGATGCTGGTATATTATATATATATATACACACATGTATACTTCTCATGGACGCATGGTTCAGAGTATACATGCTGAGATGACTTGAAGGTATCGACCTGGTGCAAACTTTGTCTCCAAAGTTGTGGTGCGGGCACCCAGTGCCGTAGACTCTTCCCAGAGGCCCCGCCAGACACGTGAATGCACCCCGAATGCACCCCGAATGCGCCCTTGTGATGTCAGGGAATTATGCAAAAGATTTCCTTCGCTGTGCGGACTACAATGCTTCTGGCAATCAAAACATGCAAATTGCTTGCATTCCTATATAGATCGAATGTGCGGCCGATCAAGATTGCCGTGTTCTGAATTCTTGAACGGTGGGACACGAAACCCATGCAGCCAGTCCTTCTTACGTACTTTTCAATATACTTTTCGTAGATTTTCATGCCGGGGGGAGAAAAGAACACACAAATAAAACTGAACACTTGTTTACCCCGGAAAGAGGCAACACAAACATAGTAGAAACTGAGGTTGGCATCCTGCAATATGCAGTGGTGACGTAGCAATCTGAGGGGTACGAGCAATGCTTGTAGTTGTCTCTGCAGCTGGAAACTGGCATCCTCTCAACCCTTGCAACCACCAATGTGCTTTGGTGGTGACGTGGCAATATGTGGCAATATTCCTATGAGAGGATTCACATGGTTTCAAACGGATTCAATTCAATTCAGCCGTATGAGGCAATTGATTGAGCTCGATTGGTAGCATTGATTTGTCACGGTTGTCAGTGATACTCCACGCTTCTGGAGTTGCTCTGAGTTGAGGCCGTTGCTCTTTGTGATGACTGCGTGTCTTCGAGGCTCTCTACAGGACCTCGATGGACCTGGGAGAGCGCGACAGAAATTGCAAGCCGAAGCTTCCAACATTTGCATCATGCGTTCATCATGAGTTCAATTGGCGTTCAATGATGGAAACGACATCCAATGTTTTCAATGTTTCGATCGATGCTTGAGTCTGGGTTGAGTTTTTGAGGTTGGAGCCAAGACGCCTTAAGTTCATTGTTCACCAGTCTGTTCAGAACCAATGTAGAATGATGTAGAATGATGTAGAATGGAGTTTGTGAAGCTTTGACATTGTGGCCGCAAGTCCTGTCCAGGATCCAGACTTGGCACGTTTTCATCGTGGTCTTCTTCGCCTGAAAGCAGTGCGAGAGAGCCCAGTGGTGACAGGTCAAAGGACCAGATGACATCAGATGATTCGACCAGATTCAAGTTGCAGAAAGTTGCACATTCGTTGCACATTCCATCACGAGATCAACTGACACGTCAATCCATGTCAATCCTTGCAAGCGATGGCAATATAATGACCTTGTGTGGAGGCCACCCATCATCAAAGGCATATCTTGCGTCTGCGCGATGCCCGACCAGCATGGTTTTCTTGAAAGGGCTTGAATCTGAATTTCAGATTTGATTGCCTTTGAGACTGGGTCAAGTTTTCCTTTCTCTTGTGGGAACGAAGAAGAATACTAGCTTGTTTGCTTTTTGACTGCAGCATTTGATATCCTGACTTAACTGATGTTGAGAGCGAGGTTTCTCCACCAAAGAAGCTCATGTGAGCGTTGAATGCAACGAGCAAAGCGTTTGGCCAGGTATCATTTGGCACTGCTGCGGCGCAGGGATACCCAGTTCTGACAGAAGATGTTACACAATTGAGCCTTCAGTGTCCCAGTGTCGTGGCTGGTGGCGGAAATTCGCCCTTATGTCTCCTTATGCAACGAACCCTTGTGGTGGGTCAACTCGTGGTGGTTGAATCCCGATGATATGCTATGATACACAATAGCGATTTTGAGGTGAATAATGTCAGATACCACACACATACCATCATGGAGATGCAAGGGTCAAGATCAGTACCACCCGGCAATATCAAAGGGTAGATGGTGTATTTTTGCTCGCGGGACCGCCTGAGTCAAGCCAAGTTTGCTTCTCACCATCTTTCATGTTTCTCCGGATATCCAAATTCCAATCCAGTGATGAAAGTCCCGCGGCAAGAGGGGGAAATGTCCCAACGGATCAGTCAGCCAGGACTTGTAGAAGCCTACCGATTTGAAGTTTCGACAATAGTCGTCTTCAGCAAACTGTCCGCGTTGGAGTGGGTCAAGATGGGTCAAGTAGAATACATTTAGTGGCTTTGTCAGGTGAAACCCGACAATACCTTGACAAACTGAAGCCAGTTGGGAACTTAGTTCGAGCGTGAGAATAGATGGGAAAAGCAAAACTAAACTAAACTTGGGATAGCCAACCGGAAGCAAAGACTTTCCAATTTGTGAATTTCATTCAATTTCTATCTATTTGATTCTTTCTTGGCTTGGGTCTTTGCAAGACTTGGCGCCGGACCAAAAATTACTCTCTGGTGTTTGTGCATGTGGAATTCCTTGTGTATCAACCAAGCGTGTATCCCAACTATGGAGCGCCGTGAAACTCTTGGTATTTGAGGTCTCTGGTTCTGTCACAAGTGTTTTGAGTTTTCAATCAAAAGGCACATTGGAAAGTGAGGTCTCGAAGTTTGTGGGGATCTACTGTGTCATCTTCCTCACTTTCTTCCAGGGTTTTGTGGTGCGCATCTTAGATTTGCAGCAGGGATTGAAGGCTGACATGCCACGGCAGGTGCAGCCAGATGCATAATGGCATATCTTCATGCCGCCTCATTGACCCAGTGTTTCCTTCCATCATTTGTATTCATTTGTGATTTATTCAACATCTCAACAGCTGCCATCGCTAAACAGGATTCAATGAGGTAAGATAGATTTAGATTTTAGAGTATCGTTGCAGAAACAAAAAATACGATAGAAACATGTAGAAACAACCGGCCAGATCTGGCCAGTATGCAGGAAGTTGCAGGAACGATCAGGAACATCTTCCATATCTTCCAGCATCTTAATGATCTTCCAGCATCTTCCAGCATCTTCCAGCATCTTCCAGATTTGCCAGGTAGATGCTGTTGGCAGCTTCGTATGTTATCCGCATCCAAAGGCCAGGGCCTCGATGCCAACCTGTCTGAGCTGTTTTGTGTATTGTGTAGTGTTCGATAAATAATGTTTTGAATACATATAGCGAGTATGTTGAAATACTGTTGAAATACATAAAACATATACATTAAACGTTTACAGTACTGTGGTGCTTAAGGATTTCGAAGATTTTGTGACGATGTGTGCACGACCTCAAAGAAGTCGGACAGGGGCAGCTCCCTTGCCACAACTGAAAGGGTCAAGAGGGGTCGAGAATGAATGATAGTGGATGAGTCGGATGAGTCATCGATATCCTCATCGATGAGTCATCGGTGAGTCATCGATGAGTAATCTCATGACTTTGGGTTTTCAATGAACTTTGTTTGCCATGTTTGCCTGGGCAAATTGCAAGACGGAAGATGCGGAAGCAGCTTTCAGGGTGGTCAAAGCCTCCTGCATGTTTGGTCATTTCTAGCTTTTGATTCTTGAGGGCAGTCCATCCTGGTCCAAGTGTTTGAGAGGTTCAAGATTCTACACAAACCTTAGCTGATCCGAGGCGCATGCACATCGAAGTGAGTTGACGGCTTAGTTGACTGAGAGTCAACTGCATATCAAAACATCCTTCGCAGTGCTCCCAAAAACTCGGAAATCTGTCAAAGGGCTCAGGTTCGAGGTTCTACGCCCTGAGAAGCGCGGATGAAAACTTTCAGCAAACAGTATTTCACATTGTTTCCAGTTTGTGATTGTGTGACCCTTTGAGTCAGAGAGAACACCACTAACAAGTCCCTTTTCATGTCGGAGAGGGAGCCAACAATGAGGACGACAACCTTTTTTTAAACTGTGCGAGACAAGCAAACTGAAGTTTATTTTTTTGCCAGCTAATCATATCATTCTGACGATTCTTAAACAAAAACGAGAGCAAACGCGGCCATGGAAAAGGTATCAAAACATCGAACAGATCCGGAGCCAAACCACAAAAAGCATCCCATAGATTATCACAAGGTGCCCAAAGCTCTGGAAGAAAGGGTTTCCAGTTCCCAGATGTTCCAAGTTGGCCAAGCCTCTGTAAGCGCCCTGAATCCAAAGATTTAGCTGACAGGGGGAGAGGGCACAGGTTTTGTGTCTCCTGGATACTTAGAGACACAGAGAGGGAGTGTGAGAGTTTCCGCTTTTCGGGCCTCCCTGGAAAGCCATGGCAAAAAGAACTGATTAGTGAGCTCGCTTTGGAAGACAAATCCAAATCACTTTTACTCTTGGGGTGCTTTTGTTGCAAACCCAGGCTGAAAAGGGCATTCGGCTTGAAAGATTTGCAACCCAAGGGGACTCACTAAATCGAAGTTTATCTAGGCATCAATGGTTTGAACATGTTTGAATTGAATATGTCTATGTTGCAAAACTTGCAGCAAAGAGGAGATGTAGAATGAATTGAATCGACTTACGCATTGAGGTTGAGTCGACAGCAGTTCTTAGCGTCCATGAAGAGTTTGCTACTTTGTATTGAGATGTTGGACCCTCAGAAGGCAAAGTATAGAGACAGCTGACGAATAGACCATTGTCATCCACTTAGCAAAGGAACAATGCTTTAGACTGGGTTTGGGAAACGCCAGCAAAAGAAGGACATCATTCGAAGGTGTGTGAGTTTGACCACTTTGAGCTAAATTGCGACTTGCATACCATCCGACCCAACAAAGCGAAATCAAATTTTGCATCTGCCACTAGATTAGATGTGTTTCAGTCTGATCATAGTCTTCTCGATTCTCCAAGGCCTCTTTTTGCTGAAATTCATGGCTGTGCCCGGGACCCTGAGTTTCAGCCAGGAACTACTCACCGTTTCATGGCACTAAGACATCTCAATCTTTCCCCAAACTTTCCACTGAACATTTTGATCATTTTCAACTCAAAATGGCAGCTATTCTGGCCATCGTTTTGTGTTCCTATCAATTGCATGTTTTGTTTGCGCGACTTCTACTTGTTGCGGCCTCTGTATTTGGGGACTGGGGCTTTGGTGATTGGACAAGGATTGCAATCAGAAGAGGACATATCGTGGTTCACTCTGCGTGAAATTTAGTTCCCGGAAATCCGACTGTTGCAAGTTGGGGGGCTGGAACTGAGGCCTATCCAACAGTGGAGCAGACGTCTTAGTCAACAGGTTTGCGGATGAGAGCAACAAGCAAGGGCAAAAAAATGATGGCAAAGAACACGCGCAAACTACCAGGCCAACTACCACTTTCAAATTGATCCAGAGACTACGTAACACCTGACAAACCGTCACCGTGCAAACCAGTCTGCAAACCTTAAGGTCAGGCAATGAGACTGAGCCCAGACAGAGCAAGGCCAAGAGGACGGCGAACATGCGAACATATTCTTAGCATTCTGAAGAGCACCAAAAGGATCCAAAGAGCACCAGGGCTGTATACAAAGATATACAAAGTGGTTGCAAAGCACTTGTAACGAGATGTCACGGAGCATTCCAAGCCGACTTGTTGGACCCTTGAGCTGAGTGAATCCATTTCTGAATCCTTTTCTGCCTGAGCTCCAGGAGTCAAAGTGGCAATTGGGTGACCGACGTGACCGACACGACGGATACACCTGTTTTGCTTGTGACCAAGGACTGTTACATGGAGTGCTATAGGGGATGACAGGGTGGGACAATGCTTTGGGAAAGAAAGGAGTGCTACAGGCTGCGCTGCTGTGCTGCTACTGTTGCAGTGCAAGAGTTCTAAAGGGAGCGTATGTTTTGAACTTTCCACAAATCTGATTACGTTTGGTGATGAATCAGAGGGATGCCAAGAATTTCATTTCCACCATGCGAATGGGCGTGTTTAGCATTTCAAGCTGGTTCGTGCGTATGTCTCTTTCAGATATGCTCCAGACCAACTCATTTCCTGACCAGCTGAGACGCGCTGTCGTGGCCAACGCACACTTGGCTGAGAAATCCTTTCAGCATCTTTCAGCATTTTCAGGTAGATGACAGTTAGTGTTGCAGAGCATCCCTCAGTACTCCTCAGTGCATGGATTTCGATATCGACGCCAGGATGATGATCACGCACCCGCTGTGTCGCGGTTGCTGACGCGCGAGGAGAATTCTGCCCAGATTGCAATTCAAAGGTCGTCAATATTATCCCAAAAACAAAAAAAGCCTTGGGCAGACTTTTGCTGAACAGAACGTGCAAAACGAAGCACCAAGCCCTGAAATAGCACGAAGCAGTGGGACTGAGACTGGCTATGTTGGGCTCCTGTTTGTTCCTGCTGGTAGCCGCTTGAAAAAACATGTCAAAACAGTGCACTGCACAAACTTCACAGTGCACACTAAAATCAGACCGCACTGTGCAGGATTCCATGGGCTCAGTGGAGGCACGCAGGGTCTCCATGTGTCTCCTGATTTTAAGTGTTCGCAGACAAAGAGCGACAAGGGGTCAAGATTATGAAAGCATTTGGCTTGTCAGGCTGAAATAAAAATAAGGAATGGATATGAATGGATTGTCAAAGTATGCCTCTACAGTGTTGTGCAATCACATTGTTTGCAGGCTATCGATTTGGTGGATCTTTGGGCAGAGGTACACCTCGCAGATTTGCAAGTCTGCTCCGGTGATGGTTGACTTTCACTTTATGGGCATTTGCGAGCAATGTGTTTCACATGGTGTTGAAAGGCGTTCTAAATATTTCTAGACCTCAGACAGTAAGATATAGGAGCTTTTGTCAGCAAGATGAGCGAGAAACCTGCACTGCATCACGCTGGGTTTGCCCAAGGGTTGTGCCAAGTTCGCTAGGGCATTGATACTGTTGCTAATGCCGCTTTGATCCGCTTTGCCTTTTCCATCCTTTCCTTTTAGTCTGCCGGTATTTGCTGATTGAATGACTATCAAAACTGCGGTGTTCAAACGCACGCTTTGTGCTTGTGGAAAAAAGGGAGTAGAGCTACAGTAGAGCGATAAGATCGGTGCAAGTCTCACGCAATCTCAGATTCATTCAGGTTCCACATTTCCAGACGTTATAGGCCCTGCCCCCATTCCCTTGTACTGTACAGCTTCAAGATGATTGAGTCATGAAGAAGCATCAGAAACGTCCAAACAATTGAGACTACAAGTTGAATATTACATTGAGAGAGGGCTGCAGGGGATACCCAGGGGGCAAACTCCGAAAGGGTGAGCAAAGAACCGCAGTTTTGTATGAAAGATATGAAAGCGCGCAAAATCAATGACTGAAGGGAGGTTGTGGTCATGCAAGATGCCGACTCCGAAGACTGATGATCTCTCTCATGGAATCAGACAGTATGCAGCATACGGACGGAATGTGGCCGTGCAAAAGAACCACATTGCACTGACATCTGAATAGTTCAGATGTGCGTGCACATGTTAGATGCACATTTGATGCATACTATCTGGTCATATCGTGTCATATGATTTCCATTCTATATTCATTTTTATTCTATAACATATAGTAATAATATGTATATATATATATATTATATGATTCTTGTATGCAACATGTTTGGCCAGCGGATGACGTTCCAAAACTTAGCACAGACTCTCACTTTGAAGCCCCTCTTGCCAGGTGCGCGACCTCACAGATCGTCATGGTGACAGAGGCAAGTACAGGGGGAAGACGGGGCACAAAGGAAGAAAAGGACGAAAAAACGGGGAAAAAAAGAGAAATAGAAGTTTAACATAGTGACATAGTTTAACAGAAAACGTAATCTGATGTGGCAAAGCAATTTGAAGTGGAAGAAAGACGTGGAAAGGAAACCGGAATGCACAAAATGCATTCAATTTGTGAGGAGGCTAGGAGAATAATGGAGTAAGAAGAGGACCGCTAGAAAAGATACAGTTCGTTGACTTGAATAGAGGGCATTCTACCCCCATCTGACTCATTCCGTAGCCAAGTTGCGCAGGTTTCACGGTTACAACAGGTAGTTTTGTCGTCACCGGAGTGTAGCACAGGTGCAGAAACTACCTGAGGCTTCCAAGCCGCGTGGGTCCCTTGGGCTCCTTGGCATGATTTGGATTTGGCATGATTTTGCATGAACTGAAATGAATTGAACTATGTTTTGGCATGTTTTGTCCAAAAAAGAACCATCTGTGTTACTCTGCTTTCCTGCTGTGCTGGCCAAGAGTGGGACATGGCATGGGATGTGCTGCTACGATGTGCTTGTGCCAGTATGTGCCAGTAAGTGTTGTCTCTTTCAAAGATCTCCGTTTTGTACAACTTCAAACGTTTTTTATCGCAGCAGTGCTGGAGGCCTGTGCTACGCTGACTTCTGCGGTCATGTGAAGCAAAGACGTTGCAGTGGCTTTGGCAAAGAACAAAGACACTGAGCTTTGGCAAAGACATCGGGAACGGAACACATGAATTCAAATGATGTTGTTGCCAACTCAATGTATAGAAAAGAATTGAAAAACATTGTCGTTTTTCTGCTAATGCATACCAAGCGGCAAAGATGTACAGTACCTGCTAACCCTCTGCCCAGACGGGCTGAGCTGGCTTTCCGATTCCGCATTTTGCCAAAAAACTGAGATTCAAATCCAAAATGGCGCCTGTAAATCTCTCTGTGCGTGGAACAACGCTTAGGACTAGTACCTAAAGGGGTTATCTCAATCAAGTCATCAAAAATATCTACAGGGCTGCGCAGTTTCTCCTCTTCCAGAGCAGATAAGAGGTGAGCCTCGTGGATCAAACTGTTGTACTAAGCATGACAATGAACTTTTTAGCAGCAGTCGAGCAGGACATGGCCTAAACTTGAAGAATGATGACTTTGCCGGAGCGCCAGGAGTTTTCTTGTCCAAAGTGGCAAAACGGATCAAAACGGTAAATGTAGTTGACCAATGTTGACCATGTAGTTAGCACTTCAGAAAAAGATTGCCGCAGCTGAGTATTTGCTGTGTGCTGTGCATGAAGTAGACTGTCTCGTTTCATGGATTTCCCATGTAGTCTTTATGAGGGAATTTTGATGAGCTTTCTTGAAGCGGCAGTGGCACTCAAAATAGATAGAATTTTGGCGCAGGCACTGCTGTCGTCTTAAAATATGTTGGCCTTTTTCAGAAGATGGAACTATACTACAACTATATGAAGAGTTGGAGACTCTTGAGAGATTGTCCACATGTCAGGGCAGGGCGGAAACATGTTCCATCATTTTCCTAGGTGTCCAGCAACCCTGTTTGTTCCTGCCCGTTGAATAGGAGCATCAATGGGAGACCACGATCGAAGCTCCTATGTGGGATCCGTCCACAGACTCAGCTGTGGAGTATCGCAACAGTTCTCTCGGTATGCGTTGCATGATCGTTGGTCAGATACCCTCAGAGAAGGTACAGTCCGACATTCCGTACAGTAGACTCAGTAGACTCAGAAGACCTTTAGCCTTTGAGTTGTGCTTTCAACTCACCATTGCAAACCTGTTCAACAATTCCCTTTGCTTTCAGGCAAGAAAAGAACGACCTGGACGGCCTCAAGCCACGCACTGAGGCAGCCAGCAGGAAGCCATGGTTGCTAAAGTCGACTGATTTGGATCTTTCAAGAGTCCCTGGTTCCTTCCGGCCACATCATTCATAGCTTTCATAGCTCAACTGGGATACTTTTTGACCCAGTATGATACAAATTGAGAGAAAATTATGATATATACAAAAATATGTGTAAATTTATATTTGTATTTATTTCTATATAAAGTGAAATGTTCGGCCAATCGACAAAGTTGAGCTGACGAAAGAAAGCTCGAGCAGATCGTGTCTAGCCATGCCTGAGAAGGCCTGGAGGGTTTCAGAGCTTTTAACCGCGACACACGCAGCGACAACAGCGATGTGGGCCAAAGTGACAAAATGATCGAAATTGGCAAAAGACTAAATGAGAACATAACATAATGTTACACAATATTACAAACATGATATTACATAATATTACATAATGTTACATAATTAATATAACATAATATTACAAACATAACATAACATAGTGTTGCATAATATTACACGATCACCAAATAAACACAGATATTCGAAACCTCAACGTTCCAGGCACCATCAACATACCGTTGTCATCGTCAGTGTCTTCGTCATTGCTATCATCAAAAACTTCTTACAGCATCAACATTTTGATCATCATAGTCTCTATCAGGTCCCAGACGTTATCATTGCCATCTGCGGAATTTTGAGTAGCAACGACCGTGCTGAAACAACCATGGTGTACGGAAATCGCTAAAGAGCTCTAGGAAGCGAGGGTAATTGTTCAGTGCCTACCTGTTTGATACTTTCCGGAAAGTGGCAGAGCTTCGCCCCAGACTTGTGTTTCCAGCCATCCAAGCGGAAAGTAAGAAAGAGACATGCAAATTTTGCTTTGGACCAGTGTTCCCACAGAGCCTGCTGTCTCTTTTGGCCTCCAAGTCCTTTTCGCTTCATTGCTTCATTTGGCACAGGGCCTCATTTTGGGCTGCTGGCCTGTACAGCCTCTATGGTCAGTTTTTGCCGCCCCTTGTGTTTTCGCAGTGTTTGACATGAAGACCATTACTACCTCATCCTTGGCTGCAGTGTTTATAGTTGGGAGATGGTATGGTGCTGAAGCTCAATGACGAGCGAGAATGGGTCACTTGCAGCGCAGACAACCAGTAATACTCGACGCCTCATGAATTTTGATATGATCATTGATCATGCTTGCCAAATCGCTCTGTCATGTGATACCAGTGGTTTTTTCGTGCCAAAACGTGCTGCTCGTCGCTTCTTTGCCATCTTGCTGCATGTCTGGGGCATGTATTCTTTTAAGACTTCATTGATTCATGGGGATTCAGGTTCAGGTTTCATGTCCGGCACACACATCCCATGACACTTCTTCGTGCGTTCTTGACCAGGAGGGTTGTCAGCCAGCGTGGCTTAGCAGATCTAGTTCAGGAACTTTTCTTTTCCACTGCGTTTCTTTGAATATTTTGAATTCATGAATTCTGGATTTTGTTTCTTTGGTTTGCTCAGGCGCCCCTCTTCAGCTCAATTCTCCACATCTTAACAACAGTAGCATTCGCTGAGCAGCCTAAGATATCAAGGGCCCTTGCGTCTTCGTTGCAGTGATCTCAATTGTCTTTTGCTTCTGCTTTGCTTGCTGTCGCTTGGCATCAAGGGCAGAAAGATGCAGAAAGGAGGAGTTTTAGCAGACGCGCAACCAATCACATCCAGGTGTTTTCTGCCGCATCACTAAAACATCTGAAGGAAGTCTAAAGGTGTTCTAGTTCCATGACTTAAGCCAGCGCAGCAGCGCATCGTGCAGCGCATCGTGCAGCGCATTGTGCAGCGCATTGTGCAGCGCATTGTGCAGCGCATTGTGATGCTTTGTGTGGTGTCCTCGCCACTAGCAGGTGGCAGCATGTGGCAGCACAAGTCGATACATTTTGGCACATCCGAAATCATCCGAATGGGTTTGGCAACTGGTTTTTCTATGTTTGGCTTTTGTGACTTACAGTACAACAGTAATCTATCAGATTCAATCTCTAAGAATTCATCCTTTACTTTGAGTGTCCGGTCAAGGCACATTGATTCCACCCCATTTGAAATGTCTCATCACGCAGTCGATGCTAAGGTCGCCCAAAGCGCCCGAGGATGTCAATGCCTTCAAAGGCAAGTTGCAGCGGGGGCTTCCCAAAGCCAGATACAGCCAAGAAAGAACGAAGTAATTGAGACATATTGAGAAAAGGGCCTGGGAGAAAGAAGAAGTTACAGACAAAATGAAGCGGCTATACTTCGAATACCCTTGAAGGTTCGAGACATTCTCCGGGGGTTGTTGGGCTTGAAGACAAATGGTTCGGGCAAGAGAGAAATCCAAGACTCCCTTTGTCTATGTTTCCTGTGCAGGAGACAGAACAAGCTGAGCAGAGTCTGCACCTTAGCCTATCAGGTGTCACTTTGTCCTCTACACATCGCTACCCTATTTCAAGATGTTTCAAGTTTCAAGATTCTATTCTGGTCGCTTCGCGACGACAACCGCCCGCACCAGAGTGTTAGCTTGGGAGTTCCAAAGTTGGAGTATGTTGGTCCAATGTTGGCTCCATGTTGGGCCGTGTTGGGCCCATGTTGGGCCGATGTTGAGCCATATTGGGCCCATGTTGGGCCCATGTTGAGCCATGTTGGGCCCATGTTGGGCCTATGNCATGTTGGGCCGATGTTGAGCCATATTGGGCCCATGTTGGGCCCATGTTGAGCCATGTTGGGCCCATGTTGGGCCTATGTTGGGCCGTGTTGGGCCCATATTGGGCCATGTTGAGCCATATTGGGCCCATGTTGGGCCGATGTTGAGCCATATTGGGCCCATGTTGGGCCCATGTTGAGCCATGTTGGGCCCATGTTGG
>BGPT01000257.1:33376-49391 GCA_003297045.1 Symbiodinium sp. clade C Y103 | reverse complement strand
CGTCGATTTCACGACCTTTTCAAAAACGTGGAAAAACCCACGATTCTAGAGCAAAAATGCCCCCCCCCCAAGCTAAAGCTTAATAGCTATTGCAATTGCATACGGATCATGCGTGCCAACAAAAACGCCTCGGCACCTTCGGTGCGGGCGGATTTTCCAAAGATGACAGCATAGCCAAACCGTATGAATCGCATCATGATTGCGTTTGCTTGATTGACTACATTCACTGTGCGGCAAAGTGCAAGCTGCATCAGAACGTTGAATGTACATGTGAGAAATATATGAAGATAGCGCAGGGTCACTGATGAGTTCTTGGCAAAAATGAAATTCATTCTGTTTTGCAGATCAGAACTGGGGGGCAACAGACCAGAAGAAACCTGCTGAAAAGTTCGATGTCCAGGTGTTCGTAACAACAACACGCATCCCTTTTTCCAGCACAAACAATGCGTTTGCATGCGCTTGCTTTGGAATGCAACAGGTGAATGTGATTGTTTTGAGGAAATCCCAAGAGTAGAAAGAGCAGAAATGTAGAATCAGATTGCGAATGATTGCGACAGTTTGATGACTTTCTACCCGAGGTCAACGGTTGTTGAGGGTCAATGGTTTCAGTTTCAGTCCGGGGTCCCGGGCTCGAATTCACGTTGAGATTGTGTTGCGCATCTCTTTTTCGGTAGGTGATCTGATTTTACGAAAGCCAGCCGCTAGGCTAGGGGAAGTTCTTTCTGCGAACGAAGTGAGTTGAGGGGGTCTGGGGGGAGGTGGCCGAGGTGGCTGCTAGGTGGCCTATTTTGAGGCAAGTAGGTGCAGTTCAGGGGTGGGGGTGGATTTTAGATATTTTAGGAACTTTGCCGGGCAATGTCCCATGCGGCAAGTGGGTGACGCTGGGGTCTCGATTCCCCTAGGTCCGCTGCTGGCTGGCCGAAGAGCTCCTTAAAAAGCCGGGGCAAATGTAGAGGAAGTCCGGCCTCTAAAAATTAGGGGAGAGTGTAGGGGAAGTGCGGAAAAAAAACGTCCGAATATGGAGGAAAATTTGTAAAATGTAGAAAAAACGGGGGAAAACAAATGAAAAAACATGGAGCTTGCAAGGAAGTGCATTGAGAAAATTGATGAATATGGAGGCAAACTGTGTGAACAGATGGAAAAATAGGGGAGAAGTATTTAAAGCAGTGACAAACTTGTTCAATATGGCTACCAATAACAGTCCCGACATGGAGTGTCCCTGGTGTGTTCTTGTGCTTTTACTTGACTCAGCTTCATCGTTATAGGCTATGCCCTGAATTTACTAAGAGCCGATATGGAAGCAGTATCACGGCCTCGAAATGAAGCCATAAGAGTCCCGAAATGGAGGCTCTCTTGTACCTTTTGTCGTTTGTGTAGCTCTAGTTATACACCGTAGCACCTCAACTCATGCGATGGCACTGCAGTCAGTAAACACAGTCAACAACCCCACAAGCAGGCCTTCAGGTTTACCAACTCTTGCAGGTTTTGAGCCACCACCTTCGACAGCACGACGCAAATCCAACTTCGAGTATCAAGGCACACCACAGTATACCACAGTCGCATATGCTAGAAGTATGACCATTTCAGCTTCTCTGTGGGTAAGACTGCCGCTGGAGCCCCTGGAGAAGCCAACGTCGACACAGACGCCTGGGAGCAAAAGAAGTGACAAACCTGTTCATTATGGCTAGCAATAACAGTCCCGAACTGGAGTCTCCCTGGTGGTCCCTGACCCTTATCAGGAGACAAGGGCGTGGGCTGACGCTTTCCAAGTCAGCTTCATCGTTGGAGGCTTTGCGCTTCGTTTTGCTACGAGTCGATATGGGAAGCAGCATAAAGGCCTGGAAAGCAAGCCATAAGAGTCTCGAACTGGAAGCTCTCTTGTGTCTTTTTTTGTGAAAGCTAGTTATACACCTTCCCACCTCACCTCATGCAATGGCACTGCACTCAGTAAACACAGTCAATGACCCCAGAAACAAGCCTTCAGGTTTGCAAACTCTTGCAGATTTTTGAGCCATCACCTTGGAGAGAACAACGCAAAGCCAACATCTCTCTCTATCTCTTTCTTTTTCTCTCCCTCTCTCTCTCTCTCTCTCTCTTTCTCTCCTCTCTCTCTCTCTCTCTTTCTCCGCCTCCTTCTTCCTGTCTTTCCTCGCCTGCCTCTTTGTCTCCTCTTCCTGTCTTCCTTCATCTCACCATTCTCTCTCGCCCTCTGCTCTGCTCTGCTCTGCTCTCGCTCTGCTCTCGCTCTAGCCCTTTGCCTTTCTTTCCCCTTCTGTCTCACTTTATATTCTTTCTCGCTCTCTGCTCTCTCTCTCTCTCTGCTCTCTCTCTCTCTCTCTCTCTTTCTTTCTGTTTCTTTCTCTCTCTCTCTCTCTCTCTCTCTCTCTTTCTCTCTCTTTCTTTTTCTCTCCCTCTGTCTCTCTCTCTCTCTCTCCCTCTCTCTCTCTCCCTCCCCCCCCTTGTTGCAGAGGTGTCGGGAAGAGCCCCTGCCTGGGTTATCAATAAACCCCGACACCGATGAGGCAACAAGGGTGACCAGGCAGAGGAAGACACAGATCTTCCGGCAAAGGGCTAATGGTGGGCTTTATGGAGATCCAATGGGACAATTAAGGATTTCGACCATAGATGCAACGGCCATGTCGGATCAATATGAATCGTATGGGGGTGGTATTTTCTATACGGTGTTTCAATATCTTTTTTAGATTATGGTGGGATCATGATGACCAACCTACGGAAATTAAGCCACCGCTGAACTCCCACTAAACCATCATTGAACCCTTTGATTATTAACCACCAGGAATCATATGTATCGGATGATTAGGATGATAATGGGAAATTTGTGGAGGTTTAGTCGGGCTTTAGTTGTGGTTTAATGGGGAATTAGTGATGGTTTAATGGTGGTTTAGTGGAAATTTACTGATGAATTAGCGGTGAGGTAGTAGGGGTTTTGTTGCGGTTTAATCAGCGGTGACTTAGGAGGGGTTTTATTGGTGCTTCGGTAGGGATGTAGTTGTGGTGTAGTGGTGATTTAGTGGGGAATTAGCGGTGGCAATTATAATTGATGATCGTTTGATTCTTGGGGTTGACCAGTAAAACTCATGGCTATTACTATGGCTATTTGATTAATTAGATTACAAAAGTGCCGGCAGCTGCGTAAAGAAAAATCATTGGGCTCATGATTATCCATTCTCATGGGTTTGTGGGAATAATTGACGTTCGTTGGGGGTTAACATGGATTGAATAGGATTCGCCGGTTATGTTATATATGGTTTTGTCATGGAACAAACCCCTGTTACACCTTTTCTGGTGGAGAACAAATGTATAGCACAAGAACAGGGTACTTATTCCGAAAGCAATGCCCGCAAACAGCTAAGCTCAAGTCTGGCACCTCGACCCCCCGCCCTTTCCTTGTGAACAATGGCTGACGACGACTCCGGGAGCATCAGCCCCTATGATGAAGAAGGCGTGAATGTGATAAAAGGGCGTGCAAGATAATTGTTCGATTTAATACCTGTGGGGCAATTGCCTATTTGAAGACATGGCCGGGTAATTACACAATACCTAGTACGGGCTCTGTTCAGACCTGATAGGCAATACTAAATAATGAAGCAATGGAATGTATTGCCCGTCCCCAAAAATGAACTTTCAACACCAGATTCGGTACCAAGATGATCGACAATTCCTTCTCAATACATGTAAGGCATCAAAGGTATGGGGATTTGAATCTATTGTAAGGATCATAAAATGTGTCGGCCAAGCGCAACTGGCTTTCCCGCTCCCTGCCCCTGGCCAGTCCAGCAGCAGCGGTGGGCGCGCCTGATGGAGTTGGACCGCGAAGAAGCTGCGAGAAAGGAGCAGGGCCCAAGGGACTTGAAATAGCGACAGAAGGGGCTACCGGCATTAAAATTCATCGCTGTCATCATTGACGATTATTGACCCCATTTGTTATATTCGTGATTCCACAACCAATTAATAACTGTATGTGCATAGATATATTTCCATGTTCACCGTGGTGAATAAGTAACGCCCGCACTTTCCATTCCCTGGATTACAGTATCAAAGGGTTACCGTTGTCGTTTTTTGCGCGGCGCCGCCCATGTCACAATCATTTTGCGCATACAGATGTTCAACCGCAACCTCAAAAAAAAGATTGTATTGTTCAGATATCACCTAAAATTCCAGCTTGCGAATTAGCATTCCCGAGAACGAACACCCAATGCCCAGGAGAGGGCGGCGAGAGCGGCGGCGAAAGAGGCCGCCAAAGAAAAGCAGGCACCGGGAAGAAGGGCCACGGGCCCCCAACCTATTGGAGGGAGCTGCACAGCCCCCAAGGGTTTTAAGTAAGAATCCCGCCACGTATCCTCGTGTCATCCACACAATTATTTTGGGTTTCTAAAGGGGTCCTAAGTAAGATCTCCATCTATGCACATCTTGGTCATTCACTACATACGAATCCCCCAACCTATCTATATAATAACAAAATCACTTGTTACCCAAATTTATTGCGCTCGCGATCCGAACTTGCCATGTCAGCACCAACGTTTCATTTATCCGTATATATTTACATAATGCTTACCGTTCGGAGAGGGGTTGCTCATACCAGGAATCTTGATACATCTTGACTGGACCAAGACGAGATTCAAATCATTTAGAATGCGGGGCCTCTGTTGGGCTGATGCCGAGGCTGCAGAGAAGAAAGCGGCCAGGAAGAGAAAGGCCGATGAGAGAAAGGAGGGGTCAAGAAGAGCTCGGGATTTGGGTGGCAGCCCCGATTGCTTGCTAGCAATAATTTTATAATCATCAACTAGGGGAACAGTAACTATTCATTGCGGGGGTAATAAGCTACAACAATGCTAACAATCATCGTCAGTAACGGTGGATAAAATAGTTTCCCCGTATAATCTTTTCACGATCCTGCTTTTGCTTGGGATTGTGACACGACATCCCATTTAATGTGAAAGTACCGTAACCTCTTCGTGGCTTAATGGTAACGTTAAAGTAACCCCCATTTTACGCAATAGTAATACGCAAGAAATCTTTATCTAACCTGAGAACAACCCGACGATAATTCCATGCAGAATAAAAATAGTAACATAATAAGAACCTCTGTGTGACATAACCATGGAGTAATAGTTACGTAGCCCCCATTTGACGTAATAATAGCACGAATGTAACCCTCATTCAAGCTAATAACAATCCGACGATAATGCCACGTAAAAGATTAGTAACATATTAACAACCGCCATTCGACGTAGTAATGAATTAATAGACGGGCCGCTTTGACCTAAGAACACCGTATTGATTTCCCACCAATTTAGAGCAAAAATAACATACCCCCCATTTGGCTTAATAATATGTCATGAGCAGATCATGATTAAATTGAGGCGCCCCTGCAAGGAAGCAAAAGCCAAAGCCGCGCCTAAGCGGCGTGGGAGAAAGGAGATGGCGGGCGGGGCCAAGGCGCCCCGCAAGGTAAGTGTTCCGCCAGGAGGGGTCCTCAGTCGAGGCGGTGTCGTACTGGGACCCTAATGGCCCTTTGCGCAACGCGCGTGGCCTCCAGCAGCAGCTGGACTTCAACGGGCCGCTGGAACGCGGACCCTCGCCGTCCGGCAGCGAGTCGGAGTAAAAAGGGAAGAGACAACAGGGTTTAAACCACCCCCATAGAAATGCCGCTGCATTTCTATGGGTGCCTGGTCCAAAGTCCAGGACCACCTCCGGCTATATCGCTGGAGGTGGACAAGCGTGAGGGAACCCGATCAGATTAGAATTCTTTCTGTGCCAAATCTTTTTCCGCGAAAGCGGTCTCGTCCTGATACTTTGCACGCATCGAATGCATGCGGCGGGTTTGGTGGTGCAGGCTTGTCGCACGGGCTGCATTAAGCAGAAAGGGAACAGCAGCAGAGTTTGCCGTGCTTGCAAGGCTATGAGCTCTTACTTTGGTGCCGGGGCTGGAATCAGCTGTCCAAAAATGTGTGCTTAATTTGCCGCCTTGTTTGAAAAGAAGCATCTGCAACCGTAAGCCTTAAACTCATCAGGATGCAGGTTCTGTGCGGGAAGATGCACGTTTGCCGCAAGGGCCGCGTCGAGTAGAGACAGAACATATGCCAGCAGTATCAGAATAATTTCGGCTTCTCTGTGCGTAAGACGGGCACTGGAGCTTCTGAAGATACCAAGGTCGGCACAGACGCTTGCAAGCAAAAGCAGTGACAAACTTGTTCAATATGGCTAGCAATAACAGTCCCGACATGGAGTCTCCCTGGTGTGTTCTTGTGCTTTTACTTGACTCAGCTTCATCGTTGGAGGCTATGCCCTCCTATTTACTAAGAGCCGATATGGAAGCAGTANCCCTGGTGTGTTCTTGTGCTTTTACTTGACTCAGCTTCATCGTTGGAGGCTATGCCCTCCTATTTACTAAGAGCCGATATGGAAGCAGTATAACGGCCTTGAAATGAAGCCATAAGAGTCCTGAAATGGAGGCTCTCTTGTACCTTTTTTCGTTTGTGTAGCTCTAGTTATACACTGTAGCACCTCACCTCATGCGGCGGCACTGCAAACAGTAAACACAGTCAACAAACCCACAAGCAGGCCTTCAGGTTTGCCAACTCTTGCAGATTTTGAGCCACCACCTTTGACAGCACGACGCAAATCCAACTTCGAGTATCAAGGCACACCACAGTATACCACAGTCACATATGCTAGAAGTATGACCATTTCGGCTTCTCTGTGGGTAAGACTGCCACTGGAGCCCCTGGAGAAGCCAACGTCGACACAGACGCCTGGGAGCAAAAGAAGTGACAAACTTGTTCATTATGGCTAGCAATAACAGTCCTGAACTGGAGTCTCCCTGGTCCCTGGTGTACTCCTTTCCTCTCTTCCTTTCACCCCATCTCTTTCCCTTCTACCTTTTATTCCATCTCCCCTGGCTTTCATTTTTCCCTTCTCAGGTTGTGATTTTTTTTCTGCGGGCTTGTGAAACGACTTTTGTTTGCATTAAAAACACTTCAAACGCGGACTTCAATCACTGCTCGAATTCTCATTGCTTATCGAGATCATATCGCACAAATAGCATGTGTTTTTTTTCAGAAGGGCATTTTGAAACACTTCTTGTGATAACGTTCTGGAATGTTGATGGTAGATGCATTTTGGAATATATTGGAAGATTCTGTTCTGGCCGTGCTGTGATTTGCTTGATTTTTTCTGATGTCCACTGGTTTGCTCTGCTGTGTCTTTTTTTGTCAGGCAATGTGGATGATTAGACATGGCGAGGTGCAGCTACAGCCATCACACTGTCACGCGCGTGAAAATCAAGCGACCATTTTCTTGCTGTTTTGTCCACACGAACACAGCGGCAGATGCGTTTCTTTTTTGTACTGCCGAGTATTTATACTGACACGCTCTGACACAAAAAAATTGTTTGTCCTGGCGAAGGTGCAAATTTCAGCGAAGACACACCTCCGTGCAGAGTGAAAATATGCTGGTGCTATTGATGCTATTGATGCTATTGCTTTGTCACATCTTGTCACTTTGCTTGTCGCTTTGGTGTGGATTTGAACATATTTGAATTGGACCCAAGCAGCACGAGTCTCAGGAACTAACTGTGTCGTGGTGGTTTCCACCCTTTTGTAGTTTGTCAGATGCCCAGACAGACTTCCAGATGTCCATGATAAGGCCATGAGTTCCACATGTGAAAAGTGCTATCCTAGAATATATTCAGGATTATTCAAGTATGAAGGTTCATGATGTTTTCTGGAACGCAAAACAAAATTTAGTCATGTTTCATCAACTGTCTTCAAAACAAGAAGCGGTTTTTCGTTTGCCTATGGTTTGATGCTGCAAAACTGTCTCCAAACATGTTTGATTTGCGTGTTGGATTGTTGCTGCAAGTTTCTGGTTCAGTCCCAAGAATGATAGGTGTATGGCGTATATGGCATTGGCAGTAACACGATTCAGTCACTGGACACCGCTCAGACATAGAAGCAACAACCTTTGGCAATGAAGCTGTGTATGAAAACATGTCTATGAAATTGTGTAAACATGTTTGTGCACTAAGTTTCATGAAGTATACAAAGCTCAAATTTGCTGTTTGAACAGCCTTTGTCCTACTTGGTATGCCCTGAATTGTGTCCACGCCGTGACCTGCCGCTTGGTGCAAACGGCAAGAGCCAAACCGGGGGGAAAGCCACATCAAGTCACACATCAAGTCACACGTGCACAGATCATGGCATGACATGCACTTGTCACACTGTGTCAGCATTTGATTTAAGCACGTCCCATGTCACAACTGCTCCACAGCATTTTGCAATTTGCTAGAGCATGTTAAAGCCGTAAGCTTGGGATGCTTCATGATGCTTCGTATGAGGAAGCTGGGATCCAGAGTTGAAAGCAGCGATTGTCCAAGTTGTAGAGCTATTTCGGACATGTTCGGACCGTGTCGTCGCTGCCAGACCAGTGATTTTTGGACGGCAAGAGCTTGAAGAATGTCTTGGCAGGCAGTGCATTGACGGTTGCATGGCATAGTTTGTAAATGTGCTGCGTTGCAGATGTTGTAGATCTCCAGCAGTCGTTTCTTGCCTGTACCTGTGACAACATGGTCGAGTGCAGTCGAAACAGTTCTTCTAGCAAGACATGCACTTCTTGCAGCGGTGATGAAAGTTGTGACAGGGCGCTTTGGAGTATTGGGCCGAGCAGGCAGCACAGAGCAAGACTGCCAGAGCAATCTGTTGCTGCCACTCAAATGTGAGGTCACTGCGAGGTCTTGCGGAATCAAACATGATCAAACTCCATCTGAAACAAGCTGACTGGGCTGACTTTGAAGATTTTTGGGACAAGCCATTGGGCCGGCAATGGTCAATGCCACAGTGCGCGCATTTGACAGAACCTGGTGCCGGATTTGAACAGTAGCAGTTATTAGCAGGCCGGATGTTCTGAGCTGAGCTTTGACCAGAGCAGCCAATTTGCCAGCGCCCAAGAATCAAGACGGCTGTAGTGGATGAGGAATGTTCATGATGGCTCCTAACACTTCCTGTGAACTTCATGCAATCTTGATGCACTTCAGATTATGTTTGTCAGCCAAGCACCGTTTCTCTGTGGTCGTTGGCCTTTGCCAAGCCTTGAATAGCACTCAATTTGTCCACACTATCTGAA
The DNA here is from genome assembly GCA_003297045.1 of Symbiodinium sp. clade C Y103. Lineage (NCBI taxonomy): Eukaryota > Dinophyceae > Suessiales > Symbiodiniaceae > Cladocopium > Cladocopium sp. clade C. The sequence continues at coordinate 40,247 of BGPT01000257.1, read as the reverse complement.
GAAGTCAAATAGACAGGATATTTGAGCAGATTGACGATCCTTCACTTTCCTGCATCTACCAATCAAGCCTGATGGAGTGGTCACGGGTCGTCATGTGTGGTCATTTCAGCTCTTGTGACCTTTCAAGCAGTCGGCAAGTTCTTTGTTGAGGGGGGTGTGAGATACATTGCACACTTTGAAGCACCGCGCTGTACATCTTTGATCAAAGTTTGAAAACACTTTGATGATTTCGCAATTTGTTCATTTTGTTTTTGCATTCTGTTCAGATTCGACATCTCAGCTGAGGCTCGGGTATGGACCTACAGCGTGATCTATGCCTTGGTGATGACCATTGGGATCACTGTGCCCTTCCGATGGCACGGGGACCCACGGCTGAGCACGGACCCTGCCACAACCTGCCATGTCTCAGGATGTCTCAGGCTTTTCTTCTCCATTTGCACAAGTCCAACTATTCGACTCCGCTTGCACTGCATAGTCCAACCGATTCCAGAAGATGACAGGATTGTTCAGCCATCTAGACTAGACCATGATGAAAAATGATTAATGATGATATATGATGATATATGATGATATGTTGATACATATTATCACACAGAATTATATATGATGATATATGATGTATTTGGATTCCTGTGTATCACCTTTTAAACGAGAGTCAAGTCTTTGTCTAAACCTGCCCTAAGCAAATCTGCAGTCTTCGATCCCGGTGCGACGGTGCAATTTTGCACTCAGGTGCTCACGTGAAAAGGCTGCGATCAAAATTCACCATGAGTCTGGGACACTCAGCGCTGTAGGTGGAACAACAGAATGCCGGTACTGCGGAGCATGACAACGTTGTTACAATGCTTTCAACATCTTTCAACAGTGACCATGTGAGCAGCGGCAATCGATCCATCTTGAAACATGTTCAATCTACTTGAATCTACTTGAACTTGAACATCTCAAAGATCTTGCAGTTTCGTGATGATATTTCGGATTTGCTGTTTGCGTTAGTTGCCTTGAGTAAAGTGGAGCCTGGCTGTTTGAAGCAACTTGGGTCCTGGAGGCATCGGGTCGACACTTTTGTGCATCTGAAATCTATTGAAATCTCGCTCAAGATCATCAATGTAAAAAAAGTATGCATGAACTAAGGCCTGATGAGGATCCGGAAGAGGCAGTGGAAAACTTGATGACATGAACACACAGACCTCGAGGGAATGATGTGTAGTGATTTCAAATTTCCAGTGAGGGAGCTGAGGAAGCATGTGGTAAAAGGTGGTAAAAGTATGCATAAGTCTCCGAAGTATGTAGAGTTTCGTCAGCCACAGTCGCATGTGACAAACTGCAGTTGCGAGATGAATCTCACGCGTGTGGCCAGGGAATTGATCCTGCGACACCACACACTGTAAAAACGAACAAGACCACCAATACGTACAAGACCTACAATGTCAGTTCCTCAGAACACAGTCAAATGATGCCAAATGATGGTCTGAAGACTGGGGTCTGAACCTGTATGGTATAGATTCAGAGATTGCCTTCAAAATGTGTCTCCTGTGTTGGAAGGTACAAGTTAATACAAATTATCATATCATAAACATGTTCATACAAGATGTGCTTACACTGCTTGCACTTGCCGCTTCATTGTTTCAAGCTGCTCTTAAGATCATACTCTACCGTTGCCTACGGCTTTGATCGTTTCGGGGGTTGAAAGTTCTTTGGGCCGACATGGGCCGACATGGGCCGACAAGTTGGCTCAAGGTGTGTTTCAAAGCAACCTAGCACCGTTTATGTAAAGCAAAAAGCATTGCAAAATCATTAAAGTGGCATTCCAGATATTCCAGGCCAGACAAATCATCTCAATGGAACCCCAATTTGCACCTAGCAGACACAGCCCTTGACAAAACCTGAATCATCTCAGTGTGTCTAGTTCATTCATTTGAGTCTGTCTTGACACTGGTTGACAGAGGGATTCAAGGAATTCCGGCTGAAGGCCGCTGGAACATACAGCCACATTTTGGACAAAGATCGACCACATTTTACAGTTGCGAGTCATAGCGAGTCTTTGCGAATGGCCTATCTTGGCCTATCTTGGCCTTTGTTTGCTTTGCACAGATTCGGCACCGAGCTGAGGTCGAAGCATCTGATCCAACCCCAAATTTGGAGGTGCAACGTGCTGCAACGTGCTGCAACGTGCTGCAACTGCTAGGTCACAGCGAGACACTTCCGATGTCACATGTGTCATGAGACGAGCAAAGTGAAGAGCTTGAATTTCCGGTTTGTGGTTCAAGGAAAAATGCATGTCAACCGTTGAGACCCCACCAAATAAATTCTGCATTTCATGTTCATCCTGTCCCTCAATGAGAAAAACCTTCCATTTGCAAGCTTTGCCAGAAGGCAAGAAAATGACATCGATGTGTTTAGATGTAATTTACAATAATTTACATGATATTTACATGATATTCACATGTGTTGACTTTGTATATCTTTACATCATTTTACATCTGACTGGGCTCAACCTTAAAATTCGACGTCAGCGCCTCGCCTGGAGGAAGCCCGAAAGCATTTGGTGCATACGAGTGCGACACAACGTGCGCCAATGTCGATGGGGTCCACGGTGGAGTCGATGGCCGCGTTCTGCCCGTTCTGCCCGTTCTTCGTTTGTCCAAAACTGTCCCAAAGTCCTTTCATCATTTCATCATCTTTCATCGAATCAAACACTTCGATTCTCAATATAGACTTAGCTCATCTTTCATCAGGTCATCGAACGCGTGGTGCCTTAGAATTCTGTCCAATGGCTCAAAGCTGAATCTAGTGCTCCTTGAGTCTTTGTCCATCAAGCAAAGACGCCTTACATAGCCTTTTCCTCGCTTGTCCTTTCGTAGAAGATCAAAGTACAGAGAGGGAAGCAAGTCTTGAACAATGATGGAAAATGAAATGATAATGATAAAACAGCTTTTATACTTTTGGTCTGAAGCCCTTACGCCTTTCAGGTGCATATCAGTCCCATCTTTGGCTTGCGATGTTCTTTTTTGCAATGGCCGGCTTCACCGCCAATACCTACTGGGATGCTAAGCATATTTTTGCAGACCAATCTAAAGAACTCATGTTCTATCATGTTATCAAATGTTATCAAATGCGATCAATTTTTCTCATTTGTTGGTTTTGCTTTTTCCCTGGTTTTCCATGTCTTGCCTGTCATCCTGATTTTATGTGAACGCTTCTCGCATTCCTCGCGATGCGTGCACAGACCACAAGTGGATGAGCCCATTGTGTACACCAACCTATCGTCTCAGTGAAGTAGGCTCGGCTCTCGCGAGTGAAAACTTGTTTGCAAGTTTACAAGAGCTGTATCGAAGCTGTATGGAAGCTGTATCTCATATGTTGATGATATATGTTGCCCATGACATTGTATTCAAACTTCGACTTGGTGCTGCATGATCTGCATGTGACTGAACCACACAATTTGCCAAAACATGTCATTTGTTTTCCATGATATTCGATTATTGTATTGAAATTCATTCTCAGATGAAAGTTTGGTGTCTTCGGCCTAGTTATAGGAGGCCGAGCTATCTGTGTTTAACTTCCAACTTGTTCGTTTCAGGTGGAACGGGCACGGAGCTGTACTTCAGAACCCTGAGGCCAGCGGAGTGTAGTGCAAAGAGTCAAAACAAGTCTGTTCAAAACAGTATGTGCCTTTGTTTTTTGAGCAAACATATGGTTTGTCAAAGTGAACAATCTGCAGATGCCAAAAAGGCTAAACAACAAGTTCCAAGGAAGTTCCAATGGTTATTCATTTTGCCCATTTCCGTGCAGGAACATGGCATTCATATTTGCCTACATGGTGCAGGGCTTGGGCACACACTGGTCATGGTCACATGGTGTCGACCAAACATCTCCAAGCAGAAATGTCGCAGACGCCATCAGACGCCATCAGACGCCATTGTCGTGTGTGCCCTGAATGATATCAGACTGCCACAACCCTCCTGTGGACCGGCAAAATTAACGAGAACTCACTTGGGGATACAAAGCAAGATTTACGTTGCACGTTCGACGTACAGTGATCTGCAGGACACCGCGAACATGGTGTGAAATGGTGTGAAATGGTGTGAAATGGTGTGAATTCTATAACTGAAACACCCGTCCATGCCATGCCCAAGCCTCATTCCTCAGGCTGGCATCACAGGTCCTTTGGTCGCATTCTGCTGGCTGGGAAACTTTGGCCCCGACACCGGTCAGGCTAGAGACACAGGAAGAACCCAGAAGACATGCTGGGACGCATGGGGACTCATGGCGCATGTGAGGACTCATGTGGGTGCGCAAGACACTCTGGGGATGTGGTTTGGAGTGCGCTGCCTTCTCGATGCTGAATATACACTGTCATACATTGACAACGTTTCGCATCGTTTCGCTCATTGCACTGACATTTTGCAGAACATGAAAACCAAACTTTGACTGCCGCCCAAGCCACGGGTGTGTTACGCTTTGCTTCAGTTTTTGCTGAAGACCACAATCGGAAATTTGGGTCTTGGGCTCAGTGTTCGCTCTGCCCGCTCTGCTCAAATCTGGAAACAGTTGCGCAAGATACACAGTGCTTCCAATGCATCACCTTGCATGACTTGAACACGGTGAAACCGTGAAACCTTTTGCAATCTTTTGCATTTGCCGCGTGGAATCATACGAAGTGATTGCCAAAAGAAACACGTTCGAGCCTGAAGAACAGAGGAGCATGTCCTGCCCATCAAACCTCTGCCAGGTGAATATGCTGACGCCGATATCATCGATCCGATTCGTCTGCTGCCAAGACTTCGCTCTTGTTGGACTCATCCAAATCTGATCAATTCTGATCTTATCTGCAGTATGAAGGCCTTCGACCTACATGGTGCTATGCGAAGACTAGGGAGCCAAATCATACTTACTTAAATGGATGATTGGATTCTGGGATTCTGGATGAATTATATGAATTGTTTGCAGATTGCCAACGATGCTATGCTGTTGCAGCCAAACAAATAAATAGAAACAAGTGCTCAAATCATCTCAAATCTGGTTCCTACCGGCAAGTTGGTTCCCATGTCAAAATATACCCGAGAAATGTGAAATGTGTCTTGCAGACATTTCGCTCATAGAACTGTGCCGCCCAGAACGTGTGGTGCGCTTGGGTTGTGAAGGCTGCGGATTTTCTTTTGTTCATGTTTTTTCTGTCAACTGAATGCAACCTGCTTCCTAGAACATTCTCTATGTGTCAGACTAAGCGTGCACATTCGGCATGCTATTTCATGTTTTTCCCCTGGAATGTTATTTGTGAGTCGTGTGTTTTTTTTGATATATCATGTTACAATATTGTTCTGATTTGTTTTGGCGCGTCTTTCTTTTTCAGTTGACTTCCGCTGACAGGCATGCCGCTGAAAGACCTCACTGGAATCTTCGGCCTGGGAGCTCGCAGAACCAAACCTTCTACACGTCAATGAGCACACCACACAGTGTGACACAGATCCACATAGGATCTTTTCTCAAGATCCCATTGCACGTCTCACCATGTCGTGAAGGTAGGAACATGAGATGAAGCTGAAGAAAAACTGAGCAGCAAAAGGCATCTACAGATTGTTCTAAGCTAGTCAACATCAGTAAGGCCAACACTTACACTGACTTACACATCCCTTTTCAAGGTGGACAAAGATTTGTGTTGAAATTTTGGACGTCTTCGCCCCTCCGCCTTTCGTCGCCTACACTTTGAGGCTGGCTTGACTTTTCAGCTGTGCTCGTCTTCCTGGTGTACTTGATTTGGGCACGATTCTGGCAGATCCCAAGGAGACTTGCAAGATCGTGCAAGCAATACTTAAGCGCAAGCAGCAAATGCATATGGAAATGCATGCAAATGATTGCAAATGCAGCAAAAGACAAAGACGCAAAAGACGGTAGGTTGATGCCGAATCCCTGAAGTGCTGAAGCTGTAGCGATAGCCCATCACAATGTTCACAATCACACCTTCTTAAAGATAGTCAGGCAGCTCATATGTTGACATGCTCGGGCATGCTTGGGCAATCTTGGACAGCTAAGCATCTTCACAAGACAAGACTCGAAAGCTGGAAATAGCTGGAAGTTGAACGCCACATGTTGGAGGATGGCAGAGGCCGACGACATGGAACAAGTGACGTTTGGGCAGCCAAGTCATGCGAAGTCCCATGTAGATTGGCAAGTCATGCATATTCCAAGAGATGACAGCATCATTGATGAAATGTGCAACGAATAAGCTTTCAGACCGGTGAAAGATATCAAAGGCTGTGAAAGGCTGTTTGAAAGCCCTGCCAGCTATGTGGCTTCAACTTGTGTGATGCGAGGCCAAAAGACTATGCTGTGGTCATCGAGAGTTTGCTGGGCTCCCCAGAGCTTTCTCTTTGTTCCAAAGACAGTGATGGAAGTCCCAAGTAAAGCGTCAGACTGTTTTCCTGTGATGTTTTTTGGGTGTCAAGGCAGTGCTTTTGTAGATGAAAGCATGTGCATAAGTGATGCATAAGTGTATATATATATATTCTGTACAAGTGGTATGTGAATATATGAATTTATACCATATATATATATATATATATATATGCACAATCATATACAATATACAGTAATGTCTATTGCATCATTGTATCGTATAGATATAATATACATAGGACTCCAGGACTTTTCACTTAGGGCAATCCAGTGTGCACAGACTTCACCAAATTGTCCATAAGGCCGGCACAGATCCCCGACCAGGCACAGTATGAGCAGTGTGGATCTCAGAGATTTCGAGATGAAGCTATTGGTGCGCAGGTGATCGGCATGCTCCTAATTTTCCCTACATGGTGCATTTGAGATTTTGAAAATCCAAGGAAGTTGACGGAGCACTTGTTGGAGCGTCTTCGAT
>BGPT01000257.1:15876-28376 GCA_003297045.1 Symbiodinium sp. clade C Y103 | reverse complement strand
AACTGCTACAACTACTACAACTGCTACAACTACTACAACTAACCCAAGCAATACAACTACTACAACTACTACAACTACTACAGCCGCCACAAGTATTACAACTACTAGGACTACAATTACAACTGCCACTACAACTACAACTACACTACACTACAGTACAGCACACTACAGCACACTGCACTACAGTACATTACACTACACCCCAGTACACTACAGTACACTACACTACAGTACGCTACACTACACTACACTACATAGGAGACAACCGCAACCACTGCAACTACACTACACTGCACTGCACTACAAAGTACAACTACAACCACAATAACCACAACAACCACTACAACTACAACTACAACTGCAACAGTTGCAACCACAACCACTACAACTACACTAGACTGCACTGCACAACAACAACAACAACAACGACAACGACAACGACAACAACAACAACAACAACAACAACAACAACAACTACAACTACCACTACAACAACAACCACTACAACAACAACAACAACAACAACCACTACAACTACAACAGCTACAACTACAACTACAACAACTACAACTACAACAGCTACAGCTACAACAACTACAACACCTACAGCAACTACAACTACAACTACAACAACTACAACTACAACAGCTACAACTACTACAACTACACTACACTACACTGCACTGCACGACAACTACAATTACAATTACATCTACATCTACAACTACAACCACAACTACAACTACATTACATTACCACTATACTGCGCTGCCTCCAACCACTTGTCGGTCCATCAGTTGGATGGCTTTGCCATCCATCATTCACAGCAACCATTCCTTCCTATAGGTTTCCTATCTTTGAAACTTCCGCCACCGCCTTGTGCGGTACTTCTGGTAGTTTGTAGTTTGTAGTTGTAGTTGCGGTTGTAGTTGTAGTTGTAGTGGTTTTTGTGGTTGTAGTAGTTGTTGTTGTAGTTGCAGGCGTAGTTGTAGTTGTAGGTGTAGTTGTATTTGTAGTGGTTGTTTTGGTTGTAGTTGTAGTAGTTGTTGTTGCTGTAGCTGTTGTAGTTGCTGTAGTTGTAGTTGTAGTTGTCATGTAGTTGAAGTTGTAGTTGCAGTTGTAGTTGTCATGCATCTAAAGTTGTAGTTGTAGTTGTTGCTGTTGTAGTTGTTGTAGTGTGCGTTGTGGTTGTAGTTGTAGTAGTTGTTGTTGCTGCAGCTGCTGTAGCTTTTTTTCATTGTAGTTGGAGTTGTCATGTTGTAGCTGTTGTAGTTGTAGCTGTTGTAGTTGCAGATGTAGTTGCAGTTGTAGTTGTCATGCATTTAAAGTTGTAGTTGTAGTTGTTGTGGTTGTCGTTGTTGTAGTTGTCGTTGTAGTGTTTGTTGTGGTTGTACTTGTAGTTGTAGTTGTAGTGGTAGTTGTGGTGGTAGTTGTAATTATAGTTGTAGTTGTAGTGCAGGGCAGTGTAGTGTAGCGGTAGTGGTTTTTGTGGTTGTAGTTGTGGTTGTAGTTGTGAAGTGGGGTAGTGTAGTGTAGTGTAGTGTATTGTGGTGTAATGTAATGTAGTGTAGTGGAGTGTAGTGTGGTGTAGTGGAGTGTAGTGTAACGTTCCGAAACGAAGCAAATCTGCGAGACGTCCTCAATTTTTGAAGTTGACAACATCAAAACCGAAGCAATTCTGCGACGCTTCCTTCAAAAATGGAAAGTTGAGTGTGCAGCTGACATCCTCGTACCAATGCGTCTTGCGATTTTTCCATGCCATGTCTCTAAAGTACTGCGCGTGCCACGAAAAAGCGAAGCCAAGTCATACGAAGGGCTGCACGTGTCACGCGAAATGATCTTAGCAAAGTTGAAGATCTTCTGCTCCAAAATGACGCCATTCTCAGGAAATCAGCGCCCTGACCTCTTAACATATGTGCTTCATGTGTCTCTTGTACTGCGCCTGCCACGCGAAATGCCTCTTTGCAGATCCTCTTCAAATGCCCCCCTCCTGCCATGGTTTTAAAAGATGCTACAAAACCCACACGTTTGGCTCACGTTTGACAAGGTGCAGAATCCCTTGCGCCTGCCACACAAAACGATGTCCGGACGTCCAAAACTGTTCCCAGACCCTCAGTTTTTAACACTTTTGACTTCCAAATGTGCTTCGCGCCACAACGGCGGGCATTTTTTCGACGTCTCAACTTCCAAAAGTGGTCCGAAGCTGGGGCGTTTTTATCATTTTGGCTTCCAAATGCGTTTCGCGCCACAGCGTGCACTTTTTGAACATCTCAACTTCCAAAAGTGCTCCGGACGTGCCAGTTTTTTTGCGCTTTTGACTTCCAAACGTGCTTCGCGCCACAACGGCGTGCACTTTTTCGACATCTCAACTTCCAAAAGAGCTCCGACGCTGAGGTGCTTTGCACTTTTTTACTTCAAAACGTGCTTCGCGCCACAACGCCGTGCAATTTTTCATCTCTCATCTCCCCAGCCCGCCGCTTTAGCGAGCCTACTTTTCGACCCTCCGGAGCCACAAAACATTGGAAAAACATAGTGTTTCGCGACTTTCTTACCTTTTCGCGCACCTGCATCTTCTCCCTTCTGATTTTCTCCTGTCTGATCTTCTCCCTGTCTTATCTTCTCTCTTCTGACTTTCTGCCTGTCTGAATTTCTTCCTGTCTGTGCTTTTCCATCTGTCCATATTGTCGGAAGTTTGACTTCTAAACTTCCTTCGAATATGAAATTGCCTACCTGCCTGCATGATCTATTCGGACGCATACCTATGGGTAGCTACCCTGCCACGTTGGAAGACCTGTGGGCGCCAGTGGGCACCTGTCAGTCTTGGCAGTCTTATCCACAAAATCAAGCACAGCACTTCGAATCTATATCCCCTACTCTACCTTTTAAAAGTACTTTCCTCAATTTCCAAGTTTCTTTGTATCAGTGAAGAATGTCACCAGGGAAGCCTTTGCGGATTGGATTCGGATACAGCTGTCATGATCCAAGGCCCAGTAAGAAAGTGGACAAACTCAAAAAGCAACTGGAGATGCTCAGCTGCCAGCGCAATGCAGTGCGTAACGCAGTGCAGTGACGGGTAATTTCAAACCAGTTTTGAGTCGTTTGAATGAGCCTGTTGAGGTTGGTGCAGCAGCACAGGGTTGTCTTTCAACGATGTGTATGTGTGTGTGTGTGTGTCCTGGGTTTGTTTTTCCACCGAATCAGGAAGCTGGAAGAGAAGCTTGGTGCGAAGTTGGACGGGGAAGAGTTTCTTCCAGTGGCGTGGGGCCAAAAACAAATCCGAACTTGACCAGCCGCCAAAAAGATATAGCAGCACATCAGATTTGTACATAAAATGACTTTCACTGGATGAGAATCCATTCACTAGGTGTTCATCATGAAACTGAGTTGTGGTGTCCCTTGACCTAATCTGTTGGGTTCCAGCGAGGGATGCTTTCGTGTGGTGGTTCAACACAGATCCAGTGTGGTTTTCACTTTGCGAAATGGCCCAAAGTGTTGATTGAGCACAGCTGCACCGTGATGACCCAGGTCCGCGCGTACGTCATCCTCAACAACACAGAAGATGTCAGGAAACCTAGAAGTGAGCGTAGGATGGGTGGGATGTGCGGGATGCCGAACGCGTGGGGCTAATTCAGCTAGATCTGGGGTCCGGGGTTATCAGGAGGATTCGTCGTTGTTGTAGTTGCTGTTGCTGATGCTCTTTGGACAAAACAGATCAAAATAATTGGTGTTCAACCAGGATGTTTTCCACTACCCACCAGGAACCTTTTTCTCACTTCGACTCGAGAATGACCAACACTCTCATTTTGAACTGTAGCAGTGTGGTGTTGCGGAAAGCCACATCATTCAGGTGCAGAACCTTCTGTTCGACTATCGCTCGGAACCCGGAATGAATTCCTTGTGGCATAGTTGCGGAAAGTTTGTATCGATCAGTATCTAATAGCTGATAGTTTTATCATGTTTATTCCACTTCTGGGGAAACAATCCCAGCCGCCCATGCCTTACACAAAGATACACAAAGCACCTGGGCTTTCGGACACACTTCCCAAGATCCAGCTGGCAACGGAACAAAGACTGCTGAAGTTTGAGAAGCCGAGACAAAGTGAACAAAAGAGTGAAAATGTGTTGAAAATCTTGAACAACCTTGTATTGAGATGTATTGCGATTGTTGACGTCATCGGGTTCCTCGGCTTACAGGTTAGTCACAGCAAGTTTGGGCCCTCCATTTGCAGTGGCTGGCAAGGCTTCGCCAAGTACAAGCTCTTCAGATGCTGCCAATTTCGGGCAAGGCGTTTTGAAGGCCCAAGTTGTTGCTGAACATGGCTGAACCATGCTGAATCTATGTGAGGTCAGATTCCTGTCGCAAAGGCCTAGATAACATATGATAAGTGAACAAGATTAAGTAATTACTCATAAATGACTCATAAAATAGTAGCGCTGGACTGCACTCTGAGCACGTTTGGATGGGAAATTTCTATAAATTCAAGTGGAACAGCTTCAGAAGTGCTTGTGTCCCCTTAGATTTGCAATCCACAAAGTTTGCCAAACATGTCCATTCTAGGGGTGCTTTGCATGGTGGACTTGAGATTCAAGACAGACATGGAAAGCCACTCATAGCCATAGCCACTCTCAGTTGGTTTCCTCCAATTTCTCACCCAAGGATGCTCCATCAATGGAAGGTTTCGGAAAAAAAAACATACCGCATCATACCGTATGAATCATACCTTTCAAAATGGCTTCGCCAGGCACTGCCATTCGCGTCACACGGGCGCCGCAGCCAACGGATATCATTTGGGAGAATCAGGAGATGGGAGCTCTGACAGCGCTGAAGTTTGAAAACGGATAGCCATAGGATAGCCAATAGCATCCAATAGCCATATGCAGACGCAGTTTGAAGAAAACTCACAGAATATCACAATAAATTCATGGCGCTGTTTTGTGGCGTCGGCGCTTTTGAGTAGAGATGATATGGCAATTCACTGGCAGGACATTGGCTTTTTCAATCGTCTTCTCCGGCAAATTTTTGTGTGTCCTGACATGAAGTTATGTGACTCATTGCTTACAAAAGGGGAAACAGGGTTTTTTCAATTTTTCCTCTGTCAGTTCTTTCCATTTCTTTCCAATAGTCTAGACCAGACTTTGATTGGCTTGTCCCTGGGATGTGTTAGCCTTTGTCCCCATATCTAGAGCAGCACACCTTCAAGCAAGCTGCGCAATTGTAACGTAGTCCACTTTCATGGTGGGGTTTTAAATAGCGATTTTCAGTGTTGTGGTCTGGTTCCAAGCCAACGATTTTCACTTGCAAAGCTGCAAAGCCTGAATTCGGAGCTCACCCAGGACATTGTTGCAGAACAGAGAAACCCAAGCCTAGTCATAAAAACACTCGTGAAGGGCTGATGAGTTATTTTTTATTCATCTTTTTCCTGTGTGTATGCGTGGCAGCGTTCTTTTTTCAATTGCCTCCGCAGTCTTGTTGATAAAGTTAGTGGCCGCAATAGCACTCCGTGCGAAACACCTCTTGTTCGTCTTGTTGACAAGGTTCTTTGTGTTCTTTGTGATCCTCTCGGTGTCGCTGGGTAACTCAGCACTGGGGTGCTTAATTACAAAGTCAAATCATGTGATCTTTAAGTATCAATGCAGACTGCATGGCACGAGAAGACTGTACGGTGGGCTGTATGGACCATTTGTTCTGACAAACAATGACAAACATCACTTTAAGATCACTTTGAGATCACTTAGAGATACTTTGGGTCTAGTGAAGAGCTGTGCTCAAGCTGTTCATGGTGGCCCTGAAGCTGCACAGCTCAGGATTGCTTTCATCTACCTCACCACCGTGGCGAGTAAAGCGACATCAAAAACACAGCCCGGGAACCAAGACGAACCAAGACTAACCACGCCCAAGATAGCCCAAGTGATTTCTTTAAACACGTCATGAACCAAGCATGATCAAGTGATTGAATTCAGCACAAGCAAGGTATTTGGATGTCTGCGGTATTCTAGTCCGTTGCACTTTGTCCTGTTACTCTCACCCGGAGGGTAGAGTCACTACAACTGCCAACAAACTGGCAGAGTTTCAAAGCACTAACAGAAGATCCAAAGATCTTTGGAATGGAGCTACAGAGAGGCAACACAGACATAGACAGTATCAGACAGTACAACCAGAAGCTTCTGCAGGGTGAGCTATCTGGGAGTACCAGCATGCGACCCGGTCTCTGAAGACCAGTTCGATATCAACGGGTCTGCAGCTTAGTGCCACGTGCCAAGTGTGGCCTCGTGTGGCCGAAGCGAAACTGTGTTACTCACATTTGCTAAGATGGATTCGACACGAAAGAAGGATGTCACTGAACTTTCTCCCAACCTTTCTCCTCCAGTGAGCTTTTTGAAAGTGAAGCTTTCAGGCCAGTCTTGGCCACAAAATCCTACTGACTTCTGTTGTATCAACAGCTGCGAGAACTGTCAAGGAAGACGGGGTAGTTTCTGCTGAGGTTCCCAGAATCAAATTCTGTCATTGTGACATTTCAATAATTTCAATACATTGCAATACATGTCAATACGTATTTCAAGCAAGTCAGAAAAGAAAGTTTTGAAACTCATGTGTGCTCAAAGTTTGCTCCCTTCGCTCCCTTTCACTTTGATGCCATCTCAGGAATGAGCCCTATCAGTGCATGATACAAAACGCCATGAACTGGACCATGGACTATGCGGTGGGGGAAGGCGGCCCGTGCGACATCTTGTGACCGCGGAACCTCACAGTTGTGACGAAGCCGAGGGGTTCCAAGAGTTCCTTTGGTGACGAGAAATCACAACCGCAAGAGTCCGCAAGAAATGCAGAGGGTGGGGAAATGTACGGAAGGACATGGAAGGACCTTGTTTTGAAGGCGATGAAACCTGAAGATATCCCAAGATCCTCAGGCGGTGATATCCTAAGCTGCTGGTGCACTGCCTTGGGATACCAGGCTATCCTTTCCAATGGAGGCCGTGCCATGACCGTTACATATCAGTTTTTGATAGTTTTTACATGTTTTTACGTATCGACGTGTGTGTTGTTTTGCAGTTTTGTAGTTCCCTTCCGACCAATTCCATGCTCCCATTTTTTCTGCAATCCGTTCAGCTGGAATGTAGTTGCTTAATTTGCTTATATTGTTTCTCACTCTAGAAAATCGTGGGCCTGGTTTGGCCCTGGACTTTCACTGCAGTATGTTTCTTGTGTTCACTGCTTTGATCTGCGGTGCCCAGCGAGTTTCAAAAGGGTGGATCTTGACTGGGCATGACTGGGCTCCTATTGATCTAAGGTCTTTTTCACAAGCCATTCTGTGCTGCTCAGAGTCTTTCCTTTAAAGAGCAATGTCAGCAATTTCAAGTTGCGCGATGTCACAAATGTCAAGTTCATCAGTGGACCCTCCCATATCCATCCATATCCTGCTGCAGACTATATGACTGCCTGTGGCCCATGGTTCATAGGCAAGCAGCCAGGGGGAAGAGCAAAGTTTGCCCGAAATTGGTGGATGCCAACGCCATTGGAATAGATTGGAATGCCATTGGATACAGGGGACATTTGGAACATTTGGAACTTAGTGCTGGTCATTCTGATTTCAATTTCGATGGGTTATCCGGTAGATTTGCGGCGCAGCCATTGCAATGTTAAAAGCCTCTCAGTTGGTTGGGGACGGTATGCTAACACCGTTGCATCTCATTGGATACACCTGGGTTGGAAACAAGAGTAAACAAGTCGTAACAAGTCTCTCAGTCTCTCCAATATGTTTATTATGCTTTGCCTTTTCGCAAACTGGACGCCTCTTGCCAGAATTGGGCACAACCATCGCAATCGCCACTGGGTCATCGGTGGTTTGGGCGCCAAGACTGAGAACTGCAGTGACTGCAGGAATGTTCGGGTGGAATGTGGATCGAATGAGGCTCAAATAGGTTGCCGCCCTTGCTGTTTAGCATGTTTCGAGAGAGGGGAAGTTACCGACAGCACTGCTCGCAACCCGAGAACGAGAGCACTTGAGCTGCAAGCGCCTAATTACCTATCTGAGTCGTTTTCTGTTTGGCAAGCGAGGTTTCATATTCATATTCATATTTCATAAACCACTGGACTGGGTTTCAATTGGTTCAAGAGTTATACCTGGGAAAACCGAATAGGAATAAACATGGCATATCGTCACATCAAATTCAGGCAATCTCACTTCGGCATCCTTTTTCCCTACCCAAGTTTGCCTCTGCCTATGACTGTTTGCCTCATGTTTCTGCGAGATTGTGACCGTGATCAACTTGGTGTTGCAGTTGATCATTCAATATCTGGCCAATGGCCTCAGCAAACGGTGAGTGAAAAGACAGCAGACGACAGCAGGTTTGAAAAAAAAAACGAAATTGTTACAAACTTTTCAAACTTGTTCCCTTTTTGTTTCCTTCAACTTGTCCTGGCGAAACAAAAGAAACTGCTTCAGGGAAACAGAAGCGAGCAGAAGCAACGGAAAACTAAACGAAGCTAAGCAATGCCAACATTAACATGTTGCGCAAGGAGTAGCGTAGTGTCATGAAGCTCAATGTATGGAAATGGTTCGTCAGGGTCACATCAAACAGTGTAAAGCCGAGGGCACGGAAAAGACATTCGGCATCATTTGACACGTTCACAATGTGTGATTGTCTAGCTGGGCAGACAGGGCAGGGAGATAGGGAGGTAGGTAGATAGATGGATAGTACATATCCACATGCGATATGTTCACCTGATGTATAGATATGCGTGTTGTGTTTGTACAACGTCTACATCATTTTTACATGTACCAATTCTGTGTTTTCTGCTTTAGATTCTGTGCAGAATATGGCCTCAGATTCCAACGTTGAGGCTGAGTTCGAGCGACCATTGTCCCACACAGCCCTCAACAGCTCAATGATCCAGAAGGCTGGAGCAGCAAGGTGGACTCGTGAAATGATGAGTTGTGACAAGGCCAAATTTGGGAAATGATGCAACATAGAATAACACAAGTATATAGTATACAGTATACAGTATACAATATACATAATTGTTGATTAAGTAAAACCAGTTGTATGTTCGCGAAGGTAACGAGCTCCAAGTGGCACAAGGTAGCTCCAAGGGCATGGTCGTTGTGTGTAGAATACTTGAATTGCCGTGTGTGAAGATGTGTGAAGATGCGTGAAGTGTGTACATTGATGTCGACTCTGTACAGTATGTGTATTGTCCGTGCTTGTCCTTCGATTAGTGCATAGAGGTCATAGAGGTGGCGGTGAGCAGTGCCAGGCGTTTTGGGCGCAAACCTTGAATACGGGCTTTGCCCGGAGCTCACGGAAGCGATAGCACAAGCACAAGCAGATGGGAAATTCCAAATTCAACATAAGTCAAACATCATTAATACATAATTCATTTAATATTCATTTAATATTCATTTAATATTCATTTAATATTCATTTAATTCATGATTTCTGAACCAAATTCGATTGATTCTTCGGTTTTTCAGCGTTCCGTTGAAAGTGTGAAAGTTTCAATGACCGAAACCGGTAAAGTAAAATCATGCAGTGAAGACAGTTCCATGATTCCTTGGGGCTGTTGCAGTGACACTGGGACTGACACATTGGCATTCCGGCGGCTGCTTCAACGAGGTTCTCTTTGTTGTGAACTACTTTGCACCAAAGGCTCAATGGGCAAACATGATATGTTTTTGATCGGACAGCCTGCAGAAGAGATCAAAATAGTCTCAAACTCTGCAATGGTGAACCAGGAAAACATGGTTTTCAATCAGTACTATTCAATACTTTTATTGCGTTTATTGAACCAAAATAGGAAGCTGTCCTGAGCTGTTGCAAACTGTTGCAATACTTGATGAATTTTGATCGAAGAGGAACTCGTCCCGATCACAGCTTTGCTTCGGTGAGGCTCTTCGTGAAGCTGTGCTGGCCCTGCCTGGCGTAGGAGCAGAGCCATTTGAGCCATTTTCCGGGTAAGAAGCTGTCAACAACGTGCAAATATAAGTCAGTCAATTATGAATTTAATGTGTGCAAATCAACCGGAAGTGACTCCGTGCAAGCGTGTTTTGCGCATTGCACAGTACTCGTAGTATATGGCCCCTCTATTTTGAACCTTGCCTCTCTTTTTTGACATTGCCAATTTCTTCAGCCTTGAAAACTCTTTTTCAAAGCTTGCCTCGCTACCTTCCTTTTTTTAACATTGCGCCATTTTTTTTTCAACCTTGCTAACCTCTTTTTTTCTAACCTTGCACCTGATTTTTCTAACTGTGCGCCTCATTTTGTTCAACCTTGCACCCTTTTTTCAAACCTTGTTTTGGAGGTTCTGGTGTTTTCTGGCCGTTACGGTGAGGTTCTGGTGTGGTGGTTCTCGAGGTTCTGGTGTCCACATTCTAGGCTTCACACTTCACACATTCCACGTTTCACACTTCACACGCCATCCACTCCGCAGTCCACAATCCAGAGTCTCGACACTTTGCACTCTGCATTGCAAACTCTACCCCCCCACGCCCTACACTCTCAACACTTCACTCTTTAGACTGCAACCCTGCACTCCATGCTCTACACAATCCACAGCCTGCACACACCGCTCTGTGCAATCCACATGTGTGCACTCAATACTCTACAATTTCCCTGGGCAGCTCCTTTTGTCAACCTTGGCAAAACCACGTTTCTTAAGCCTGGCAAGTGGACATGGTTAGAGAAAGGAATGTGCAAGATGGTGCAAGGTTTTAACAAAGTAGGCCAAGATTAAAAAAAGAGTAGGCCAAGGTTTGCCAAAAAACGAGTATGTAATCAAGGTCAAAAAAGGAGGCAAGGTTTAAAAAAAGTTGCCCATATGATATGTAGTATACATATATACAAATGCCCTGTATGTTGGAAGCGAGCAAGAGAGAGAGAGAGAGAGATAGAGCGAGAGAGAAAGATATAAACATGGCATGGTGTGTGTATTTAAAGCTTAAACCTTGAAACAGACATTGTTTTGAATGTGTTTTTTGGGTTTTTTCCTGTGGATAATGCTCCTTACGAGTCCTTAAGGCACTTTGGATGCTTTGTATTCCTTTGTATTCAGGATGTTTTTTGCATCTTTGACTCATTTTGAATCCAGGATTCCTGCTCTTCCGGGGTCCCTTTGCTGAGCTGACTCGTGGATGGTACGCTTTGGTAGGCCAGAGCGGAGAGAGCCGAGATCTGGACTGTTTGTGCAAGACCCGTAACGTAGAGAACGAAGTAAGGTCTTATTAATGGTCTTTAATGTTTTGTATTTGTGTGTCCACATGTTTTCAGTGTGATTTGGGGCAATGAGAGTGGGAACCTTTCTTGACTGATGACCAGCATCTCAAGATGTCTCAACCCTCATGAGCAGCCTCTATGTCCATAAAATGGAAGACTTGCCTGTCTCTCCGACGACGAAGTGAGCACAAACCACAACATACCACAACATACCACAACCACAACTGCGATTCGAAGGTGTAACCCTTGTGACGAACATGGTGATCAATATGTTCGTCCCGGCCAGCGTGACAATCGCAAAACTGTTTGTGACGAGCTTGAAGCGGTCAGACCGGCCCAGAGCGCTGGAGGGAGGGCTGGACTCTTTGCATCGTCCCTTTTCACCCGTTTTCCAATGTAGTTGGAAAGCAAAATGATTTTAAAATGCGCGCGCAATGTTTTTTTGTGTTTTGAACCTGAGTCGGGAAAAACCAATTGACCTGAATTGACTCTCGTGTTTCTTGAAACAGAGCTCTTTGTTCTGACACTCAATGGATGCGCAAGTTTCCTCAGTGACAGTAGGTAGCTCCAAGTGGTCTCAAAACAAGTTGCTTTGGATGTTTGGACCAGGTGGTGCTTGCGAGGGCGGGTCGCACATCAGGTGGGGATTTCAGAAGCATCGGGATATTTCAGGATATATCGGGATGCGGGGCAGATGTGCTTTGGATTCAACTTAACTAATCCAACATGCCTTAGGCATGCATTCTAATGTACATAGTTATATACATATACATTGTGTATACATATATATATATATACATATATATATATATATGTATATATTTATATAAATATATACATATACAGTATATATATATACATATACAGTATGTATACATATATGTAACTACGTTAGATATACCAACTAATGGCCCACCAAGCCATTGGTACAACATGCAGATGATGCAGTACTGAATCGCTGGTGCTGACCTCTCTTGAGGCTGAGCTCATCGAGCTCTACACGAATCCCGAGTTTGACATCAAAGTGAAGTGAGTCCAGTTTGACATCACACAGGTTTTTTTAACATGATCTTAGTGAAAAGGGAATGTGAATCCAAGCAAAGTTTAGACTAAGATTGAATTCAATACTGTTGTCTAGACAACTGCTGCTTCATGTTGTTTCTACTTTGTATTGAATCTTTTCTCGCACCTACTCCCAACTGCCCAAGTCGTGGCGAAATCCCAAAAATCTTGAAATTAGCTTGGGGGAAGGTTTTTGTGGAAGTCGTGGCGATGCGGCGTTTAGGTTG
>BGPT01000257.1:158-15651 GCA_003297045.1 Symbiodinium sp. clade C Y103 | reverse complement strand
TTGGAAACCGGCGTTCCACTGTGAATTGATGAGAAAAACCCATTTGAGATAGAACCGTGGTACCTTGTTAAACGTAGCGTTTCCAATGGGGAAAGGGGTCTTGCAAGGTCTGTGCCGGGACAGGGGTCGTGGCGAGCGTTTTGATTGGGAATAGCTATCAAACGCAAACATTGCAAGGACTTTGGCGTATGGGTGTATAACAAGCATTCCTATCCTTTCTACTTCTTCAGCTTCTTCCTTTCTATAGTTCTATGATTCGTTGCAGCATGTTGCAACCAAGGTTGAAGTGGCCGGTTCATTGAGGCTTGGAGGAGGGCCCTTGCATGCCATCACCTGGACAGAGATGATTTACTTCCTCCAATCCAATGGCTGGAGAAACAGCGATGGACTCTGGAACTTCGTGCTTGCGAAGGTTTGTGCGGCCTTCGAGGAGTGGGCATCACTGGTACTGTTGACGGTTTATAAACATGTCATTAAACATTCAAGTGCCATGGTGAATGGATTAATTATAATGAATTTTATTATATATAATTAACCCATATTAATCCATATTATCCCATATTGGTGGATGGTCATCAATCCATTGATCAGTAGTTTCATAGCCATACGGATGCCATCGGGGTAACCATCAGGAGCTGCCAGGCCTTTTTGTGCATTGCATCCATGGACTGGGCCATGGCGCCATGGCATCAGGTGTTCTTTTGGCAATGGATCATGGAGCCTTGGCGATTCTAACAGCCCAGGCTAGTGGGAGTTGTGGCATGTGAATTTTGGAAGAGTGTGATATATTGATATATTGATATATACTGTGCATGTATATACATGTATAATTTGTATACTCATATGAAAATGTGTATATTAGTATATGTGATATTGAAATTGATATATATTTACAAGTTCCTCGTCAATTTGGCCGGAGGACATGTTTGGTCCATTTCTGACATGTTTGCGTACCTTCCCCCGCTTGGAACATGTTGGCTTTCCAAGTGGACATGCCTCAGGGCAGCGCGATGCATATGAGAAGCTGGATCTGTGTGCGCAGATACGCAAAGGAACTGCCGGCCATCGAATTACCCAGAGGAATCACCGTGCTATTTTCTTTTCTTGGCTCTTTTGCCAGTCTACAGCATGTAATCAGTGGAAGTATCAGCTGTGACTGATCCCCGGTTTGACGGTTTCAAAGTGGTCCTTGACTCTGCATATGACGATGCAGTTTGCACTTGTTGCTTGGAGATTATATAAGTTGAATTTCACATGGTATCACTCTTCAGACGCAGTGGGTGACACCAATTCATCGCTATGCAGGATGCTGCATATTGCCCTTGGAATCTGTAACGATGCGCCGGACAAGCAGCTGGGTCTCTTGGACAGTAGACAATTCATTGATGCATTGCCATGATTTGCCTTACATAACAAGGTGCAACCAGAAACCATGTTTTTTCCTTGTCAGTTCCTGTCCCTATTAGCTTTGGCGAGTGATATGCCTCGCTGGCAGCAGGTGCGCGTATTGCAGAGGATACACTAAACAATGCACAAAGGAGCACAAAGGGCATACTGCCAGAGTCTCCGCAAAAGGGCTTACTGGCTATAAACTCAAGAATATCAAAGGAGATATGACATTTGGATGACGTCGATGGACAGACCGAAATCTATTCATCTTCCAACTTCAGATCTTATGGCAGATCTTCGCTGAGGCTATGTGTGTGCTGGCGGAGTGTACATGGAGTACTGGAAGTCCAGGGGTGATGATTGGCGACCCAAATATGACTATGGCGCTGCTTTGTCCAGCAGCTCTAGGTCAGTCATCCACCAGGACTGGGCGAAGAAAGCACAGGATGGTCCTTCATCTGACCCAGCTTGGCTGTCTCTCAGCCACAAAATTTGGAGATGTTAGATGTTTGGAGTTTGAGTTTATGAACAGGATGACCAATGATGATTAATGATGACCATATCCATTCCAAAATCCGTTTTCTAAACTGAGCTTTCAAACAGTTTGGCAATGCATCGCTGCGATCCTAGACCGGAATCTGGTCTCATCCCCACAGCCATCTTTAAGAAACTTAGTGGCAGGGACAATTGCAAGGAGTGGTGGGTGGTTTTGCCAAGGTTTGAGCATATTTGTCTATTTACTGACTTTCCAGCGACTTGCTTTCGCTTCGAACCTGGATTGGGTGTGCAAGAGGAGAGTCTTGGCCATAAAACAAATGATACATTTGACCAGTCCTTCTAGAGTAGTCACACACCACCCGTTTTTTGTACAGACATGTCCAGACGGGAAAGGGAGAAGAATACAGCAAAATCGCTTTGTCTCCCGTTCTGAGTAGGAATCAAATGTCGCCCAATATCACCCATCTCAGGCGACAATCCTTTAGAGAGTTCGAAAATGTTGCCATTTTCGAACCCTGTACTCAAAGCTACTGGAGTTCCAATATCACTTGGACACAGAAGCCTCTACGTGGCTGCATCCTTGGTCGCTCATTTCATCTCTACCAGGAGCTACCGCTGAGCTGCTGTCAACATGTGCATCGGCATGAGGGCGTGAGAATTCGTCGGTGATGTTGGTAGTGGTATGGAGTGCTAGCTTTGTAATGTGAAAGTATGTGAAAGTGCTACTTTGAGATCGAAAGCTTTCACACGAGGACTATGACTTCTGGTGTCATGGGCGATATGCTATTGAAACAGCGGGGCGAAAATCTGGCCTTCAAAGGCTAAACAGCCTGGCTGACTGGTGCTCCATGTACGAGCCCAGTGAAGGTCGGACTGTCATATTGCCCGAGAATTCATGAAGAACACTTACATCTTTTGAAGTTGAATCAAGTTTTTGATGGAAGAAATTTAGATTTGCAAGTTTGTGCCATTCTCAAGATGCATTTGTATGCATTTGTGATGTGGGAAGCTCACAAGTCCTACTTTTTAACCCTTGGTTTTTCATGTTTTTTTTCTCATGTTTTCTGCCGCGCAGACGGTGCTTCTCTTGTGCTTTCGAACAAGACGAGGCGGGCTGACTCAGTGACGCGTTGCAAGGTGCAATGTTGTTTTTGATTGTTTGCCCTTGGATTGTGTTGTTTTTGTAAATTGCTTATGTCCTTTGGTGATATGTGCCATACAAGATTGTGGGGTATTGTGTGCATATGCATATTATGTTTGCGCATGTATGTAACACTGTAATGGTATGCCAGATATTTTACAATCTTTTATGATATGGTTTGGAATAAGGAGTTTGGAATAAGGAGTTTGCTTGATTGTGCCGTTTTGTGCCGATACGAGTATTTATGGATGTGATTCTCAAGATCAGATTTACCAGAGTGTTCAAACAAGCTTGATTGGTTTGTGGATGGTTTGTCTGACATGTCCAAATCTCTGGTGATTGGGCAAGTGGCAAGACCGTTGACCATTGTGTATTCATTCAGAGCCTTCTCTGATGGAGGACATTGAAAACAAAGTTTCCTTTGCAGCCTTTGCTGCGCACTTATGGAAACTGGCTGGCCTGCATTGCTGGCTCCATGGCCAGTGTGGCATTCGTTGAAGCTTGGGCAGAACCAGGGCCTGAGTCGCAACCCAGGGGGGTGAATGAACGTGAATGAGTACAGTATATCAATGCATATATTATATATCATATTTATATTGTACATAATCCTAACATCCATCCTCAGAAAATGCTTGACCTTTTCCCTTGTAAAATGCCCATTCAATTCCAGGGTCATGTCATATCATTTCATAATCACGATGCAGGAAAATGCAACCAGAATACAAAGGCTGATTTTGGTTTGGGCATGTTATTTATGAATAGCTTTCAGAACATTCAGACGATGACTTCATTTTTTGAGAGATGCTGGAACTTGGAAAGTGAATTTTATGAACGGCAGGGATGTCACTGAAATTGAGCTTGCACTTTGGATAGTGATTTTTATAAACCCTTGGTACTGGTTTATACGTAGCTATCTAAGATTTGGAAAGTGAAATTCATAAAGAAAAAACAAAAACATATATAACAACATGCTGACCCAGCTTCCCTTCAACCTGGTTTCGATTTTTGGATAGGATATTGTAAATACAGTCGATTGTAATTTTATAGGCGCCAACTAGCTGGAACATGAATTTATATTGACCAATGACCGCAACATGGAATTTTGTAAACGGCCAACTCTTTATGGAAACTATGAAATGGGTGGAAAAGCATGGAAAAGCATCCTTCAAGCTGAGCATGGGATACCGCGTATATCCGCGTATGTACTCGAGAGGGAGAGAGAGAGAGTGTGCGCGCGCGCGTGTGTGTGTGTGTGTGTCTGTGTTTACACATCATATTGTGTATATACATTGTATGCATACACACACACACACACACATATATATATATATATGACGATAGCAGGAAGCCCCACCTGGGGCCCTCAGCGCGGCACTTTTGCTCTGCCAGCGGGCGCTTCGGCCAAAAGGTCCGCTATGGATGAACACACTTGCATGCTTTGCTGATACCCTTGACAGAAAAAGCATCTGTTCCAAGATGCCAGCCCGCATGAGTGATCCTCACTTCACGCGTCGAATCTCATTGGTTCCTGGGAAGTACACTCTGGGAGAGGACTTCAGAGCATCATCGCACAAAAGGAAACGCTTGAAATCTCTGGTACGGACAGAGGATCCATTGAAGCCTCGAATCCAATTCAGATACTTGGCCATCTCATTGTCGCCTGCCTCAGCACGGCTCGCCAGCTCACGATATGACAAACCCAGGTCTTTGACCTTGGGAAGTTCACAAACTGTGCGTCCCCACTCTTCCATGCTAGAGACACCATCCGGAAGGGCAGTATCAATCGAACCAGCAGAGTTGTTGATGGGCGTCGCAATGCTCCTCGGAGGCACAGGCAATGAAAGGCTCGGAGCACCCACTGGGCTTGAGTCCAAAGAAGACTCAATGGAATCATGAAGAAGCTCAAAGTCATGGGACGTCGTCTCATCAGGGCAACGACGCTTTGCTGCATCGGTCATTGACCCTGACGACATCTGACATGAGGACTCATGTCGAACCACTTTCATGAGATCTTCGAGCATCCCAGCTTGCTTCATCTCACGGAGAAACATCAGGCACTGCTCACGTTTGAGCTCAGCATTGGTGCTCTTGGACAGCGACATCTTTGGCGATGATAGAGATCCGAGAAAACTATGGCAAACTTCGAGTGTGAAAAACGCTAAGTATGGTCATCATCATGGACACACCACTGCGGACATCACTGGGTAAAGGAAAGCATCAGGCACAAGACAAGAGTTAAGCCCACCTAACTCCATTACACTATAGTTATCCCACTTAACTATAATGACCCTTCAGTCCTGCTAAAGATGCGAAAACGTCTTCATTTGTTGCTTGGCAGATTGGTGTTACGCATCTTGCGTTCTTCTCTTTGCTGCTTTTTCATCTGGAGGATTGATGCTTCGCTGTTCAGCTGGTATTCGCCTACGTCCAAAGCGGCACGAAGCAAATCAGCTGGGTCCATCTGATCTTTTGTCAGACCGTCGGCAATCATGAGTTCGGTGGGGCACCACCTTACTGAGAGGCCTGTTCGGGCCATGCACTGCTTCAAAATGGCTAAATCAATGGCTACTCGCTTATCTTCTACCTTAGATGCACTGGACATGGAAGTCAAATGGTCATATAGTGACTTACAATCGGTGATTCCAGTGATTGATTCGGCTTTCACTTTGAGGTTTGAGACTATTGGAGTTCTAGGCATGGCAGATACGGATCTGAGATCAAAGGATCCAACTTTTGCTTCTGTCACCATCAACGCCATCCACTCAGCTATGGCACATGCGGTTGAGAAACTCTGAGCTTCGGCTCCAAGTGTAGACGACACTGCTCTGGGAAGCTTATACGATTTCCAACAGAAGGGAGTCCATTTACTAGGTTGATTGTTCTCTAACTGGTTGTCTACAAAACCTAGTATGTATCCGGCTTGTGTTGAGTTCTCCTTGGCATTGGCAAATCCGGCATCTGAATGGAAACATATGGACAGCTTTTCCCATGGAATGTGTCTAACCTGGACGGTGACATGACTGTACTGTTTGGCGCGGTGAACCAGTTGGTTTGCGAACTGAAGGTCTTTCACTCTTGGCCTGGGAAAGCATTGTTGGCTCAGTGAGGTTTGAACACAAAGGTCAGGGCGCGTTTGGCCCGCCAGCCAGTTCGCTGCACCATTGATGGCCCTCAAAGCAGCTACTTCTTTGTCAGTAGCAAAAGCTTCTTTGTCTCGTGCACGTTCTTTGCTCAGGTTAGTGGGCCGGAGATGTCGAGCATATTCTGACTGTTGGTATGTGATCTCAAAGGTTTGGGGATTTTGTGCATAATGAACACCACAGAACTCTCCACTGCCCACTCGCCACTTGCGGTATGGAAATCGGGTACGGAGCTTTTCTACGGCACGCTCATACACAGGGCCACTGCCTCCAATAATGGTATCATCCACATGAGCTCCCATGATAGCTACCAGTTCTTGATTTTCATCACGGAGGAAGTAAAGACAGTTGTCGAATTGGCTTCTCTCAAAACCGATTTCACAAACAGCTTCATCAAAAGTGTGATACCAATTCAGAGGAGCGTCATTTGCCCCATACACATTGCCCAGAACCTCGAGCACTGAAGTTGGGTCTACGCCTGGAATACCACCTGCAGGTTGTTTGGCATACAGTGGTCTAAATTTGGCATCTAAAGGCCCAGCTTCAAGAAAAGCTCCCTTGACATCACCGAGACATAGTGTCCATCGTTTGGACACCAGCACTTGCAAAATCAAAGCTCTTGCGAGTTGACTCAAAGTTGGACTGTGACACAGGCCACTTGTGATTTTCTCCCTGAAATCAGGATCCAAATGTCCTTGGAGACACCACCTCGCTTTGATCCTAGTTGAATTGTCCTCTGACTTTTCGACTATCACAAAACGGCTGCCTACAAATCGATCAGGATGTTTCGAAAGGGTCTGCTGTGCTTTGGCCCCAGTCCACACTTTCACTGCCGGTTTTTCAGACAGTGTTTGCCACTCGGCACGCTTGGCTTCGTCAACTTTGGCCTGCAGGGCTGGATCATTTCCGCTGGGAGGAATCTCTTTCTGCATTCGTTTCTGCAAAAAGGCTGACATGAACACTTCAAAAGAAGGAACTTGATCGCAGGGCACGCATGACAAAACCTCGTGGCAAAAGAGTGCTTCAGTCTCAGAATTTCTGGGACGACTTTCTTCATGACCGGCTGCTTCAGAACTTGCTTCTCTTTTCTGACTAGTACCCCTAGGACTATTCATTGGTTGATCTTCTTCTCCATGTTGAAGGGTTTGCTGAGTCAGATCGATAATTGGAATTTCTTGCAGCAGTTCGGCTAGATCTTCATGTCGCATTTCAGGGGGTCTATACACAAATTGTTCCGGTTGTTTACCAGTATATCTTCTTCTTATGGGACCATAAGATGAGTCAGGAGTGACAACATCATTACTGGCATTCTCGGTTCCCCCCATGGATGCATCTGCAGTTGGACCAGCACTGGGAAGAGCCGGAACTGGCTCGGATGGTTCTTGTGACCGCTGATACAACTCTGCTGCAGACTGCGCTACATCGCCTATCGGAGCAGGCACAACTAGGTCAGGCTGTGGTGGGTGCTCATCAGCAGCAATATCCAAAAATTGGCTCTTGGGAAACTGACCTCGTTCAAGCAGATTCCTAATTCCTAACAGCTCATTGTCGGGGAAATCGGCTATGGTACGTTCTTCAAAGGAAGCATGTCTCAATTGCTCCGGAGCACACCTTAACACTTGACGCCTGTGAGCTATCACCAAGTTGCGACCTATCCGACCCAGAACCATTGCGGCTCCATGCCACTTGCCTCCACGTTCCAAGACACCTGACTGCCACTTCTGAGATCTCCAATAAAACACCCAGTCCCCTGATTGAAAATCAACTTGTGATCTGGGCCTAGCTTTCAGAGCAGCACGGAGTGCTTGATCATCTTGGCATGAGAGCACGGCTTTGCGTGCAGCTTGTCGGATAGCATGAGTCTGGCCAAATTGGTCATCTGATTCGACTGCATCCGAGGCAACCACATGAGGTTCGTCTTGCAACAAATCTTGGGGAATCCTAGGGTTCTTACCAAAAACAAGTTGACAAGGACTGGCACCTGAATGGGAAATCAGACTATTCTTGGCCATTTGAGTCTGGGCGATGCAATCGGCAAATTGTTCAGCGTTGGCTGGATGAACCTCTGAGCACACTCGATCAAAAATTCGAGAGAACCACTGGCCATGACGTTCAACCTTTCCCAGCTGCCAGCGCGCATCAGCGGCAATCTGATGCATCGTGATTCCTGAGTTCTCGCAAAAATTGCTGAGTGCTTCACTAATGTTGGGCTTTGCTGGATCAGTAGTCAAATGTACTGGAGGACCCGCCCATGAAACCCAATGGTCTCGCAGGGCTCTCTTCAAAGTTTCGGAGGTTTCTTTGGCATACAACGGAATCATCACTTGCATAGAAGTTCCATAATCTACGATATTGACACATGGGACTCGTTGATTTGTACGCCAACTCTGGAGATACTTGACATCCATTCCAACATGATGATTGAACTGAAAGGAATGAGGGACATTTGCCGGGAGAGCGCTCTTCGGCTGCTGGTGGTTCTGACAAACAGTGCACTGCAGTTGGCCTGCTAGCTGAATTGCACGCTCGGATGCTCGACTATGTCGAAGGATTCTCTGCGTGTCTTGAGTTGAAGGATGACCCAAGTTCCGATGCAATTTAGCCAAGGCTGCTTTGATCTTACTATCATCTTCTTCAGAGGATGCACTGTTTCCTGATCCTTCGGCATCAGGAGCAGGGTCGCTTGGCTCAGCTGCGGCTGCTGCTAGGCATTCCAGGTGGCATTCATGCAAATTGACGGCAACAGCATGAGGATTTTGTTGACCTACCCTAAATGCATTCAACATGGTCTTCACAAACTTTGGGGTATAGGTGGCAACAAAATCACTAACACGTTGACCTCCTCGCAGTTGACCTTCAATGGGTCGATGATTGTGGTTTCCCGGACATCGACACATGTGTTCTAAACGATCAGGAACGTGACGATTCGACACCATGAGACCAGTACCTTTCAAAAAGAAGTCACCAGTGTCAGGGCATTTCAGATCGAAAGCACACATGTCAATCCTAAAAACTCCATACTTACGCTTGAGGGATTGCAGTTCAGGAGATCTCCAAATCTGGGATGGCCACGGATGCTCTAACAGAAAATCACCACCTCTCTGCAGCTGTCGGTGGATTTGGCGTACACAAAAACGCAATCTGGCACGGTTCCTGCGGATCAGTTGGGCACGTTCCAATGGTGTCCTGTAATACTGGTTGAGATTCTCCCAACCGCCAGAGTGGGTACATGTCGGGCATGCTACCAGCAATTCAGGCTTTGCACGATCCAACAACCGCTCTACTTGATCTTGAGTTTTGGGGTTCAATAAATCCCAACCTTGTTTGATGTCAAAAGCTAACCCTTTTCCACCACGTTTTTCAACTTCTAGTGTAAATCTTGGTGGTGAGAACAGTTCAGCAACTTGAAACTCAGAGTTCTTGACATAGTCAGCATTATCCAGTTGGGCAGCTAAACATCGACATTCCTTTTTCTTGAGTGTAATCTTCTTTTTGACTTTGGTCTTTTCATCGGTCCCTGCCTTCAACACCTGGTCAGTGGCTCCGATGGATGGCTTCGATGACAGTTGCTCCGGCTGAGCTGACTTGGGCTGGAACTGCATGAGATCGACCAAAAGTTGGCCGGCATCATTGGTGGTCATCTTGGTCTCAATGGCTGGTTGCAGCATCTTCATAGTAAGCTTCTCAAAGTTCAAGCACACATTCAGTTTTTCCAGCGTCGGGCGACCCAACAGAAGTGGTGCTTGACCTGCAATCACAGCTGCATCGATGACCCCCACTTTGCCTTGAATGGCAACAGGAATACGAGCGACTTTTTCAGAGACTTCCTCTTGACCGTTCCCAAAACGAAAACGGTTCTTCTCGACATGCTCTTTGGCAGGAGCTCGGCCATGTTGACTCAGGAGATTGTTGAAAGTCTGCAAAGTTTCAGAACCTATCAAAGTTCTACCGCATCCAGTGTCTATGACTCCCCATCCTGGAGAGGAAATCAAACCAGCAGAGAAAACGTTCCACTCTTTCTCGACTTGTGCTGCTCCGATGAAAGTGATCTCATCTTCCTCAGTCACCTCCACTTGGGCCAAGTCCGCAGATGCAGGCTGCTGGCTTGCTGCGGAACTGGCAGCAGCTCCATCACGGTTTGATGATGAGGCACTGCGACATTCTCTGGACCAATGTCCAATCTTTCCACATTTTCTGCACCTTGTTCGTTTCTTCAACTCTTCAATCTCCACACGGAAAGTTTTCCGAGATTGAGCACTTGAGGCCGACGATCCAAAACGTCGAGACTGTTGCACTTGTTGAATCTCTCGGCGTCTATCCTTCCACGCCACTGCTAAGGCTTCTGCTGCTTCACCTTCCGACAGTTCTTCAGTCAGCTTCTCAGTTGAAAAGTCCGCCAAAAAGGCTTCAACATCAGCAAAGGATTCGTCATCAGCAGAAGGAGATCCCATTGGCTGAGGTCCACACGTCTCAGCATGGGGATCGACCAGGAGTGCCCCAATGGGCTTGCGGGCTTTCGAACCCGAGGCTTTGAATGCAGGAAAACAAGATCTGAAAGCTGCTGCGATGTCATCGTAGTCCAAGCTTCCCTGAGTCTTGGCTTTGATGATCGCCTTTTCTTGTTCTGAAAGCCCAGCGCAATTCAAAGTTATCCATCCCCTGGCAGCTTTGGGAAAATCTGTCTCCGCCTTGCGGCGGCATCTCTCAAAAGTTTCCTTGACACGGGCAGTCCACTGTTTGCTGCTTTCTCCTTCAGTGGCTACTAATGAGAAAACTTCTCCCAAAGCTTCCCCCATCTGGTCATGTTTCTCCTTCTCTGGGAAGCGATTGTGCAATGCTTCCCATATCTTCAAATCACCGTTCTCCACCGCTATCTCCTCCAGAGACAAGTGCTCGACGGTTTCATATGCTGCTCCGTCCAGCAAGGTGAATAGCCATGGCCCCTTCTGTGAGGGCTTCAGGTCCTTCATGGTCAGGAATTTGGCCAATGCCCAGGCCTTCCATCGTTTCAAATCCTTGCCAGGATCTTCCGCTTCCCCATTGAAGCGCTTCAAGCCTTTGTCATCACTCATCCATGCGGGCCCCAGGCAGGGCTCCGCTACCAATGACGATAGCAGGAAGCCCCACCTGGCGCCCTCAGCGCGGCACTTTTGCTCTGCCAGCGGGCGCTTCGGCCAAAAGGTCCGCTATGGATGAACACACTTGCATGCTTTGCTGATACCCTTGACAGAAAAAAGGACGTGAGTGCCCTAGTGCTGCTAGATCCTTGGGATTGCGCGTTGTTGTCAAGTCTTTTCACCTGATTTATCTCACATTCTTGCAAGCACCTTGGCCACTTTGAACAATTCTTACCATCCATGAAGTTCTGCAGAACTTATACTTGGTGATGTTGCATCTTCATCATACAGCTGCATTTCCAGAAAATGGAAAACCTATGTAAAACAAAAAATTTTTTTATACCCTAAACAGGACGGTCTTGGAAGCAGAAGGTAAATATAGTATATCTATGTCTGGCATCTTTGAGATCAGACTTCAAAACCACAAAGAGCAGTGGGGAACAATATTTCAACATGTTTGCCGTTTGCATTTTTTGACCATCCCCGACTTCCGAGGTCGAAGAGTCTGGGATTGATGATGCTATCGTGGAGGACCATTGTAACCAGATTTTGGATCAGACACTTGTCTCAAGCTGCATCGCTTTGCTGGGCTATTGGTGCAAACCTTCCGAGAAGCCCTGGCACTAAAAAATTGCTGCCATGAGAAATCATCATAAACTCACCCTGCAGCTTTCAGTACCAAACGTAAGGTGAAATTTGGCCACGGAGTTTTGCCTTTCAATTCTTGCATCGTAGCCTGACCCGAGAAATATGGGCAGGTAATTGGATTCACCATGGGTCACAATAGCTTTGGGCAGCCTGCCTTGCCAGAAAAAAAACTCATGGAGTTGCAGCCAAGGCAGGGGCGACTTCTCTGCATCCAGATTGGCTTGAGCCGCCATCTTCCAAGCGTTCAAGAGATGAAAATTTGGCCAATTGAGATCCTAGAGCGTGCTGACATTCAGCCCACATAGGATGACGAGGATCCTCAAGGACATGGGAGGAACAAGATGCAGCCAAGACTTTCGCAACACAACTTTCAGCACTTCCTTTGCTCCGTCCGCTCACCAGAAAGAGCCAAAAAGAAGCGACAGCCACCAGCTGGACAACGTCAAGAACAAGAATTGGTGATCCATGATTTCCCATTGTGATCCATGGTGATCCATTGTGATCCATGGTGATCCATGGTGATTCATGGTGATGCAGGGTGATCCAGGGTGATCAAGGGTGATCCATGTGATGTGTAGCCATGGGTTGACTTGAGCAAGATTTTCAACTGGAGGACTGTGCTGGTCGCAACGAAGCTGGAAGAAGATAATGCTGTGACGGTTGATCCGATATATAGGGCCTGGCTTAGCCTTGCCGGGCCTCAACAATGTGTTGGTGAAAAATTGCATCGATGGCATGACGGACTTGGCACATGGGTGTCTCTGAAAAGAAGGGGGATGCGCATGGATAGGCCAAATTTGCCATGATGAACCATGGGACTTTGGGGTACCCTATGTTCAGACAAACCCATCATATGTTTGCGATCCGTGGGTGTTAGTCTGTTTTATCATATGGCACAGGCTCCCCAACACTTAAACATTATTTTTGAATATTTTTGATTGTGCGTTTGGTGGTGGTGCCAGTGCCATGGCTGCACGTGTCTCCTCATTATAGCCGGATAAACTACAAACCTATCATATTAGTGGTTGCCGCTTGTTTCAAGTGTTTTTGCCGCATGTTCTTCTCAACGCATTCAGAATGCACAAAGAAACTTTTTGTAAAAAGCGCTTGCAGCCATGGCCACGGGGACGACCTGTGCTCTTATTGTCGTGGTGTCCACCTTTGCAGCCTGGGGACTCCATGGCGAGACGCAGGATCTGCCTGGGGATGAGTGCAACGAGCCGGGCTGCTCACAGAATGCCATGCAGCTGAGGGTGTTGAAGAGATATGCTGAGACTGCAACGAAATCTACGAATGACTGCCAAGACTTGCAAGATATTACTGAAGGCGCAGCGGTTTATCTTTCTGAGTCTTCCTTTCCTTGTTTCGACACTGATTTAGCTTTAAACAATATATACTTGGACATTCCTTGATATACTTTCTGGCCGCGGTCTCGTGCAATCTCAGTGAAGGTGTTTGCAAGCAAGAGGTTGCGTGGGCAAAGCAAACTGGAATCCAGCAACATCCTGAATGGTACCCAGGACTTTCAGCCCAGTCTAGACTCATGGCTTGCAGAGGCTGTTTTGCGGACGGGGTGCTTTGTTTCGCCACATAGTGATACATCCGCAATTCCACAGCTTTCCGAAACTTGTGTCTCCTCGGTTTAATGCATCCATTATATATATATATAACCTATCTAGTTACTAATCCACATGAGCCTTCAAGTAGTAGGCCGGCTTTTGGTGTGATAAATATACATATGTGCACATTTAATTGATATATGTAGTTGTACTGGCTAGTTATGAGACTTCCAGCAAATGTAGATCCATTCATCCATTCTTGCATTTCGGTGGTGACAGCTCTCAAGGATCTTCTTGTGTTGAGGTTTTCCAGCTCTTGAATATCTCTCGAATGCACTTCATTTCTCCTCAGTTCTGTCGCCGCGATCTGACCGAGGTCCGTTAGACTTTCAGTGCAAGGTCTTCCAGGCCAGCGAGTCCAAGTGTCCTAGACCTTGTGGTGTTGCTTGTACTCCGCCAACTCCACCGCCAAAAGCCGCACCAACTTGTGTGGCTTGGCAGCTGCCGAAGTATCACCTTGAGGTCACTTTGGGAAGAGCAACATAGAGCAACACATGAATGTATCGGGCCAGTCATTGAGCCATGGTGTTCAGATACACTCTTTTTTCTTCGCAAAACGGCTAGATTTGATTAGATTTGCTGAAAGGCTTGCTGGAACGCAGTGAGTCATCTTGCTGGGATCCAGACTGCAACTTGTTTGTAGATCGACACTTTTCAAGCAGGGGGTACAACCTGAGGCTGGGGTGGTGTCAGAGAAGTGTTTGTGCATCTTTGACATCGACCGGACGCTGACCTCCAAGCAAGGGATGCAGGACCTGGTCATGACCTGAAAGGCTCGAGGCACCAGGTCATTCCCCAAAGAGGGCAGAGGATATGATGTCATATCACATGTATATCGCATGTCACATTATATGTTGTGATAACATATATATTTGTTTACAAGCAAACACACATACATACATACATATATATGTATATATTTACGATGACAAACAGAACAACAACTAATTTATGTCATTTTATTTAACATACTGCAGGTACATCATACTACATCATATTACATACAGCCATTTCACATGACCATCACAGCATACTACACCTGCCATGCCCACCTTGAGGACAAGTGCCCAGGCTCCAAGGGAAGCGATGGCATCAAGGATACCGCCTATGGAGGTGGGGAATATCGCCATCCCAAAAAAACACAAAAAGTGCTGGTGTTTCGGGCGAAGTCGTGTGGAAAGAATTGCAGATGTCGTCTATTTCTATATATGTCCAGATGGTTTCTGGAAGTATCAGGTTTACTGAAGTTCTATTCAAGTTCTACCCGTTCGCTTTCCACTGGTCTGATTTGATACTAAGCCATTCCCCCTGATATTAATATACCACACTAGAAACCTTGGTTTAGTACTATTTGTTTCGGGGTCCGATTTGGAGCAATTTGATACGAGGGGGGTAGGACTATACAATAGTTTAACTGGGTAAATCCCCATTCAATTCAAACCCCAAACTCCCTGATTTTCCACACAGATTTGTTGATGCAACCATTAGTCTCACGCGCATTTGCAGGTGGTGATCTGGTACTGTCACAGCTGGCAGCCTCTGGAGACTGGATGGATGGGATGGATGAATATCTTGGGGAGGTACCTATGGTACCTGATATGGTACCTGTATGTACCTGTAGGATGTCAGGAAAATCCTTGTTAAGATCAAATCATCATGTGTGAGTATGGTATTGTATTGATATGTATTGATTACATTTGCTCATCCGTGGTTCAAAGATGATTGTACCGTTGGGATGTGCGACAGAACTGGCTTCAAGTCCGCGAAAAATTGGGCAGAATAGGCTCTTCAGAGCGTCTGACAATCAGATTGCATTCAGCATCATCAGTATTATACCCTCTGGTATACAAGTAAAA
This sequence comes from Symbiodinium sp. clade C Y103, assembly GCA_003297045.1. NCBI lineage: Eukaryota > Dinophyceae > Suessiales > Symbiodiniaceae > Cladocopium > Cladocopium sp. clade C. Next base: position 243 of record BGPT01000257.1, on the reverse strand, counting down.
CCCGCACGAGGCGGGTGGCGGAAGTTTCCAAAAGAAGAGAAGCTTAAGACTATAGGATCGAAACACAAGTTTTGCCTATAGGAGC
>BGPT01000256.1:337279-381136 GCA_003297045.1 Symbiodinium sp. clade C Y103 | reverse complement strand
CAGCCACCAGCAGCCACCAGCAGCCACCAGCAGCCACCAGCAGCCACCAGCAGCCACCAGCAGCCACCAGCAGCACTAGCAGCAGCAGGCGCAGGAGCAGCAGCAGCAGCAGCACGCCTGCAGCGTGCCAAATGTCTTCATTCTATAGGAATTCAGAAGGGACGTTAGGCACTTTTTTTTCCAACTTTCCATGTGTTTTGGGCACGAAATTAGGTGGCGTTTGGCTGTTTCGGATGCGCTTGCCAAAGCATTGCTCGCTCATGCTCTGAAAAAGCTCGAGTAACAGAAACAGCAGCACGCCTGCAGCGTGCCAAATGTTTTCATTCTATAGGAATTCAGAAGGGATTTTAGGCGCTTTTTTTTTCAGCTTTTCATGTGTTTTAGGCACGAAAGTAGGTGGCGTTTGGCTGTTTCGGATGCGCTTGGCTAAGCAGGAGCAGGAGCAGCAACAGCAGGCCTGCAGCGTGCCAAATGTCTTCATTCTATATTGGAATTCAGAAGGGACGTTAGGCACTTTTTGTTTCAACTTTTCATGTGTTTTGGGCACGAAATGAGGTGGCGTTTGGCTGTTTCGGATGCGCTTGGCAAAGCAGGAGCAGGAGCAGCAGCAGCAGCACGCCTGCAGCATGCCAAATGTCTTCATTCTATAAGAATTCAAAAGGGACGTTAGGCAGTTTTTTTTTCCAACTTTCCATGTGTTTTGGGCACGAAATTAGGCGGCGTTTGGCTGTTTCGGCTGCGCTTGTCAAAGCATTGCTCGCTCATGCTGTGAAAAAGCTCGAGTAACAGCAACAACACGCCTGCAGCGTGCCAAATATCTTCATTCTATAGAATTCAAAAGGGATTTTAGGCACTCTTTTTCCAACTTTTCATGTGTTTTGGGCACGAAAGTAGGTGGCGTTTGGCTGTTTCGGATGCGCTTGGCAAAGTACTGCTCGCTTATGCTTTGATTGTGCTTTGAAACAGCTGGAATGACAGCAACAGCAGCAGCAGCAGCAGCAGCAGCAGCAGCAGCAGCAGCAGCAGCCACCAGCAGCCACCAGCAGCACTAGCAGCAGCAGGAGCAGGAAAAGCAGCAGCAGCACGCCTGCAGCGTGCCAAATGTCTTCATTCTATAGGAATTCAGAAGGGACGTTAGGCACTTTTTTTTGCAACTTTCCATGTGTTTTGGGCGCGAGATTAAGTGGCGTTTGGCTGTTTCGGATGCGCTTGCCAAAGCATTGCTCGCTCATGCTCTGAAAAAGCTCGAGTAACAGCACCAGCAGCACGCCTGCAGCGTGCCAAATGTTTTCATTCTATGGGAATTCAGAAGGGACGTTAGGCACTTTTTTTTCAACTTTTCATGTGTTTTAGGCACGAACTTACGTGGCGTTTGGCTGTTTCGGATGCGCTTGGCTAAGCAGGAGCAGGAGCAGCAACAGCAGGCCTGCAGCGTGCCAAATGTCTTCATTCTATAGGAATTCAGAAGGGACGTTAGGTACTGTACTTTTTTTCCAACTTTCCATGTGTTTTTGGGCACGAAATTAGGTGGCGTTTGGCTGTTTCGGATGCGCTTGCCAAAGCATTGCTCGCTCATGCTCTGAAAAAGCTCGAGTAACAGCAACAGCAGCACGCCTGCAGCGTGCCAAATTTTTTTTCCAACGCTTCATGTGTTTTGGGCACGAAATTAGGTCGCGTTTGGCTGTTTCGGATGCGCTTGCCAAAGCATTGCTCGCTTATGCTGTGAATGTGCTTTGAAACAGCTGGAATGACAGGAACAGCAGCAGCAGCAGCAGCAGCAGCAGCAGCAGCAGCAGCAGCAGCAGGCACCAGCAGCACTAGCAGGAGCAGGAGCAGGAGCAGCAGCAGCAGCAGCACGCCTGCAGCGTGCCAAATGTCTTCATTCTATAGGAATTCAGAAGGGACGTTAGGCACTTTTTTTTTCCAACTTTCCATGTGTTTTGGGCACAGCGTGGAAACAATCTCAATTGTATTTTTTCATCCCCCTTGATTGAAGGGTAGGGACGCGGCTATATTTGGTCGACATGGCATGACTTAGCCTACAGACAGTACTGTGAGCACTAGATTGTAATGTACTTTCTCTATACTTCTATGTGTACATAGTCAGTCTAGTATATATATATATATAGAGTATTAGGGTTTAGATTGATCTACATTAGTCTAGTATGTGTGTACATATGCACGTCTACTTGAGTCTAGTATGTGTGTACATATGTATGTCTATTTTTTGTTTTTTACTTGACTAACATTGACTAACTGCTCGGTTCACGGCTCATATTTCGCCGTGAGTAAAAATGACATTCTGATGAAGCATAGAAACCAATCAGATCAGCGTAATTCCATGAGTTTCTAGTGTCTGTGTGTTCATCATGTCTGCAAAAACGCCATTTTTTCGTCTCTGCAAAATGCGAGTCAACTACTTGCATTCTCACCAAATTTTGGTCAAGTGGCTCAAGAAGGTGACAGCACTCATGTGTCCCAAGTTCTTTCGACTCATGAAGTAACATCGCTTCTGGTGATGTAATTTTAAAAGCCTGGTGGTGACGTAACATGATTCTTTCATATTACATAAAAACCCTTCTGGTGACGTACAATATAACAACCTTTCTGGTGACGTAACAATGACGTAACATGATTCTTCCATATAACATAACAACCCCTCCGGTGACGTACAATATAACAACCTTTCTGGTCACGTAACATGATTCTTCCATATAACATAAAAACACTTCCGGTGGCGTACAATATAATATAACAACCCTTCTGGTGACGTAACATGATTCTTCCGTAAAACAGAACAACCCTTCTGCTGACGTACAATATAACAACCCTTCTGGTGACGTAACATGATTCTTCCGTATAACATAACAACCCTTCTGGTGACGTAATAGCAACCCTAGTGGTGACGTAACATGATTCTTCCGTATAACAGAACAACCCTTCTGCTGACGTACAATATAATATAACAACCCTTGTGGTGTGTGCCAAGAAAAGTTTCATTGAACATGCAACTTGTATTTGAACGTTATTAGCCACGCCCCCACCCCACCCCACCCCACCCCACCCCACCCCACCCCAACCATGATGACGTCCCATGATTCTTCCATAGAAAATAACATCAAATTGTAAAAAATGCATATTTTCACACGGCGAATTATGAGCCGTGGTCCAACTGGGTTCTGATCACTCAAAATCAAAACTTCAATGGGCTTGGGGGTGCGCGGCACAAAACCCTGCGGTCTTCATACCGTTTCGAACATCGCAAAACATCACGAAACATGACACAGAAGATTGCATTAGTGCCCCTACCTATCAAACCTGGAAAGCTGTTCCGCTCTGGTACAGTTTATCGATAAAAATGGCGAACCCACCATTTTGGACAGTTCTTCCTGCCACCATCAATCGTCCTCCACATTGATTTAAGATTTCCGGGGTCGGCGGCAGGGGCGGCAGCCCTTAATAATATTACATATATTGGGGTAGCAAACGAATGTCTCGTTTGTAAAAAGACTAAGCGGTGAACATGTGGATCATATATCCCATGTTGGTTTGGAGCCATCAAAATGGGGCAAACATGCTTCATTTGCCGGAATGCAGGTAACCAAATGGAGCCCATGACCTACAACAAGACTCAACTTGTGATGCTTATACAACATCGTTTGAACATGTATCCCTGATCAGCAGAAACACCAGCTCCTGACCCGTCGGATGCTTGTAACACATGAAAGGCGTCATGCTGAGACTGGTCATAGTTGTGAAGCCCACTTGCAAGAACTGGCCGACAGTGCTAAAGGCTTTGAAGACATTCCAAGCCTTAGTTTTGGCAGGCCGATCCTGACAACCAAATCACACAAAAACGGCAAAAAAAAATACTACCTTCATCCAAGGCACCCATTTTCGCTGTATAAAGCAAGGAATCAAATTAGTACAAATGCCGATCACCTGAGTTCTTCAAAGTTTATGCTTCGTTCAAAACAGTCAAAACATGTAAAACATGCAGAAACACAGCATGTCTGTTGACATGTCCGCAAGAACACTTGGTCCACAAAACGACCTGGTTCTCCTATCGTGTCCCTTTCATATCTTCCATGACCGCCAAGTCACTGGTAAGGCCACGAGCAGGAACCAGAACACTGCCGTGATGGCCGCGTATTCCCAAACCACATTGTTCCACGTGAAGCAACTCAGACCCAAGCCTTCCAAGCGGAAGAGGAACAAGGAAGCGAAGCGCAGAAATTGATTCAGGCCGTCAGGCCATGGGATGGAGATGGTATGCAACCTTAGGGCTGGGTGGAGCTGGGTGGAGCTGGGTAGAGCTGGATAAGATGCAATACTTTCAACAGGATGGGAACTTGCAGTATCTTACCCGGATCAAATGAATAGGGGTGCCAAATTGTTTGGGGAATTATTGTCTATTCCGTTTGGTTTTTCTCTGTCTTGATCTTGGGGCTAGGAGTATGCCGTATGCAGGAAATGTCGCGCATGGACCATATTCTCGAAACTTTAACGCTGCGATTTGCAGTTCGTGCTACGAATACTGCTGCTTGTGGCCACACTTGGCTTCATTTAAGGTTGGTTTGGAGTTTATTCAGGGTTGGTTGGGTTGATTTAAGGTTTACTGAGGGCTTGAATGGTTTCTTGCAAATTTAAGGGTGGTTTGGAGTTTATTTAGGGGTGGTTTAGGGTTCATTTATACTTGGTTTAGGGTGTATTGAGTTGGCTTAGAGTTTATGGTAAGTTTGTTTAGGGTTTATTTAGAGTTGGTTTATGGTTCACAGTATTTGGGGCTGGTTTTGGGTTTAGTCAAGGTTTGTCTAGAATTAATTTGGGTTTGGTCTATTTAGGGTTCTTTTAGCGTTTATTTAGTGGTGGTTTATTGCTTATTTACGGTTGGCTTTAGGGTGTATTTAAAGTTGGTTTAGGGCCTAAGGTTCAATTGGGCTTGGTTGCAAGTTTATTTGGGATTGGTTGAAAATGTGTTTAGGGTTGGTACAGTGTTTGGGGAATGCATTTAAGTTTATCAAGGCTTGGGATTTATTTAGGGTTGGTTTAGGGTTTGTTTGAGGTTGTTCAGGGTTTTTGCAGGGTTGGTTTAAGGTTTAACTAGGATTGGTTTAGGTCTGATTGAGTCACTGATTTTAAGGGTTGCTTTAGGGCTTTACAATTGGTTGAGGAAAAAAATAGTGACCGGGATAAGCAAAAAAAACAGAGAAGTGGACAAGTAGAGAAGCGGAAAAGCGAAGAAGCAGAAAAGCGATGAAGCAGAAAAGCAAAGAAGTAGAAAAAGAAGCAAAAGCAAAGGCAGGAATAGAAACTAAGAATAATTGCACTCCCAATGAATGGAGTCTGCAGGATTCCCGCACAACATATTCCGGACTCCCCGACTTGGTATGTAGAATAGTCCCAGAGTTCAGAGTCAGGGCAGCTTTGCCAAGGCAAGCATAAGGCAAGCGTGATGCAGCAGAAACTTCCGCAAAGCATCAACATGCAGCAACAGCAAAAGCAGCGGCAGTATCTTCATCAATGTAACAAGTGCATGCACCCCACATCATACCGTCTGTGCAATCATTGCATTCCTGCCTGACCAAACAAATTATTGCCCTCCTTGCTCAGAGCCGAGGTCATTCAGAAACCAACTGCTGGCAGAACTAAAAATACATTCAGCTAAGGTCACTACAAAATTGAAAATCTTGACATGCCCACGGCATTCCATATCATAGAATGGGAAGTACGAGAAAGAATTTCAGAATGACCTAGCCATTTCAAGCTGTTATACTTTTCCTTGCATGAGATGTGCAGTCCTGGGAGAGCTATCTACTATATCGCCATCGAACCATGTATCCAAACAGCCAAGGAACCATTGAAACATTTGGAATGGCAATGGCATGAGTTGACTCCCCAAATGGCTTGGGAGGAGTGTCTCTAGGGAACCCTGACTACCTGGCAGACTTACATAAGAGATGGAGATGCAGGCAAGTCCCTTAAACCAAAATTCAAACCTTTCAGGGAAAGTGGGAAAGTCACTCTCCTTCCAATCACTGACCAAGCGGCACCCCCAAATTCTGGAATAAGACCACAAGCATGCCCACTCCAGAAGTGATGCAAAGCAGTGACGTGGCCTTGTGGGTGTATGTGTTGGTAGCAAGGATATGAGTGGAAAGCATCACCGCGCAGAAAACGACTCCAATCGACACCCACAGGACCTTCACGCCGGTACCACACTCCAAGCATTCGGTGCTGGCCCTGAAGCGGTTATCGCCACACTCAGCACATGTTCGACCATAGAGATTGCCAGGGCAATTTCCAGGTTTGCCTCCTGGGCAAATGTTCGTATTTGGGCATCTATAGACATTGAAGGGTGAGGACGGGTCACTGTTGTATCCAGCAAGCAGGCGGCCTTCTTCATCTGTTCCGTTGGACACCAACAGCGCTGCGCGGGTGGCTCCACGGGGGCATACGAGACCCTTCATACAAGGAGTGCATAGGGAACTGGCATCACTTTCATCCTCAATGCGATCCTCTTCGCACACACACTTGTCTGGTGAGATGGACGCTGGCATGATAGTAGTTCTGTGCAGGCCACATTTAATGCAACTGCTTTGTGCTGTCAAGTTCTGGTACCTCCCAGTTTCACAAAGCGTACAAGCTTCACTGCCCGGTGTATGCGAGTAGGTGCCTCTAGGACACTCCTGCGGTACGTCACAAGACCACAGATGCAAAAGCCTATCCTGGAAATCCTGGGACACAAGATCCAGCAGCATTTAGGGGACCTTCATAGGGACCTCAATGGGGACCTTGACCTTTGCAGCTTTTGATAGACCCCACTATTCCATACTATTCCCCCCTTCCCATCCCATCCTCACAGATAGTCGAGAAGGTCTTCGATTGACTGTAGCCGGGTGGACAAAGCGTACATCGGTAGGTCTTGCCGCGTGCATCTGCAGTTTCCTCTGAGAAGCGGCCAGCTGGGCATAATCCACAGGAGACAGCACCCACTCGACTCTCAAGGAAGACATTGTCCGCATTCACCATTCCAAAGCCTTGAAAGCAGTTGGTTTCAATAGGAAGCCAATTGACCCAAACATGTTGATTCGTCCTGATCCAATTGCATGCAACTTCGGCTGCAGAACTCTCGGTCATCTCCAGCAACAAGCTCTGAACCTGTGAAAGTTCAAAGTGGATCTTCGAAACAAAGTCCTGCACCGCACTGGATTTCGAAACGAGATTCGAGCTGACCATCTTGGCCACCAGGCTGCCAGCACCGCTGGTCTTTTTGTCTCCCAGCGCCCAAGCACTGGCAGAATGCCGTGGGAAAATGATCTGCAAAGGCTGCAGATTGATGAAAGTGGAGTCGGGCACCCACCAGTAGAACAGCGCACGGACTTGCCTCACGCGTTGCACATAGGTGGAGAAGTCTGAAATGATGGCAACGGCCGCCGGAATGCCATAGGCGGTGACCCATTGCATGATGGCTTGCAAGCGCCAGCCGACTGAAGCAGTCAGGGTGGGAATACACTTGGAGGTGTCCTGTCTACAAGCTGGAGAAATCCACCAAACGTCATCTGGACAATAGGCAAAGTAGCTCCCATCTGGTTGCTGTACCACTCCATCAGGATCCCCTGAGTGCTGCTGGTAAAAACCCATCCGCTGGGGATTGCTCATGTCTGTCTCGTTGCAGAAGGCCAGTTCACTTCTTGGGATATCTTGAATGGAATCAAAGTACTGCTTTGGGTCGTGATAAGTGGTGTTGTAATTTCTGTAGAAGTCTAAGGCCAAACCTGTGTCGCTGTAGGCTCTCATGAAGTCAGCCTCTGTAATGTACACACTCTCTTCTCCGTCATATCCCATAGTGCCTGAGGGGCGCAACCCTGAAAAGCCCCTAAAGTGCAACAGCTTTCAGTCAACAACACAAAAACAGCGTTCGCAGCAGCATGTTCACCAATTTTGTAAGACCCGCCTAGGTTCAATGGAACAATTGATGGAAACGCATCTCTCATCTCGTCAAACTCTTTCTGATAGCTTCCAATCCACGAGTCCACCGAGACATGGTACTTCGTCTCTTCCTCACCGCACCTCTTGTCGAAGCGATCATCGAAATTCAAGCACCCGGCCAAGGCCCAAATGGGCGAAGCACCAAAGCTGGCCTTTGCTTCTTGGATTTCAGCATGGAATCCTCAGGCGCGTGGCTCACATGGCTCACAGGGCTCATAGGGCTCATAGGGCTCACATGGATGAATGTTTGTTTACATTTTTAGATGTTTTTCAATGTTTTTTCATGTCTCAACTGGAGAACGGTTTTCGGCGCCGGAAGTGAAACAAATCGCTTTGTGCCAAGCATCCGAGCGCTTCTTCGAGGAGGATCAATGTGATTTCGGTCAAGAGTTCTGAAGATGGCCAGCTGCCCAGCAGCAATCCTAACGGCATGTCTTGTCCCTGATTGTCGCGAATGAAGCGCCTCTGGTCCTGAAGACTCAACGCTTCACTGGTTTACCGGTTTACCCTTCATAGGCAGAGTGTAAGCCCAACACTAGCGGGCAGGGAGACCTAACAGTGAACAGTGAACAACATGGTCAAAATATGTCAAAATCTGAAATGTGATTCAGTCCTTTGATACAGCGTCAAAGGTAGTCCCTTCGAGGCAAAGCGGCACAGTGGCATTTTCACTGGCATTGCTAGCATTATCAATAGTAGCATTTTCACTGGCATTGCTGGCATTGTCATCCGCTGTGCCCCTTCCCACCAGCAGGAAAAGAAGCAGCGCGGGCCAGCGGGTCATCGACCGGCCCCTCCACACCAGCAGCATGGCATTGTTTCAGGGTTTGATTGTGCCAATGGTGACCCTATTGCAGGAGGGCATGAACGTGCTGTATGATCTAGAATCTCTTGAATCTCCAAGATCATCAAAGAACGATTTGAACTCAGGATAACAGACTAGAAGTTTGGAATTCAACTCCTGCGCATGTCTCCAGAGCCAACGCAGCAGTAAATATCAACTATAACAAAGGTCCTGTCATGGCAAGGGATCCTCAAAGAAAGGGTTCGAAAATCTGACTCTCCACCATCCAACGGGCGTGTTGTCCTGTCAGGTCCTATGCAAACTATAGAACTATGGAATGACATTGGTGAGCGTAGATTTGCAGTGGAACCATCGGTATCACCAACACGCTGCTCATCTTCTGCCCGAAAGCAAGCTAAGCAATTCGCCAAGAAATGCCACGGCACGCTTCGCATGCAGCGGCGAGCTGAAAAAATATGCATGCAATCCGGAGAAACTCACACCAAAACTCACCTGGGTCAACACTTTGTCAACACTCGAAAAATGATGAGAATGAGAGTCGACAAGTCCAAAGGATTCCAGTGTTTGCCTCTCTTTTCAGCTCCTGGCTTCTTTGCATACTTGTTCTTCGCCAAGGAGTAAACCAGTGTGCCTGTCATATCTGTCATGTGATCCAGGAAGCCGTGAAAAGCCCAGCTATGGCTAGTTCCGGGAGTTCCCATTGCCTGCAATGGCAATGGAGCTGCCGAGGATTCCAAGTGGAGTGACTGGGTTGCGGAACACAAAGATGGCCGTAATGATGATCACGACCCGCTTCATCGTGTTGCAGACTGCATGCGACCTCCAAATCAATATAATCACTCCCAAGCTTTTGGAAGAGGAATTCAGTCTTCAGGATTAAACGATTAAACGATTAACCATTGTCAAGCAACATTCACCACTATTCACCACTGTAACTAATCCCCATCAACCATCAACAGCCATTCCATTGAAGCATTGCAGCCTTGCAGTCAAGTTGCACTGGGTCCAGCTTGCCAAGCGCAAGGAAGGCAACCTCGTTGTACATGTAGTAGTAGAATCCGCCTCAATTCCGCACTGCAACAGTTGACCGCGTCCACGATCTTTTCAAAGTGAGGCTTCACCAGGGGACCCCAAAGGACACTCCATTTGTATCATTTTGAGAAACATTCTCTCGGCTGCCCTCGTTAACTTGCACAGCAATGCATCCAAGGATCTGAGGATCATCCTGGGATAGCCGCAAAAGAACTATTCACTGCAAGTGCTTCGAGCAACCTCCAATCCACTTCGGCTAAATAACAGCAAGCCATCAGGTCCTACAACAGGACCGTGCATCTAAGTGTCTGCCACATGAAGTTCATACCGCCGGCCGAAAAGGCGACCTTGAAGCCCTTGATCATCGCCTGAGCAGTGCTGAGTAGAAAAAATGCAACACAAGCGACCCAAAACATCCTAAAGCTACCAAAAACTGCCACTGAATTATCATTGTGGGGTTGACATATTATATACCCCGGTTCGCCAATGAAATCTATAGAAGTCTGGTGTCTTTGAAGGGAAAAATGGTCGGAACTTCTGGTTGCTCCCTGAAATACTTAGAACCTACGACTTATGTGCTAGAAACCAAGCACCACTGGTACATGTTGCCGCTTCAGAAAGAGAGCATTGCAACTAGTTCGGGACTTTCTACGCACCAACAAGCCACCCATTCTGTATCCCAGCAAGGTCAGTCCCAGTGGCTGTGGGTCCCTCGATGGCAAGGCTGATGGGGACCAGCATGAAAGTGGCCATGATGGTCAAAACCTCACTGCAGGCTGCAATTTCAATCGCAACACAAAGTCAAACTAAGGGTCTGACAGAGAAAGTGTTGCTGGAGTCCATGTTCTCACCTGGAAGGCACAGCTATGGCTTGTGGCTCAACTCTCATGGTCTCGCTTTCGAGGGTGGAATGATACATTGAGGTCGGCACCAATGTCTCCTTTCATCACCTTTTTGCTGTACACCGCTCTGGATGCCGAGCCCAAGTTGGAGCCCATAGCAGCTCCAAAGCACAGCCTGGACGATGAGCTCAACCATCGTGGCTAGGATGATTTGGTAAACATGGAGCAGCCATGAATCGATTGCAGGGTGTCTCCAGATTCTCAAGCACTACATATTGGTTATCAAGATTTTGGGGCGTAACGGATCTTGCAAAGTGTTCACAAATGGAATACAGATATCATACTGCCAGTTGATTCAGGAGTGTTTATTCTTGCGATCACGTGCTATGCATCAGGACCACATGAGAAACATCACAATTTATCAGTGCAGTTTGTCAAAGCTGTCGAGCCACCAGTTAAAAGAGAGCTCAGATGCGCTTGCTAAACCAACACCGCCGATGATGGGCAAGAGAGATGCATAGACTTGCCATGGCATCACCTGCATCTGTGGGGGCCAAGAGAAAAAATTAAAATACCGAAAGAGAATCGAGACAACAAAACCAAGAAGGAGCAACTGGTAGGAAGACGCGACAAGGCAGGATCACGCAAGCTTACAAAGGAGGTTTATAATATATATTATATTATATTATATTATATTATATTATATTATATTATATTATATTATATTATATTATATAATATAATATAATATAGTATAATATAAGATAACATAACATAACATAACATAATATTATATTATATTATATTATATTATATTATATTATATTATATAATATTATATTATATTATATTATGTTATATTATATCATATTATATTATATTATATTATATTATACTATATTATATTATATTATATTATATTATATTATATATAACATATAATGTATATGTAATATATATGTAATATATATATATATTATATAATATATATATATATTATATAATATATATATATTATATAATATATACATATAATTACATATATATATATGTATATCATACAATAAATATATATATATACAGTACATACATACACAGATACACATGCACAGCTTTCGAGCTTGCGATTCACTGGATAAAACTCTGTTCTTGTCTGCAGGCGAATGAGCACTTGCTCACAGAGTAAAAACACTGCGGGTCACTGCGATATTTGACTTTGCAACTTTGCAGGGCTTGATTAACCCTGACAGATGAGAAGGCAGAAAATCTTCAGTTCGTTTTATTGCTTTGCCTTGTGTAACACCAGCCTCACCCAGGAAGGCGAAATTCAGGAAGGAGGACACCACCGGCTCAGAAGCTTTCACAATGTGTCCGAAAGACACTGCGCCAGCAAAGAAGGCGATCACCTGAAAATGAAGAAATATGAAGAAATATGAAGAAATATGAAGAAATGCCCAGGTTTTGCAGGACTCAACAAACTCACAAACTGCACCTGTTCAACAGCTGTTGATGTTTTGCTTTGGCAAATTCTGAAGAAATTCCTGCACAACATCAAGAACACAGCCCATCATGAGGGCCCGGCAGCACCAACATGGGTGGCCAGGTGGCCCAGCCTTGGGAGGAAATGCCCGGCATTTCACACCACAACACAGACCGGAACCAAACGGTTGACTTTCTGCTTGTTGACTCAAGTTGACCATGGGGAGTGTTGAGTGTTGTCAGGGGGTTCTTTATCCAAGCATACAATGCAGAAATTGCGTTTGGTCAATTGGAAATAAAATGTGCCCTGAGTCTGTGAGGGACGCAGGGCCGGGCAAGTGACCAAGTGAAAAGTTCAGAGTCTCACTTCGTATACTGAGCACCGCGCGCTGCAGGCGCCAAGGTGACTGCTTGATTGACAGAAAGCTTTGGAGTCTGCCGGGATGTACACAGATTTTTACCAGCTCAAAAATATGATATAATTAACGTAGCTGTTGCTCGTGCGAATCACCGACCAAGCACGAAAACTCAAAAGCTGTTAGTGGCCTTGCGGATGCGCAAGAGCCAGAGAGGAACAAAGATCAGCCACCCGAAGCACATTTGCCACATTGCGCAAGCCCAGGGGAATGGGTAGGAGATCCTTGGAAGCTGTCGTCATGGCATTTGAGGCTGAGCTGATGGCAAGCGACTGGGCAAGTTAGATGCAGTCAAATGACAAAGCCTTCTTGTTGTAGATATTGTATCCTTACTACGGCGGGACACTGGACAAACAAATCTTGCATATTTTTTTGGAGTGAATGGTACAGGCAAGCAGGTGAGTTTCTAGGTGCCCTGACACGGCCAGGATGGGCGAGTTTTGAGTCTCTGGCCAATGTTAAAAATGTACCACATGGCGATGTAGACAACAACACCAAATTTGTCCTCGGATTCAGCTGCCAGAAAACTGAAGACATCAAATCATCTGTAACTTGGATTGAGCTCGCAAACACTGAAGTGGAAGTACTTCATAGCTGACAAGACAACATCTAGCCGCCGCATGCATTTGACAGTGCTTTCAGTTTCAAAATCTGTCCAGTCTGTCAAACAAGCCACCATAAAGCTCTTCTCAGGCTCCTCCAGATTAGGGTTTCGCTCTCACAGATTTCCATAAAATGACCCTCCGCTAGACTGGAGGCAGCACGTCATCTGCAATGGGGCGTGAAAATCGGAGGTTGACAATGTATTAGCTGCAAACCGGAATCACGCTGTTGGTGCTGTCTCCCTTCATGACACTTGCCCAAGGCAGAAGCTAATATTGGTGTGAGTCTGGAGTCAGATTAGACTATTTGGGAATGTTGGACCCCGAAAAGGGGGGAAAAAAGACGTGTGGGGTGTCTAGTTCCTCATACCCTGGTGAACATCAAAATACTATAGTTGGATGTTCATCCAAAAAACATGTTCTTGTAGCAGGTTCTAATCCAGCCCCAGATTGCTTCCATGAGCATTGCATCCACCTTGTTCTGGGTTTGTCTGAAAATATGGTAGCCCTAGATTCCTTGGTTTTATCATCAATTTTCCCCATTAAAATTGCCATTTCGGGGTATACCGGTGCGTTCAGACAAAGCCATCTGGCTTGAAACCATGGAAACCAAGGCCTTCGAGGTCTCAGAGGTCTCAGATGCGGCTGAAGCGGCACGCATGGCGACCTCGACATGGAATGGGTCAAACTTGGAGGCTGAAAAAGGAAACCTGTGGATGTAGATGGAAATTAAATGTTTCATGAATGACTCAAGTTGGCATGAATTGGCTAAGTCTGTCTGGTGGGTCCCAAATCATTCAAATCCCAAAGGCTGACCCAAATTCTTCACATCTGATCACATCTGCGGCCCCTGCTGCACAACCTGCGGCTGCCAGGGCCAAAGATACCTGGTCGTGATCTCAGGGCATGGTGCAGCTCAACCATGGGAATGAATCTTGATGAATCAAGGAAACCGCGAGGAAACGACCAAAAAAAAATTGAGAAATCTGGTATGCTTAGCTCTGCTTGGTATTGCTGGATCCATTTGTGAAGTTCAATCATTGTGCACCATTCCCATTGGCAGAACCTTTTAAAACCAAGCTATGCTGCCAAAGAGCTGCATCGGAGCGAGAGGTCTCCTCTGGAACTTTGTCCTGAGCCTTTGCTCCATGCTGAAAACTTCTTCCTGCAAAATTGCTCGGCCTTAGGACGAAGGTGGTAAACTCCTCTCTAAAAATAAGCAGCATGCGCCGAGATGGTTGCGGGACTGGATAGCGTCCATGCTTCTGTTGACATCTCACTCTTGAAGAGAAGAGATTGGGAGCCGTACGAACACATGAGCATGGCTCAAACATAGGTATTCCATAAAATAGGTGACGGAATATCCAAAAATGACAAAAAACGGGGTTGCCCTAGCAGGAATCAAAATTAAGCGAAACCGAAACCCGCATGTGTCAACAAAAACTCGCAGCAGAGCAACGAAGCAACTGACACCAATTCCGGACCAGCACCAGCCTGCTGACCAATGTCAAAAAGACGCACTTTCTGTCCACACCAATTGAGGGAGAGTGAAAATCCAAGCGCTTGAAATGTCTCAATTGGCGCCAAATTAGACACGAAATCTTCGCAGTCACAAAACTCCAGGTATCTCCAGGTCCCAAAAAGGTCCCAAAAAAAAACTTTGGTTCACTAGTTGATGACCAAAATATATCAAAATATCATCCATCCAACCAACCCCAACCCGAACACCTCGGTGGTGATTCGTGTGCGGCTCAGAGGTGCTGCGAAGCTCCAGTCACTGAGCAAAGATGTCAGCACAACTGCCACCAAGACAAAAACGCCTGGGCCATGGGATTCATGGGGATTGAATGGGAACTTTTCCTTTCAGTGATTCAGTGTTTAGGTGCGTTTCTGTCGCCAATTGCACTATCATGCTGTGGTTCCCAAATGTTTTCAAAATCTTCAAGCTCCAAAAGCTGTGCCAAACCCAATTGTTTGCCTATGAAAGCCGGGACAAGGTGTGCTCGCCAAGTCACCGCGCAGGGGTCTTGACCTCCAGCTGGGAACATCTGGGAACATATTCCAGACGAGACTTCTGCATCCCCATCTTTGGACTCCCTTGTCGACTCTCTGGACTGTGACGAATCCCAGCCAAGTTGCATGGTGGGATCTGGGCCTTAGTAACATGCGGACCATGGATATGACATGACATCACCATGTCAAGGAAAACCAGTACACAGCCCTATGCATCTCTGAGAGCGCAGCTGGATGTCCGGTCTGAAGTGAGACTAAACTTGAACTCACAGCCACAAACAAATCAACAACTTTCTTGTGTCTACGAAGCAAATTCCATGAAATTGCCAACATGCAATGTGATTTGAAGAAGGAGAGCAGTACCACAAAGGCACATCCACCCAGTCAACGGCGCCTTTTTGACTCGCCAAGCAGCAGATGTGCAAAGATTTGGCGTAACTCAACTAGACACCCATCTCCTGGTGATTTCCGGTGATACCGCGACTCTGAACACTGCTCACCAGCGAGCTCAAGACTGCCATCAAACACTCCGGCAGCTGACATTTTTCATAGGCACCGAACCGTGCAGTGCCCTTGGCGGCTGCAGTTTTCATACGCGTCAGTCCAATTTGTTTGTGACTTCGAGACATGTGGAAAAAAGGGAAATCTGCAGCCTGATGAGACTGACGTGAGCAAAACTTCAGACAGACCCGAATGAACTCAAAAGAGTTCCGTTCCGCTCGGGACGACTGAATGCTGGAAGCAACACAGTTCTCAGTTCTCGAAGTGTTAGAAAATTATAGGTACTTGCCTTTTAGTGGATACTTCTAGCTTATGTCCATCCTGTTCAAGTTTCTGTCCCCGGATTGCCATATGAAAATGGGGATCTTGGTTCTTCTGGAGGGGAGCAAAGTGATTGCAACGCTGCTCACCATCGACGAGGGCTGCCTGCCATGTCAGCCCAAATTTCCAAATTGACTTCCAAGGCGTGGCGAATAGATTGGTTCAGATTGGTTCACAGGGAGCTTGTTTTCTGCCAAAAATGGGACCGAGATAGAACTGGAATCTAAATCAGAAATCCTCAGCATTGCGATGGTTGCCTACAAGAGATTGCAATAAATGTATGGATCTTTGGCATTTGCTGAATGCTCTGGCAAGCCCGTTCGACCAAATCGATGCCAGGATTACGGCTGCGTCCTCTGTTGCCCTGCGATGCGACCCAGGTGAAAACAAGTCACTGTCAAAGTCAAGGTGGAAGAAAGTCTGCGAACCAACATGACTGCTGTTGATTGTAAGGCTCTAGCAAAGCCCCAGCTGCCACCGCCGCCACCTACAGAGAGGCAAAAGGGACCGTGGGATCTGAAGAAACAAGTCACCATCCTGCGAAGAATGCGACGTTCACCCAGAATCCTCTGATCTCGCAGTAAGTCTTGCAGTAAGTCTTACAGTTGTGGTTCAAGATTTGTCACTGCTACCATTCAACTTGCACCTCCAGGGCGACCGCCACGTCCACCTCCACCTCCACCCCAACGTCCTCGGTCGTCCTTGCCACCAGATCTGGCCTCGCGAAAGGTTGGATTATAGGAATACGGACAAACAGTACGTGTATTTGTGTATGGAAGTAAGTACATGCATGGATGTGTGATATGTATTGTATAAATAAGAATAAGAATAGGTAACTGTCATCATCCTTACGAATATATAGGACCAAAGCAATGATAACAATAGTAATAACAGTATAGCACTCATAACAATAGCAATAGCAATGTAAGGCTGTGCCAAATTCATGATCCTACTTTCTGTCTGCGTTTGAGTCCTTGATATTATTGGGTTGTGAGATGTTGTGCCTTTAAGCAGCAAGCCAACCCATCATAACAACACAGGATAAAACACTGCCAAGCAACCATATCTTGCAGCTCTCCAGGAATCTCTTGGTTGGTCCTTTGCATGACCTGTTAAGACCGTCAACGGTCCAAGCATTCGCTGGATTGATGTGAGCGACAATTTACTGCAAACATTGGCAAACCATGCAGCCCTTCTAAATCAATTCAAGAGTTCTTCTAAATTCTCTAAATCCTGGTTTTATCGGAGATTCTAATGTTTCTTGTAGACCTTCAACGGTTTGTTGGGAAGAAAAATGCCCAGCCTCCATGATGCCCCTGGCTTTTCCTCCATCTGCTCTTCGGTCCAAGAAGGTGACCTTACCGCTGCTTCGCTGCTTGGTACCGACCAGCTGGGGGCCTAAGCCTGGGTGGATGGTTTACGGCTATTGTTATCCCCAAGAGTGATAAATTGCATTAAATATACTATATATGTTTATATATCTCTAGAATATTTCAAAATGGGACCCAAAAATGATGTCAAACAGTGCTTTATCAATCCTGCATGTCAGTAGCTGTTGAATGTTCGCATCAGTGGCATCAGTGGCATCACCACATTCAAGGTCCCTGCAGCGAAGCCTTTCTGCCCTGCGCGGCCAGTTCGTCCAATACGGTGAACATAGTCCTGCTCAAATGAAGTGTCAACAAGTCGTGATCTTCATGCTCATAGTGTTCAAATAGCATTTCGTTGAAAGGTACCCAGTTGCTACTTGCTGGATCATATCATGCATATTCCAAAGTCAGCTTAAAGCACTCGGAGAGTCTCGCAAAGCTGATTTTCTCAATTTCCTTTGCGCGGCGAGCCTCGGTGTTGTTGGCTGCATCATAGTTGACGACCAGCCCAACCTGCGCAAGGTCTTGCCGCAACGGACATCACTGATCCACAGGCTGGATGTGGCTGGGTGTCGGACTCCCTTGATGTCAAGCCCACGCGCTGCAACGTCGGTTGCAACCAGAACCTGCAAATAAGCTGTTCATGAGTCGCTCTTCCACCGCAATATGTGAAATGCAGGTAAATTCAAATTTGCGAGTGCATACTTTCTAAAACCCCACAGTTGCCACCCACTCAACTTGGTAAAGCTCAATCTACAGGGCCTTCAACTTGCCGGACTTCAGCCCTCCCAAGGCTTCGTCGCGAGCCCGCTGGTCCTTCGCAACAGAGCTCCAACATCAAGCAGAGCGCAGGGAAAAGGTGCCCCTTTCCATAAGGGCCACGAAGGCCTTCTGTAGCTCAATGGGAGAGTATGTATGGAGGTCTCCTCTTTAAATGTCTATAGTCTGCAGTCCGCGTCCTTGTCACCATGGATAGAAGAGCAAGGCACTCCAGCCCTGTAGAGAGTTTGTGAGAGCCTCACCGCCACACCAAGACCAGCCACTCAACAGCGATTTTTTTCTCGGGGCAAGGCCTTTCGCATTCTCTCTTCGTTCCAGCAAAGACCAGGGCCTTGGAAGTTGGCTACAGGCGCACGACAGTTGTATCAGTGGCACCGAATTGCAAGTAACCTGCAAGACGGGACAATAGGCTGCGGAAAATCAAAGCCTCTGTCACTGTGCTCTTCATCAACAAAGGGATGTCTTGAATGTCTTGTCAAATGTCCACGCTTTCTTTTATCTTGTACTTCACTGCAGATGTTTTTTGGGATGGCATCAAGGGTACACCGCATTGCCACGATTGCAAATGCCAAATGTTTTTTTTGCCAATGCCTGGCATGTCTCAGGTCCCATCTTTGCCGTTGCTCCAGCGGTCCATCAGGCCTGCCTGGCAAACTGCAATGCCTCAAAATGACACTTCATCGCTATAGATGTTTATCATCTTAACATATACTATACTGTGGAATATGCATGTATGTAATATACATGTGTATATATATATATACATATATATGTGAATATGTGCATGATATGTGTAAGTATGTGTATGTAAACAACAAACACATAAAAATGATATATGTGAATCTGTTGGTCAATGCCTCAAAACTTCATGGGGTATGATGGGAATGTATCAGCAAATACCTGTAATGCCTATACCTATGACAGGTCTATTTATCCTCCGCCAGGCCTCTTCCAAGATGTCGACTATGGCCTTCTCCTATGGGATGTGAGATGATTTCGGGATGGGTTATGAGTCCCCCTGGCTAACATCAAAGTGCTGGTAGCTGGTAAATGGATGTTCAACCCTCCAAACATTGGTCTTCAAGGCCAATCCACAGCAAAAAAAAACTAGACTTACTTTGACTTCACAAAAATATACAAAAACCAACATGGAATTCCCGTGCCCACCCAAGATTGTGGGAAAACAGACAACAAACGGGCTCCTTGCTGTATCCGTCAACGAACCTAACCTGCTGGATGATGTCCTGCACCCCATGGGGACCGATGACCTTTTGATCCTTTGGCCTCTGCTCCCTGCAGCTTGGTCCTGATTCCCCTTCAGCTCATCCCGATTTCCAATCATCACCTGGAGCAGCTTGAACCAGCGTCCGACCAGGAAGTCAGGAAGTCAGGAAGCTTCACAAAAATCCTACCAGGCCTTGTAGGGATGGTAGAGAATGTCAGAAGCCAAGTTTCGTACCTGGCCACTTTTGCACATGTTTTCTTGGGTTGGATGGCTTAACCTGCAACCAGTCTTGTTGGTCAGCATTCCATCGTGCTGTGCTTCCAAAATCTTCCAAATATATTTGACATGTTTTAAAATCAAAATCAAAACCTTGGAGACCCTTTCGTGACATCTTTCAACCAGTTTAGCACTTTGGTGCCAACATCACTCGCTTTGGCTTCGCCTCTCGTGGCCACGTCGCAGTAAAGAACATGGTATGTCGATTTCGTGGGATCCTGGCAGTCGCTGGCGAGCGATTTTTCGGGCGCAGCTGGGGCAGGATGGGGACAGTCCTCGCAAGGATCTTGCGAATCTGGGGCTCAAAACCTGAGGATGCAGAATGAATCAAGATCTGTGCCATGGCGCATGATTTGTGCCTGCGAACTTTGGCATCCCACCTCAAATAGATGGACCCATTAAAAATGTCATACTTCTTGCAAAGAAATGATATTCAAACAATCTCAAAACCATGACTTTGGGGTGGATTGACCATCACCAAGAGGGGGATGACGACCCCACCAGCCCGGCGAGACGATTTGAGGCATCAGCCCATGTCAAGCATGCGATCAGCCTCGTCCAAAACCAGGCAAGACACCTGGGATCGGTTGGTTCATGGCATGCCCTTGTGAGACGTCTGCTTGTTGGAACCATCCTTTCATGCATTCCGTGCATGAAACTTGAGATCTAATCCAGACATTGAAATCATTTGACCATCAGATGGCAGGATTCCGCTTAAGTGCCCCGGCAAACGATGTCAAACGATGTCAATAAATCACGATAAATCAGCTTCAAAGTCTGGACAGTCACCGGGCTCCAGACACCATCGAGTCGCACTTGCCCACCCTCCAGGAAGTCGTTTAATCGTCCAGGACACGCCACAATGGTGTGCACGCCATACCGATACCTCGCGATAGAGGGCCCTCCATGACGAACAGAGGAGTCCTTCTTTTGTCCATCGACTGTCAATATTGAAGGGAAGCTCCAAGTGCCAGACTTCCTGTACTGATCATTTTTGGGAGCACCTCCATACATTGCCACCTGCAAAATCATCCACATTCTCATACATGATCCACAAAATCATCCACAAAATCATCCACCGACCAATCATATGAGCTTCTTCCTGCGGATCCATGCTCCTGAGGCTCAAACCACATTGAAGCCTATGCAGGCACCGAAGCGCTCGGCCTGGCTGTGGCGTAAAATGACGGGTCCCCGCAACCAGAAATATAATGATTGATTAAACAAAATATTCAAACTATGAAAGTATGATTTAACTGTAACCATCGAATAACCATCCAAAATTTCGGGATCCGTAATGTCTACTTTCATTTCTTCATTCATGCGGTTCGTGCCTCTGCTTCCGTTTGCTGCGCAAGCTCTCTGGTTGGTGACCTGAGCGAAAGCTGGCCCATGCCGGACCAGACGACACTGGCGACTCCATGAGGGATCGACATTACCAGAAGCCCAGGGCCATGTCTGTCTGGATTGTGGCCTTCCAAAGATGGCCAGCTGATTTGGGGCACTGGGTCGTGTCAAAACAAACTCTGCCCAGCCTTGTCTTCGCCTTGGCTGTGAAGAAGTGTAAATCAAACTTCCGGACTTTAGAATATCCGAAGTTGCAACAAAAAAGCAATCCCTGGGTGAGTCACATCTCACAAAAAGCAGGCAGCAAAAAGGCAAGTGTCTTGCCACTACCTTGCGAGGGCTGAGGATGAAAAAAGGCAGCACTTGCCACGCAAGAAATATGATGGCATTGTTCGGATAATTACCTGTAAAGTAACTCTAAAGACCTTTGAGTCGACCTTTGAGGCTATTTGCATGTCCTCCCTATGAAGCCCAAGACTGTTCGGGCACCCAATGTGAATCACCTTTGTTTCAGAGTGTTTCAGATGTTTCAGTGCCTGTTGCCGCGATGCCGATCACATCCTGGCCCCACAGCAAGCCAAGCTGTTCACATGATGCTTCACCAAATTTCGCTGGCTTCAAGATCATCTGGGCATGTTTGGTCTTTTCCCCGACCGCAGTGCAGTTGCATCTTGCAACTGTGGGTCCTTTTTGAACAAAGTGCCTTCAGTTCGCATCTTTCGCAAACATCAGGGCACAATTCCTGGATATCCCACAAGGAATCAAGCAGCTGCACTCGGGGCCGCTCCTCTTATGGATGTCATCCTGGAGTTTTGTGAAGTGCTGTTTCAAAGTATTTCCTTTTCACAGTTCCGAAGATCTGCGTTTCCAGACCTTCTGCCATGGCCTTATTCAGCCTTGGCTTTGGCCTTCGCTTCTTTGGCTTCCTTGGCTTCCTTGGCTTCCTTCTTGGTTTGTTCTTCCACTTTAGGTCGCAGCTTACCGCTCATACATTGATGCCATGTCGCAAAGGGCAGGAGCAGCTCATCCTCCTTATCAATCTTTGAGGAAGGCCTGAGCAGAACAGCCCCTTTAGATCCTTTGGGTATCAATTCCTGGTTGCTTCTTGTTGGTTCAAGGAATAGTTTCTAGTGAGTGGGGTAGCCTGGTAGAGTGACTCTAGGATCAGCAGGGGTTTGGGTATTGTCAATATGTTACATCTGGATCGATGGTTCCCTGGGCTGTTTGAACTAGCAGCTTTTTCTCAGCTGCCTGGCCTCTTCTCCAACTTTTGTGGCTTCTTGCTTTCACCCTCCTTACCTTGGGTGCCTTGGATGGCCTCAAGCATGTACTGCATGGTGGCCAATGTGTCTCCTGGCTTCAAATCTCCTGGCATGGAGGATCTTGCGAGCTTGTGCATTCTGCTCAACATCTTGTGGTACTCTTTGCTGGTCATCTCATTGGGGTTGTGCGTCCACTGAGAGAAGAGTTTCTTTCTCATAGCCTCTTGCTCCATATGCAAACGCTCCCAAGTCTGCTGTTCATATTTCTGCACACTCAACGCGATTTTGGCCAAGGTTTTCTCATCCAACTGCTTGGCGGGAGACGCTCGTGACGGCCGAGATTCGTTGACAGTTTCAGCTTCCTCTGGAGGAGCCTCCTCTTCGACCGCTGGTGGACGGACAGCCTGGACAGCCTTGCCTGGCACTTTCCACTCGAAAACGGAAAAATGAAAACTTCCAATGCGATGAATGCGATAAATGCGATTTTAAAAATGTTGAAAAATGTCATTTCCATTCCAACTGCGCGGAAAGTGCTAAAATGAAGAAATGAAAAACCAACAGCGCAGGCCAGTTACCTTTCTTCCCGCCGCTGTTCCTTCTCTCACGATTTGAATCCATGATCTTGGAGAATTCCGTTGGAGGATCCTCAGCCTCAAGAAAGAGGCCGTCCCAGGGGTGCGGTTGCTCCTCAACTTTGCCTGAGAAGCTCAAGATAGCTCAAGCTGGAATGGGATCTGATTTCTGAGTTTGATCCCAATAAAGCGGAATCACACTACAGGTAGGATCAGACCATGGAGGAAAAAATGACGAAACCATGCGGGGCCTCACCCAATACGAAGAGCAGAACTCGGTGAAAGAATAGAACTCAGAGATTCAGGGGCTGGGCCCGCTGGGCAACCTAACCATCCACTCCCAGCCACAGGTCAGATTGACAGCCATGACTCAGGCCATGACTGACAATCATTCTTGCCCATCTTTCCCTTCTGAAGAACATGGACAGTTCCAAATTGGGTGATACCCAGCAATTGGCTTACCATGCTGCCCTACAAAACCATGTCGATTACAAAAACAGGATTTTGAGGGCAGGGCACCCAAGTTTCACAAAAACCCTAAACTGCCTTACTGCCTTACCTTTCATGTCCATTCATGTTCAAGGGGACCCAGTGGAGAGTCACGGGAAGTCGGAAGTCCCTGGCCTGGATCTGGTTGAGCCTTCTCCTGACTCAGTGCTACACGGACCAAACCCAGGCGCTCGCGAAAGCTCTTGGTGGGCGACCACAGAAAGGTCTGAACGTCGGTCATGTCCAGCTCGCTGGTGGACATGAAATGCCGAAACTCTTCCATTCCAACCCGACCATCTCCAGTCGCATCCAAGTATCCCAATAAATCTGTGGCCTGAATGGCTGTGAGTTCATCTCCTGTGACATCCAACATGAACTTCTGCAGTTTCGAAGTCGTTAGCTGCCCCTGATCCACCAAACATTGCCAGCAGAATTTCAGCTCCTCATCGGACAAGGGATCCCATTGCAAACTTTCCAAGGCGCTTTTGTTCATGGCCAGAGACTACCGAAAGCTACCGAAACACTGGAATGGTTTTGCTGCAGTGCTGGAATGCATGGAATTTCAGGAGTGATGATTGACTGGGCCGGTTTGGACGGTTTGGATGTCTTTGTTGACGTCTTTCTTGATATCTCTCGAATATCACCGGTTCAAAAGTTGACTTGAACCTTCAAGAAATCATGTTCATGTACTCATTTGCATGAACTTCAAGCCAAAATCGTCTCATCACTTAGGTACAATTCATATACACTTCAAATACATTTCATAGTCTGAATTGTTGTGTATCTGTTCGAAATGTTAGGCTCCAACCAATATCAAATTCCCTCGTCGCTTTCATCTGCCCTCTCAGGTGCCGTGCCTTACCCTGAAGAGCTAATGGCCAGGTGAATGCCTCAAGGTTTCTGAAGGCATGCAGTGAAGGCTAGGGTGCAAATGGTGCTTTGAGAATCGGGGAATTGATAATCATTTCTGATACAAGTATTCAGAACTTTTGAGCATTTGGGTTGCAAATCCGTCTTTGGCACAACCCATTCTGACCAAGACTGCGAAACAAACAAAATCTCGGGCCTGGATCTGTGATGGGCCAGGAAAGCCAGCTCGCCTGGCAGAGTTGGTTAAAGGGGAAATCATGCAGGTCTTCGGATGTGTTGCCGAAAAGGCAGGCGCATAGTGCGCTGCACAGATACCAGGTAGGGCTCACTTCAGGGTGCTGGCCACATCTCTGATATACCCATGATCCGTGCATAGTATGTACTCAATGTTCCAGAACATACCTCATACTTGTTCAAACATGTTCATGTAATTGGCCAGAATACATCCGTTGTACATATACTCTTGTATGGGCATGATTTCGAACAGTTTTAGACATGCAAAACCAAAGTACGCAGGTTCATGAACTCTTTGTCTTCTACGTACCACGAATGAAGCCAGTGCCCGGTTTGGAAATACTCCGAGTGCCTGAACTGCTCTTGGATCTCATAAGGAAACCTCGCCAAATTCGGCAATGGACGGTTCGCCAAAATTCGGCATCAAACTGCCCTTGAGGTGATCCGAAGTGATCCGAATCCGAGGTGGTCTGAGCTCAGTGCTCACGAACTTCGCTGAAGGAGTTGATCTTCACAGGCTGCACTGGTCGCTCATCCTTGCATCAGAGCACTGAGCTCCTTGAAGGATCTGAATAGCTGCTGCATAGCATGTTCCCTAAGTGTCATGCTTCGGCTGTGGATTCTTTGTGGTCCAGTTGTAGATTCTACCATTCCACCCATCTTCCAACGGCCCAGAATTCGTGGAGTGGCATGCATTGAAAGCATGGCAAACTCAGCACCCTACAGGGCCAATGACACTGATCTCACTGTCTGCTACACAATGGCCACTGCTGTCTCCTCTACCTGCCGCCCAAGCTTTGATGGATCACATCCCCCACCCCGAGCCCCCCAAGATCGATTCCTATGCACTGCCCCCTATACCAGCCTCCAAAATACATCAATCGGACATTCAACCAGGATTTTGAGGAAAAATGAGGAAACTATGTTTAGTATTGGGAACTAGTTAGATCGATTTAGGGCGGAAGGGTTACAACCTTCAACCTTCAACCTGTGCCATTTTGAACCTGGATCTGTCCGCCAGCATGACCCTTCTTTCTGTATAGAGTTGATTTCCCAAATGGAATCCGACACTTTGGACCCTCTCAATGATGATCTGGGTACGGCTTAGAAACTGGGCGCCCAAGAATCGAACAGCACAAAAGGAAAAAGTGACCAAAACCAAGAGATCCAAAATCTGTTTAAGAACTGTGATTTCCCAAATGTTGATCTACACCACCCAAATCCAAGAGGCACGCCTGCAGCCTCGCAAGCTTCTTTGATGCTCAGGTCACCATGACCATTCGACCTCGAAACCGACAGTTCCCTGCAGTTCCCATTCCTGGTTAGATCTGGTTAGGTAGGTGACTAGTGGGCAATGGACCCGCAGAGTTGTTCTTTTTTGTCATATTAGGCCAAGTATATAGTAAATCATCCATAAATTCATAAGCACTTAGCCACCCCTTCCAAGTTCGCATTGACTGAGCTTCAAACGAATACGGCAGAGCCTCATCCGGTGCCACTTCTCAATCAAAACCAGGACCCAACGAAAGCCTTGAGCTTCCAACTCCATAGGCTGAAGATGGCGTTGCGTAAGGATTTCCTTGGATGCAGCTGAGAAAGAAACAGAATACACAGAGGAGGTGTGTTTTGAGCAGCTCAGCAATAAGCAAAGCTCCCGATGCACTGGGCCCGGCTGGGCCCGGATATGTTCAAACATTGAGAGCCATACTCCAGCTGCCCATCTCAAGGCACTTTGGTCCTGCGGCCATCGCACTCATGTTATTTCAAAAATGGTGAAAATATTAGAATTCATGGAATTCATGGTTTGCGTATTTCCGATATTTCCGTTGCATTTGTTGTTCAGCTGCACCAAATTTCTACGGCTCCACTGCCCTACACCCCATCCAAGCGTAAATTCCCTTGCTGGCCTTGACTGCAAGTAGCTGTTGTTGCCTTGGAGGTGACGTCACGTCTGATTCGTTTCATCTGCCTTCCTTTCTGAAATGATTCAACAAGCTCATCTTCGAACACTTTGCAGAGGTCCCTGATTTTGAAGACAAATAATGGAAGAGCAGCCGCAACAACATCTTGAAGTCCAACTAGACAGCCATGAACCGACCAATGTGGCCATCCAACTGTATACTTTTCATGGCTGCCATCTGAGCATGTGGCCCACTATTGGGCGGTGTCTCCATCAAAGGAACCACCACAATGGGCCAAATGGCCACAGGCGCAGCAAGTGAGAACTGCAGGTGCAACATTCCATTCAACGTCAATACAATTCAATACCTGTAAATATCTGACCACACATGCGTCCCTGGCTCTTCAAGCCAGAAATGAGAGACAAAGCTTCAAGCACGCCGTCCACAACCTTCAACTGCAACCGTCGAAGATTCAGCCGCTGCAGCCGCCTTTTTTTGGAACTATTCGTCGACCATTCGCAATCGCTGAAGCTTGAAACCGCAGTGTCCTGGTTCAAATTACAGCTGGAGCTTCAGATTTTGGCGCTGCTTGGGAAGCAAATGCATCATTGAATCATCAGTCATTTCCAGTGATATCTCTCAATTTGGACCCATGCAGGATGCTGGGAGAACATAAAAATTCGCATTTGAAATGGATCTTGAGGAGCTGCCAACTTCGACGGTAAATTCCTCCAGCAGCTCCGTCCTGTATCGTTTCCTGCGGCGCCTCATCCAGCCCTTCGTTTGGCCCTGACAATCCTGGCGGTGCCATGGGTGTCATCTCCAAGCCTGAGAAAACAACATGTTGAAACCCCAAATAGGGAAAGTTGTGACTTTTTGAAACCGCCAGCGTCTGTGACGTTCTTAACCGCCTTTGACGTTCTTTCACCCAGCAGATGTTTTTTTTCCGTTCACGCAATGGGCAGTCTGACTTTGCAAACGCTTTACCTCAGACAGTAGGGGGTTCCATTCACTCATAGATCGTGGGTCAGTACGGGTTGCGGGTCGTTGAGAGTGACTACATTGAGACAAGGAGGAATACCTGAAACATTAAAAGTTGCAAGTGCAAAGGTTTGACACACACACATACAAGAATGCTAGTTGTAATAGAAATCTGTGGGGAATCAGTTCCCAGTTCCCGGACAAGTTTAAAGTCAATTAGGCATCGCACAGCGTTTTGTGTCCATGTGCTGGCCAGGATCTCATCTGCAAACGCAGCTTTCAGCGCAGCGATTGTGGAAGGGGTGGTTCGGCAACATCCACCGATGCAATTTGCACCCAGCTTAGCCCATTGCTTGGCCATTTCCACAAACCTGTGTCCCGCCGTGGTCAATCTCTTACCAGTTTCAAAGCTCCAACCGGAGAGAGTAAGGGGGATGCTAAATATCATGGCGAGTTCAACAAGGTGTGCTGCAAGCAAACACAAGGCATCACAAGGCTTTTTTGCACCACACTGTCATTGACTGGCTTCAAACAAGTCTCTGGTTGTCTGCAGTGGCAGTTCCCGTCTCCCACGTGTGGGTTGTGCCATTCCAAACCTCTCCGCTGTTGGGATATACGACAACGCCTGAAGCAACTTAAGCAACTTATGG
The DNA here is from genome assembly GCA_003297045.1 of Symbiodinium sp. clade C Y103. Classification (NCBI taxonomy): domain Eukaryota; class Dinophyceae; order Suessiales; family Symbiodiniaceae; genus Cladocopium; species Cladocopium sp. clade C. The sequence goes on along the minus strand of BGPT01000256.1, from coordinate 353,176 downwards.
GTTGCTCGTGCGTCCCTCGTGGATTGTCAGGGTGCACAAGACAGATCTGCAATCTATGTGTTGAAGCTCAGCCAAGGCACTTTTCCAGGGTGGCAAAGTCTTCCGACAAATCTCCACCAAGCTTGAAACGAACTTGGGATGTGTGCAGTTCACGCCAGCTCCTCGTTCCAGAAGCCAAAAATACAAACTTGGGGGTGATCTCAAATTAGAACCCAAAGGATCCCAAAGGTGTCTCATTCTCAGTTTTGAATTTGGCCCCCAATTTTTGACCCTGACGAGGCTCCGATCACCCAATCAGAGCCAACTGCTTTGATGCAGTCTGTCAAGAGATCTCCAGAGCTAACTTCAGTCCCAGATTTACACGAGAATGTAATCCATGCAGGATGTTCCAGCTCCTTAGCTCTGTCGAAAATGCAGCTGGACTGCTGGACCAGCAAAAGATCAGGATGTTTCCTGTGCAGAAAGACAAGGGTGCAGCCGAGAGTCGTTCACCAGCTGCGAAAGAGCTTTGGCTTCCATTAAAGAGGGCCTTGTACAACAGATGGCACTGGTGCTAGCAATGGACGAAACAAAACTCATGGTGTAATGAAGATCCAGGCTATTTGGTCTGATCAGAGGCACGAAGGCCGAAATCAAGATAGAGGAAATCCTGCTAGACTGGATCTCAAAACAGTTTCCTTTGGGTCCACTGAGGTTCCAGCACAGTCTCACAAGCGAAGAGATCACAGCCCGCCTCGAGCAATGCTTTGGCCCGCGGCCGATGCCAAGCCAACAACTTCTCCACGTCCATGCCTACGGTTCAGAAAAATCCACGGAGATACTAAGCCAACCCGCAACGAATATGAGGCAAAATCCAATACTTGGGGTGTCTCTCATTTTGGGGCAGGAGGGAGCGCCTGGATAATCTCCAGTATATTCAGCACCATTGTGCAGCCTTGGCACAAACAAATCCTCAATCTGCTGGTCAGAAACCTTCAAAAATCGGTATCACATCGATGCCATGCCACTTTGGTGAAATCGTCGTTGAAATTCCTTCGCTTGTGGCTCCATGCATCTCTATGTACTTCCCATCCTCCACTCCAAAATCTCCGCCGAATTTTCCACCAGGCTGCGATGCACCATAGGAGCCAACACTTCCAGCCACCAGGCAGCCACTGGGTGCAGCTTCCCTGGATTCCACCAAATCAACAGGCTAGTCATGGTGGTTCATACTGGATGCAATGTGTTTTAACATGTTTTAACTGGAATCATGAATAAATGGTGTTGCAAAACAGCTAATAATGCACAGCCAAACCAGTGGAGAGTAATCATAATTATATCGCAATCCCGTTTAGATAATTTTAGTTTGTACATCGGGTCAGGAAGCCATCATTGCAGTGGACTATCTTATCATTTCATGGATAAAAAAGAGTCCCCAAAGATCCCTAAAGGGTGGTGACGGGATGTCGGATGCTGAAATTCTGGCACAATGTTGAACGTGATGTTGATTCTGGCATTCCACAACCCACATCCTGGATTCTGCGACGCAAACTTGACTCTCTAAGGATTGAACTGTCAGTACACACAGGTTGAGTGAAATCTACAGCAAACCATCAATTAGTCCAGCTTTGCCCAACAAGAGGTTCCAGGTTTCGATTCCATTCCAGGTTGGGCAACCTGGAACTGCGCACCACCTCTCAGACCCAGAGAAACCAGTCACTGCGGTTGGGAATTTACCAACCAAATATAGGGCCTACAGGGGGGTTCCCGAAATTTCTTAGAATATAACTCGGGTGTCAAAGCCTCAAATCCTACCGTCCTGCTGAAAGCGAACCTGGCCAATTCCACAGAGCGTTTCATCGCAGCCACCGCCTCTACCAGGAGCGGACCCAACAAGCTGGGCATGGCTCCAAACTCCAAAATCTGTGCCCAAAATACTGCAGTGGATACATGTACTAACCAGTGAGATACCAACCAAACCGAACCAGTCAATCTGTGAGTCCTTGGGTCTGTAAATCCGCAAGCCGTGGAGCCCTTACCTCTATCTCCCCAACTCCGAGCTCGTGGAAGCCATCCAAATGAGCCTGGCCGGAAGAGTTCTCTCGTTGGAAATTCGAGATGTCAGCGGCTTTCTGGCAACGAAGGGTATTGTTCCACAGCCAATCTATTTGATACAGGGACTTCCTGCAACCCAGGGCCACTTCTATGACACTAGCATCGGGTTTCCAGATTTAAGCACAGCTCGAGGTTGACTTCAATGTTTCATTTTCCCCAGTTCTTTCTCCCGTTTCCATGGCTTCCATGGCTTTCGTAGCTTCCAAACCCCAATCTACGAGCCCTCATCCACAGTCCCCGCCTGGTATGAGGCCGTGATGGCAACTCTGGCACCTCAGCAAGCAAACATTCTTCCTGGCTGGTAGCCCCGTTTGGCTCCGGCTGCACGTGGGGAAACCTATAAATTTCATGGGTATCTGATACATATATATATATATACATGTACATATACATGTTACATATATATATATATATACACATATCTTGCGTATATATATATATATATACATATACACACATATATATATATATATGTGTGTGTGTGCATATATATGTATATACATAGACATTTATATATATATATATCAATCACAATTGAATGACGTGCATGTGAACACATGCACTGCACTGGCTGCTGAGCGCAACTGTTTTTATCTTCCAGAGACGTGGGTACGTGAGGATGTCTGCAGGGTGGATCGGCCCTTCAGATCAATGCTGGGGGATCAGCCCCACATCAAATGATAAAATAAAAACGACAGAGCAAGTGACAACGAGATGGATCACCTCACTATCACGATTGAACTGACCTCACAGCAGATTGATCGCTGCTTGGCCCACACCGCCTAGAGCTCCGGAAAAACTGCTGAGATCGTGCCCCACCCCAAAGAGTGACCTATATCTAAACGGCACCTGGATGGAGGATCAGCAGGATTAGAATCCGTAGGAACCCTATCTATATAAAGATTGACTTGTACATCAAGAGCTAGCTTCCAAAATACTCCTACTAACTCGCAAAGATCTTCACGTGACGAATATCCCTTCACTAGTGCGCCTTGAACAGGTTCAGAGTCTACGAAGAGCAAGGACCAAGTATTAGAAATCCAGGGCTTGAACGTCGCCAGTGCAACGACCGTAGCAAAGAGCTCCACCATCGCAATCTGCGACTTCCTCGGGATCCACTTCTCGATCAGGTCCATGCTGACATGACTGCCGAACTGGATAGGCTTAGCGCCTTGCCTGAACAGGACACCTCCTATCCAGGGCTCTTGCACACTACTTTCCTGATCAGGGAAACTGCCGTCCATGAACAGAACGTAGTTAGCGAGCACCAGAGGCTGTGATTGGTCGGGGAGGCCCTTGATCAATCAGCACTTCCCATTGTTCCAGCGCGAGCTTGAGTGCAGGGTTGAGACCATGCTTCGGGAACTTCGAATATTGACGTTCGGACAAAGACCTGAGGAAAGCCCTGCCGATCTTGCCCCACAATTGCGATGAGCCAAACATGAGCTTGGCGCGCAACTTACCAGCCAGCCTGACCAGGCGGGAGGATCCCAGCTTTCAAGTCATAGGTGACCCCTCTCTGTCACTTCCAACCTGTTGCCATTCTTGCTGACCTTCTTGGAGAACTCCCAGGCCCGCGAAATGACAAACCGTGGACCATCTCGTCCACGAGGTCATGATCAATGAGCGCGCTGAGCTCACGCCCGAGTGCCACATGTATGGCTGACCCCAGTTGAAGAGATGGGGAACTCCGCGCAGCAGATGCCGCAGCTGCGGATCTGCAATTTGTTGTAGCTCTTGATCAGTAGTAGTAGTGGGCAAGAGCTGAGCAGCCGCTCAGCCCAGAACCACAATGCGCCTTGGCGCTGACCGAAAACTTGTTGAGACCGGTGAACACCACATGCCAGAGCTTCTTGCAGATCCGGCTCCAAAGCAGGGTCCTTGGTGAAGGGGTGAACCACCTGAAGGGCAGTGCGAACTGCTTGACCCGGCTCCATCTCGAAGTGGAAAAGTGGAGGCAAAGCGGATCTCTTCAGCTGATATCCCGCATCACGAGCCTTTTCGGCAGTGTGACGCTGCCTGCGAACTGTCCACAGCAAAGGTTGGCCGAGCGGCCGCTTACGATCATTTGCAGGGATGGCCATGGCAAATGTGAGAGCCAAAGGATCTTGGTGCAAATGAGCAATTGCAGCGGCCCATTGCTGGCACAAAGGCTCGGGATAGACCTGAGCCAATCTGGTCTTAAAGACCTTCTTGCCGTTGACAATGACAGTACCGACCAGGGGCTCATGATCATGAGGTCGGAGGTCACGATCACAGGTCAAGGCCACAGAGCTCAAGTCGCTCTCAGAAAGTAGAGCAGTGGGCTTGCGGTGTGGTGATCCAAACTGGCACATGTCCAGCACAAAGCGCCGAACGCCCGGGCGATCGGCCAAGGCCTGAATAGGCAGAATGTCCCACAAAAAGGAGCTGGCCGGATTTTCCAACGACCAGTGAACGCTGTACTTCTTCAAATTTCTCCCAATATCGAACGTTCTGTCTGCGGAATCCGCCCGCTTCAAAAGCCATGCCCTTGAGGCGAGCTGCCTCTGCTGGGATCAGGCCGGTGCATCTGGTTTGATCATTGAGATCTGATGCAGAGCCCGCCTTCTCGCAGATCTATTGGAGCCTGAGCCCCCACTTCTTCCTTTCGGAAGAGTCAACGACCTGCAAAGATGAGATCTCAATGGGCGACCCAAGACCTGTGGGTCGAGCTCCAATTACCACAGCACTTGGCGAAGATAAGGGGTTCCATGCAGGCGGCTCGGCTGAGCCATAGCCTAGATCCATAGCTATTTCGCGGTGGATCTTCTCTGTTGATCTGGGCACCATCGAGGCCAGAACATTGACCATGTCCAGACGACTAAGAATTTGATCCATCACCTCCTGCTTGTCGGTCAGAGCTGACAGGACAAGACACAGCTTGTGATCTGCTGTGTCACCGTCCAATTCATCAGCTAGAGTTAGCCATAGCTCCATCTTATCTAAACTGAGCTGAGTTAAGACCGATCTAAACGTATCATCAAAAAGGGGCAAGCACAAGAACCTGTGGATCGAACGATCCATCTTGAACCACTGAGGCCCCGGGAGCGGTGATCACCGAAATCTCCACATCATCACTCTGGGATCCCAACCTGCAGCGCCGGCCGATGGGTTGATCTACCCAAACAGGCAATGGATGATCAAATAAAGTTATGAATTGGAACCAAACACCAATGGGGGGCGGGCAACCGGAAGGGATGCCTAGATCAACACTCCTACGCTACCTACTCTACGGGGGTTCGATCGACCTCCCTAAGAGTGAGTGGCATGGTCAGCCATGCAGTGTAGAAATGGATGAGCATCCAAAAACCCTCCGTGACCCAAACCAAGACCCCCAAACAGTGTTAAAGGTGACCACCCCAGAAACAACCCCGAACGGTTTTTGGGGGATCCCCCAACCATCACGACCTGCTTCAGTTCGGATCTGACCGGAGCTGGACGGGCGATCAGCCCTGGTTGTAAAATTAGGGGGATAACCGGGATAACCCTATATACTATATAACCGATCGGGATAGTCATGGGGGAAACCGCAGGCATCAAACAGTGGGGAAGAACCGTTGAGGGTCATGATCATGTGGGGAGTGGTGACAACTAGAAATCAAACGAACCCTGAACAAGGTTGAAAAGATCTAGTTGAACCAACCTCCACCGCACACTGACCCTATCAGTTTTTCCACCCCTCGCATCGAGTGTGTGAAAGAAAGCCACCGCTCTACGCCGACGCTGGCAATCTGCCATGTTGCAGATCGATCTGCTTTTCACCGGACTGACCTAGGTCTCGGTCGCCTCCTCCTTGTCGTTCTTCTGAACCGGTGGTGCGAACGACTGTGGTGCCGATGTGGGAGCCACCATCTCAGCCGCTGTGCAGGATCCAGTTGATGGAGCACCGCGAGGGACCTGAGTCAAAGCGGGACGATCCGAGTCCCCTTTTCCCTGATCACTCCTGAATGGGTTCGGGCATCAGGAGGAGCTTTGCGTGACATCTCCTCGTGGAACAACTGCGGGGTGAGCTGGGCGGTGGAGTGAGCAAAACGGCGATCACCGCGGGCGGCATCACGCTCTTCATCCACCACATGCCCCCTGCCCCCTCTTTCCCTCCTGCGGGTGCTTGGCCGCGAACGATCTGGTGTTGAGCTCATAGTTTGCCTGCTGCCGAACTGGCACGATGTCTTCCGACTTCAAGGTTGGCCACCTCCTCAGCTGAGCTGAGCCAAGCTTCGGCTGTGAGAGCAGGCGGCCCAACTGGAGCCTTCACGCTCTCGTCGTGCTGCATCTCTGCAAGAGCTTTCACAGGCACCACTTCAGGACCTCTCGCAAGCAGCTTCGAGCGGCACTGGATGTGGAAGTTGCCCTCCTCGAGCCCCGGGAGGAAGACCACCATGCAGCCGACTTGATCATCGCCAGCAGCAATGGACTTGTCCCACCATGTCTTGTGAATGGCTGCAAGCTGCGCGAACTGCTCAGTCTGCTCGGGACCTTCAACTCGAACCCTCTTCTCTCGCAATGATTGGATCGTCTTGATCAAGGTGGGGCCCGAAATGTGGGACACAGTGAGCCATGTTCCGGGCACCGACATCCTCGAGCATTTGAAGTCGATCCAGTTGTTGGCATCTCTGAACCGGAACTCCACGCGATCTGCGTCGTTGCCAACAGCGTCTTCCGATGCCCTGGAACAACAGCGCAGCTCAAATCTGGATCGAGCAGTGGCCTGCCACTACTGATCCTTGGGGTCCAACTCAAAATGCGCGACCTCCACATTCAAAGCTCAGAACTGACACTCTCCAGCCAACAAAGACCGCAACTACGATCGATAGCCGCGGCTTGCCCTTGTTCACCTCTCTGAGCAGGTAATCATCAACGAACTGCTGCCGCACTGTCAGATCAGTGTCGGATCTGAAACCTCTGAAGATCCAATGGAAGAGGATCTCATTGCCGTTGTAGATCTTGAGGTCTGTGTAGCTGGCCGAGGTGTCCCTGAGCATAGGGCATGTAAACGGCTGAAAAGCCTCAGAATCCCATCCAGCGCATGTGGAGCCCGTCTCACACTGGAGCGAGAGGGCTAAGACCACCTTGATGCCATCCAGAGTGTAGTTGGCAAAGAGCGCCACATGGAAACCTGAACTAGGCGGCATGACCTGGTCGAATTTCAGTGAGCACGTTGGTCGAGCTGGCCGCATTGGCCATGATCTCTGAGACCAACCATGCCTGAAAAGGCGAGACCATCCTGTCATCTCTGTTGTCCACCACCAGATCGAGGCGTCCTCCGGGTAGATGGATCCTTCATAGATCGGTTCGAGGAACCTCGGCATCCTGATCTCGGATTGTGGGCGCGTAGCTCTGGCCCCACTGATCTTGGCCTTGGCCCCATCCGCCAGAACCACGTCCGCCGCGGGAGCCCGACATGGAGTGAGCCGGTTTACAGGGTTGAGATGAACACCCAGGCCCACAATTCACAGAGAATGCCCTGATCAGATCTTGAGCCAAAATGGCATCAAGATCTGACCGTTCGATGTGATCAAACAAAAGGCTTGAACAACCCTCACTCTTCAAATGCAGCAAGGCTTCGATCGAAGCACCACAACTGAAATGATAAAAATAAAAGGATCAAATGAACATCAGCATCCCGTGCCCAGAACTGTAAAATTGATCAACTTATCCCTGACCTACCAACCGAAGATAAGTGGTCATATATATATATACATACATACATACATACATTACAATTACAATTACAATTGCAATTCCAATTACAATTACAATTACATTACATTACATACATATATTATATACAAGCTTCGGATGTTTGACGGCTCATCACGCACCATGCCTTTCCAAGCTGGGATTCCTACCAGCTGCATAAAAGTCAGCATGAGCCCGTTTGATAACCTGTGGCCCAACGGACAGCTCAGGGCCATCCTTGGATGTTTCCTCATCACCATGTTGACTAGGGCAATACAGTGGGCAGAACGCAGTAGGCATATCGGTACCATGTATGAGGCTCCCTAGTGCCTGAAAATGTGAACCCCAAATCCATTAAAGTTGGTTCACATTCAGCATTAGATTTGCATAGACTTGCAATGTTGCAAATTCCTCCATCGTGTTTCAATCATTCTGGATAAAGGTCCAAACACTGCAGTCTTCTGGAAGCAATCTGCAAGTAAAATGCTCAGAAAGAATAGTCTCAGCTTTTTGCCCTTCCATCACCAAAATGGTCCTCTTTGATGAAAGCCTTGCTATGGACATAGGACCTCTGTGGGATGATAAAGCTCACCTCTTTGCTCGCCCAACTGCGGGCCTTGGGGTTCTTGATCAGGCATAGAGCAGACCACAGGGAGTGATCAATATTCTCACCAAGCCTCAAAAGCAGGTTGCTGAATTCCACATCTACCAGGTGATTGCAGGTGATTGAAAGAGTTTGGAAAAGAAGTTCCACTCCAAGTTGTCTCAAAGTTTGTGTTTTGCACGCGTATAGAAGCATAGGAAAATGCAAGTGCCAAGGAACGATTCGATGTGCGTGGCTAAACCACCTTATCACGGTAAAAGCCAGGATTTTTGAGAACTTCATGGCGGCTGCGAACTGGCAAACACGCTGAAAGTGTTGACTCCATGACATGCCTTCAAATGACTCAAGTTTGTCTCATGTCATGGTTGGAGTATGGAAGTGAATAGGGGGAACTGTGTCTTTGTATGTCTTTGTGGCTGTATGATTGTCAGTCGACACAAAACTTGCCACTTGTGTCTGAGATTGTCTGAGTATCTCTGTTTGTAGAGCACTTCTCACTCTGGTATCGAAATTCAGTCTTGGCGGATTGCGAAGAGTTCACTCGTACGACCACGGCAAGGACTTTCTCATGAGACTCGTCGAGCACCTCCATTGCAGCCGAGTCACCGTCCAAAATAAGGACGCTGTCTGTTCCACGCGAATCTGACAAAGGGTCATTTACAATCCTCCTCTTCTGCGACATTGCGCCGCGATGCAAAGCTGTCTTGTGTTGTCTCTTCATAAATGTTATTCAAAAACTGGGCACTGGTAGGTCTGTTTTAAACGCAGGCAAAATGACCATTCAACTATGTGGATCTATGTGGTGGGTCTCTGTCTGAGGTTCCTCCTTTGCTTGGACCTTGACGAACTGCTGGAACCGCACAGGCTCGGTTTCTTGTTGTTTAGGCCAAATGGCTCGTGTTGTCGCATCGCCAGATACAGGGAGATTCAAAATTCAAGCCCCGACCCAAGAACCCTAGCTCAAGAGTATTGTTGGAAAGCACATCTTGTTAGCTGTTCAGTGCTCAATGTCATGACTTCGCCAAGCGATTCCAGCTGCGCAGTACATCGTGCACCTCCTCCCTGTAGGAGGCCCTCCAGGATTTGGCTGAGCCTCAGTTGCTTCTGCTCATCAGGTGTGGCTCGACATTGATCCCCAACAGCGGGTGGCCAGTACTTGAGTCCCAAGGTTGGTGAATGAAAGCGCAAAGGGAAGATGAAAATGATGTGAAAATGATGTGGGAGGCTTTGCTTGGGAATTCTGGACGGGAAGCTGCTGCATGCAGGGCATGGAGCGACATCAGTGCGGGGTTTGGGGCTGAGACTGTCACGATGAGAGAAGCACAGCATGGGGAAAATGGACATGGCAGGACAAACATGGTATGATCGAATGATTGAGGTTCAAGTTCTGTTCTAATATGTTCAGATAGTCCGCACAGCGATGCGGGTTGGACGGGTGGGTTGCTTAAAAAAAAAAACACGCATTCGGCAAACTACTGCCTCCACACTCCTCAATGGACTTGCTCAAACGAAAAGCAACTCCAGCTACTGCTAGCGTCTGTGACCACCAACTAGTTGTGGGTCCCATGGTACACACTCTTGAGATTTATCCCCACATAACATGTATAAAGATGTATAATATATACTATTCTATACTATGCATACTAAGAAAAGTCATGAAAAACATTGGAAATCAGTCAACTGAGAGAAGCGGAGCGAGGAAAATGCGCGACCCTCTTGAAGAACTGCACCACTCAAGGACCCTGCAAAGAGGTTGCCACCACCGCAGCCTCCAGCAGCCTTCAACAAGCAACTCGGTGACAACCGTCTGTTTCAATGAAGGTAACAAAAAGGTACCGCCCAGGGGCAAATCAACATTGCCAGTTTCGACACCAATTTCGGACAATGAAAAAAACTTAATGATTATAATATTAAATTAATGTAATAGTATCTCACTATATTATGACAATAGGTTTTTATATGTGTTTCCCAGTCTTTCCCGTTCGCCGAAGTCATCCACTCCTGAGGCGCACCGAAGCCACCACCTCCTCCAAACGGACAAGTTTAGTAAACTCGGCTCTTCACTAAGACTCCAGTAATCGGCAGCTCTCCTGGTACGGGTCCGAAGCCACCACCAAAACCTCCAGCCTTAGGGCCACAGGTCATTTTTGCTGCGGCTCCAAATGAACAAGTATGGATAGATAACTATGAATAGATATGCATAGATAGATATGGATAGATGCGTAGCAGAAAGGCAGAAACCATGTCCATCCATTTCCCATTTCCATCAACACCCAACTGCAAGAATCACCCAGCCATGGTGGACTTCACATTGGATGGCGGACGATCCGAGGCCTGCACTTGGCCGAAGCCTCCTGGATACAACTGACTCCATCGTACTGAATGAAACAAGCCCTGAAAAGGTGAAGGGAAGTGAGACTTGTGAATCCATAAGGTTCTTTGAACACGATAGCCTCTCAAAAGATCATAGCTCTTCATGATCACCCTCCTCTTTAAATGGCAGCTGATTGGCGATGGCACTACAACTAGTGGTAGCCAGTGACACCTTTATGTAGATGACCACGATGGGCCAAGTCCTCCACCAGGGGCACCAGGAGCACCAGGAGCACCAGGAGCACCTGATCGTGGTCCACAGCCCGCATGGTTCCAATTTCATGGGATTTCTGAATCCAGATTTTGGATGTTTGATGCTACTTCTTGGATCTTGTTGGATCTTGTTGGAATGTCCGATTGAAAGCGTTCCCCCAATGGCAAGGACCGATACACCGTTGCTCCAGGCCTGAGCCAAAGTTTCCCCCGAAACCGCCAGGTGCAGGAGCGGCACCAAACACACCGCCTGCCATTTCGAGAGTCGGATCCAAAACGATGGCTTCGCGGCTTCTCCAAACCCATACGCCATATGCATCCATTGCCACAGGCTCTTTCCCTGTGAAATGTCCCTTCATCATAGTTCATCCTGTTTCATTTCTTCTCTGAATTCCTAGAAACCCCTTCCTCTCGTTGCTTTGGAGCCTTGAGGCTGTTGCGGTGGAGGTTGTCCAAACATAAACATGCTGCCACCTAGGCATCAAAATGATCATCAGATTCAAGCTCATTTGCTGGAAGACTTCATTTCAACAAAGCAATTTCAGGTTCATGGATCTATGACACCTTGAGGATGTACCAAGGCCACTGCCACCAGAGCTTCCTTGCCCAAAGGCACCTGCCGACCACAAATAAATCTCCCTGTCGTTGCTGGCTAAAGATCCCATTTTCAATCATTTTCAATGAGTTCAATGATCAAAATCCATAGAAGATCCCTATCAACTTTTCTTGGACTAAAGCGACTAAAGCGAGCTGTTGAAGCAAAACGGTACTGATGCGTCGCCTCCAGAACTCTGCCCAAAAGCTCCAGTGCCAAAGGTACTTCCAGAAGATGATCCAAACATGCTCCCCTGAGCTCCTCCAAATGATGCGCCTTGTGCTCCACCAAACATATTTGTACCCGAGTTACTTTGACTCTGGTTCCCTCCAAAGATATTCGAACTGCCAGTGGGTGCGCCTCCAAAGATGTTGGAACCGCCACCACTCGCGGCCGGTGCACCTCCAAAGATATTGGAACTGCCGCTGCTTGCACTTGGAGCAGCTCCAAAAATGTTGGAACTTCCACTGCTTACGGCCGGCGCGCCTCCAAAGATGTTGGAACTGCCACTGCCTGCACTTGGTGCAGCTCCAAAAATGCTCGAAGTGCCACTTGCGGCTGGTGCACCTCCAAAGATGTTGGAACCCCCACTGCTTGCACTTGGAGCAGCTCCAAAAATGTTGGAACTTCCACTGCTTGCGGCCGGCGCGCCTCCAAAGATGTTGGAACTGGAAGTGCCTGCACTTGGTGCAGCTCCAAAAATGCTGGAAGTGCCACTTGCGGCTGGTGCACCTCCAAAGATGTTGGAACTCCCACTGCTTGGACTTGGAGCAGCTCCAAAGATGTTCGAACCGCCAGTTGCAGCCGGCGCGCCTCCAAAGATATTGGAACTCCCACTGCTTGCACTTGGAGCAGCTCCAAAGATGTTCGAACTGCCACTTGCAGCTGGCGCACCTCCGAAGATGTTGGAACTGCCGCTGCTTGCACTTGGCGCAGCTCCAAAGATGCTGGAACTTCCACTTGCACCAGGCGCGTCGCCAAAGATGTTGGAACTGCTGCTGCTTGCACTTGGCGCAGCTCCAAAGATGTTCGAACTGGTGCTTGCAGCTGGCGTGTCTCCAAAGATGTTGGAACCGCCACTGCTTGCACTTGGAGCATCTCCAAAGATGCTGGAACTGCCACTTGCGGCTGGTGCACCTCCAAAGATGTTGGAACTGCCGTTGCTGGCACTTGGAGCAGCTCCAAAGATGTTCGAACCGCCACTTGCAGCTGGTGCGCCTCCAAAGATGTTGGAACTGCCACTGCTTGCATTTGGCGCAGCTCCAAAAATGCTGGAACTTCCACTGCTTGCAGCTGGCGCGTCTCCAAAGATGTTGGAACTGCCACTGCTTGCATTTGGCTCAGCTCCAAAAATGCTGGAATTTTGACTGGTTGGGGCTGCACCTCCAAAGATGCTGGAATTCCCGCTGCTTGCACTTGGCGCAGCTCCAAAAATGTTCGAACTGGTGCTTGCAGCTGGCGTCTCTCCAAAGATGTTGGAAGTGCCACTGCTTGCAGTGGATGCAACTCCGAAAATGCTTGAACTGCCACTGTTTGCACCTGGTGCGTCATTTCCGAAAATGTTGGAACTGCTGCTACTGCTGCTTGCAGCTGGTGCAGCATCTCCAAAGATGTTGGAACCGCCACTGCTTGCAGCTGGGGCAGTATCTCCAAAGATGCTGGAACTGCCGCTGCTTGCACTCGGTGCAGCTCCGAAAATGCTCGTGCTGCTGCTGCTTGCTGCTGCAGCGCCACCTTTTTCGGCAGAGGCAAAAATGCTGGGGGCCCCGCTTGCAGCACCAAAGATGGAGCTGGAAGTTTCTGCGCCAGCACTTTGTGTGTCCCCGAATCTGAAGAGTCCACCACTGGAAGCTGCAGATGGAGCTGGGGTGGAACCCGTACCAAACAGCGCAGTCGCCAAGGCGCTGGTAGAAGTGCTAGCACTGGTAGAACTGGTAGCACTGGCGGATGGTGCAGCTCCAAAGGTAAAGAGACCACCAGGTGGAGCTGCTGGTCCGCTACCAGTGCTTTCGAAAATGCCGCCTGATCAGCACCGGTTCAGTCTTGACAGATAACAATCAGAGTTGAGCACTCTTTAGATTTAGATATCAGATATCCTACAGCTCAGAAACTGGTGATTGTTCCATATTTTTGCAACCCACCTGAGCTTTTCGTGGCTGATTCGAAGATGTTCACCTTCTCAGCTGATTCAGCTGCTCCAAGACCAGCAGATCCGCTTGAAGCACCAAAAATGCTGGATCCGGGCCCAAAAATGGAGCTCTTGCTGGAGGCATCGCCAAAAAGCATCAAAGAAGAGCTGCTTGCGGATTGTGTAGAGCCACCTTTTGAGCGGGACTCAACAGCTACAGGTCCCTTGTATGATCTTGTAAATGGATTTAGTGCTACAAATCAAGCTGAGCTTCCCCATCAAACACTGCTAGAGACGGACCCCGCGCCTGAGCCAGGTTTGGCCTCCCACTTTGCGAAACCGATCGAATGATATTGAAAGACTTGAAAATGTCTACAATTCCATCAGATTCCACGAACTTGTGGCCTCCCCATCCTCAAAGGCGTTGTCCTTGAAACAAGCCCCGTCCTGGGTACGAAAGCTCCACACAGCCAAGCCACTAAGCCTTCTCTTTGAACACAAAGCCATTGGTTCCGAATGTTTCGGGCCTCGTCAGGATTCTCTGGCTCGACCTCATCTGCCCGGGTCGCCCACATCACCTCATTCTCAACCAAATTCCAAAACACATCGCAAACAAATCAAAAGTTTTCAAGAAATGCTTGGCCCGCCTTTGGATCCAGCTCATATGTGCGACAAACCTGACTGAAACTCACAGCTAAATCTTTTTGTACGTTTGATTTCACGATCTGAGAGATTCGATTCATGTTTGGGTTTTCAAGGGATCCTCAATGAACAGAGTAAAAGAGGAGAAAGAGGAGAAACTGGAGAAACAAACCAAAACAAACCAAAACAAACCAAAACAAACCAACTGACCCTGGCTGAACCTTGGCATAGAGGTGCGCCAGCGGCGTGCCATTGGCCTCCGAGGGGCTAAAAGTGTTGCCTATGTTGCCCACTTGTGGGGGCTTGCTGTGATTCATGGTGGTCGGCGGCTTTCTAAGCCGGGAAGGGATACTGCGAACTGATATATATATATATACATATATATATATAGTTGAGTGAGATATGCAAAAAATTGCTTTGATCTTGCTTGAGATCTAAGTAGGACAGGGGCAACCAAGGTACAAGTGGGCCCTAGACTCTATAAAGAAAAAGCTCAGGAGCAAGCTTTGTACTTTGCAATGAACTCAGGAACCTTCAGCAAGAGTTTCCTGGCACAGGTGAGTATCTTAAGCACTTGAATCACCCATCAACCTTCACCTTACGATCCTTAAGCCTTGGTTGTTACAACTCGCACATCCAGATCATCAAGGTCAAGACTCGCCAGGTTCACGGATTTTTGCGGCGGTAGACTGCCTCGATGTTCACCTTCCAGAGTGTTTCAGCATCCTTCACCTCCACCGCATCAGCAGCATCAGCATCAGCATCCTCCTTCTGACCATCTTTGGCATCTTTGGCATCCTTCCCAGCGCTTTCATCGCTGGACTCATCGCTGGAAGCTTTGGAAGCTTTGGGAGGGGCTGCTTTGGGCCGCTTGGAAGCGATTTCCTCCAGCTGGGTCGTAGCTGCCTTTCTCACGCCTGAAGGGAACGAAAGGGCGCCAGGGACTTCAACAGGCAACATGGTCTGAGGTCTCAGGCTTGGTTCTGGCTTTGCAAATAAGGATCCTCGGATGTGTTGCTGCACTGCAAGAGCTTCCTGAATCGTACCAGTAAGATATGCAAACATATCACTTCCGAACAAGTGCACAGTTTCATCACATATATGAATTCGTTTGAGGATATTGTCAAGACTCTGTGAAACGGACTCTGATCCACTCAAGTGCCTCTACACGGTTTGCAGAATCTATCAAACACAGGCCCAAAATCTATCCGGGATATACCTATTTATTCATGTATATATATATATATGTATGATCGAAGGAAGTTTAGAAGCTAAACCTTCCGACAATATGGACAGATGGCGAAGCACAGCCATGAAGAAAGTCAGAAGATGAAGAAAGTCAGAAGAGNTGTTTTTCCAATGTTTTGTGGCTCCGGAGGGTCGAGAAGTAGGCTCGCTAAAGCGGCGGGTGCGGAGACAGCTGGGGAGATGAAAGATGAAAAATGGCAAGCCGTTGTGGCGCGAAGCACATTTGGAAGTAAAAAGTGTTAAAAACTGTCATGTTCGGAGCACTTTTGGAAGTTGAGATGTCGAAAAAATGCACGCCGT
>BGPT01000256.1:266450-333071 GCA_003297045.1 Symbiodinium sp. clade C Y103 | reverse complement strand
TGGCTAAACTCTTTTGACAGGCTTCTCTTGACTGTGCACTTCTCTGCCTCTGCTTCACCATCCTGCCTGTCTTCCTCCCCATTGCTTTCCATCACACTAGCTGTATGCCTTCTACTTTCTTTCCCCTATTCTTGCTGTTCTTTTCATACAAATTCCTGCTGGTATACGTTGCCAACTTGCCTGTCTGCCGTGCTGACTTTTGTCTGACCAAACTGACTTGCAGCCAGAAGGACTAGCAATGAAAGCAGTGCTGAAAAAAAAACGATCTTGACACATATATATATATTTACATGTATATATATATATATATATATATATATATGTATATAGATATATAGATATGCTCTCATGTAATAGTAAAATCTAAAATCCTTCTCATAATTAATATAAATACATGCCGAATTCTATGGCTAGCTATACAACTGACTGCACAGCTGCACCAGTCTCTCAGTGCTGACTCATGACTGATTCTGCCTGCCTCCTACTGCTTTCCCCTCTAATTAAGCACAACTGACTGCACAGCTGCAACTGTCTCTCAATGCTGGCAACTGCTGCACCCTGCCCCAATTGCTCAGCCAAGTTACTGTCTGGTCTGTCAGCGCCTGCAAAGCAGCTGTCTGGGCTGCCACTGCCTCCACCAGCTGCATGCCTGGCTGCTCGGCTGCCTGCGCTGCCTGGCTGCCTCCCGCTGGCTGCACCAACACCGCCTCCGCAGCTGCCATCTGTCTGTGTGGCTTCGTTTCTGTCTGCCTGTCTGTGCTCGCCGGCTGTCTGTTTCCCCTGGCTTGATCCCAGATAAAAGGCCACGGAAGCTGGCTGTCTGAGGACCTGACCCACTGGATACTGGAAACTGTCTACATCTGACTGTCTAGTTCATGAAGCCCCACTCATCAAAACATACAACAGAATTATTATACATCTTATGATGACATTACTTCCATCTTGGCTCCCTAATAATAAATACCCCCCTAATAATAAAAACTACCTGAGGTGTTTATTATTAGGGGGGGGTTTAGTATTAGGGGGAAAGGATTAATTGAAATATCCAGTTTGGGAGTTGGGAATGTTTACATATCTTGACCACTGTTGACCAAAACCTGTTGTTGTAAAACCCGACGCCCTTGGGCTGGAAGATTCTGAAGCACGCTTGCTGAATAATCAGTTTGTATTGTTGCCCTGTTCTATTGTTGCGGCACGTCTCTCCATTCATTAGCTAAATCCACTTCAGGGTCTGTGAACTGACTGCTCTTGACAGTGGCTGCCTCAGTTGACTGATACTGTATCCCCTGTCAAGGTGTTTTGTTCACCTTCGATGGGGGTGGGTTTCCGCAAATTTCACTGTAAGAATCTAATCTAAATCCCACTGACTTCAATGATCTTCAATTTCAAGAATCGCGGCTGGCCCATAAGTTGTTTTGCCCATTTGCTCCTACTGAGGGATGATGGCAAAGGATGATCAGAATACGGAATATTTGCTCGAAGCGCGGCCTCCGCCTCCTCCTCCGCCCCCACCCTCCCTGGTTCAGGCCATGGGTTGTGGCTTGTGGTTGATGGATTTTGTGTCTGAAAAGGTGCTTCACTGAGTCTGCTAGTGGATGCTGCCGTACGGCCTCTAAAAAAATCAGGCAAATTTACATAGTAGACATAGTAGCCATGGCATGCCGTAGCAGCCAGATTGATATATAGTACTTTGCGAAATCTTCCATGGTTGCGCGGTGTCCATTTGCATTCTACTGCAGGATTCTTAGAGTCACTATGAGTCACTCCCTGGGTGACCACAATTTTTTGAATCGGGCCTGGCCTTCCTGGATCCTGGCACAAGTGGCCACTTTAAGGCTTGTGTTTTAGTCCAAAGTCCACAGCTTGTTGATCAGCTTTCATAGCTTTCATATTTCGGAATTCCGGGGTGCGAAAAATCACTGGTTGGTAGGTCAAATGTATGTCACCAACTGGCAGGAGTAGCACGCTTGCTTTCAGGCATCGTTAACCCAGCAAGACAACTTTTGCTTTTGGCAGAGATTATCCAACATGGAATCCCTGCTCGGGGTTAAAACCATAAGTTTGCAAGAGCGTTCACTCACGTTGCGGGTGTTTGCGGGCGTTTTGCGAGTTTTTGCGGACGTTTTGCGGGTATGTGTGTCTGTTCATTTTTCCAAATAAGAATGCAGACGCGTGCAAGGCAGCTCCGAATTTCAACCTGCCAAGTAGCAGGGCCAGAGCTGTGGCAATGGTTTGGTGCAATTATACACCGAGAGCAATATCAAGTAATTCTCTCACCTGCAAGGCTTACTGAGAGTTTGGGCCCGCCTCGCCAAGAGCAGCACGGTGAGAAAGACATGTAGCAGACTTATGGAAATTTGAACTTAATTCAGGCATGCTTGCTGGTTTTGCAAGCTCCAAACATCCAGATTTGTCCCAAAGACTGTAGCGAAATAGGTCCCTCGTAAAAGCGATACAGGTCTTGGGCAAGGCTAAATGCGAAACCACATGCCTGCCACATACCTTGATGGTGGCTCATGTGATCTAGATCATATACATACACTTGAAGAATTCTATTTTGTGACTGCAGTTTTGATTCAATAGAGTAAAAGGACGCTAGCACAAAAAGTTGACAATGGAGTTGAGGACAATTGAAACAACTCCGGCGTTTTTGGCATCCCCAAGTTGGATGATCATCCAGCACCCGCAGGCCGAACCTGCTGAAAGTGTGCAGGCCCCCTCTGGGTCTCCTGAGCAGGTGGGGAAGGGCTGGTAGTGCAATCCTATGCCCCCGAGTATCACTGTACTTGCAGTATAATGTATAGATATGAATGAATATTCCCTGAAACCCCAGGCTATGCATTGGATCATATTGGATCTCTCTCTCTCTAAAGTCTTATATGTATTCTTTTTGGAACCCATTATGATCATATAATGTTAAAAGCAAACGTTGGAAGGGATTAAGTTGATGAGAGCAATACAGCAATGCCCCGTCAACACAAGATGTTGGACTTTGTTCCTCAAGGCTCATCAGCTCCCAAAATGTGTGTTTCCTGACATCCAGACGATCCAACAAATCTGATCGAACTGAAGAGTTCGCAAGAAGGCTCCATTGTACAACATCCGCATAGGTATCTCCGCCATCATTGACCCCCGAATTATCCAGGTTCAGTATGCAGATAAATGTACCACACATATCCAACGCATGTGATATGCTCCTTCTTGTCACCAGGCCTTGGCTTGCCTTTAGCCGGCTTTGGCCTTTAGCTAGACTCCTGAAGATGTCGATGGAGAGAAAGAGAGAGTTATAGACCTCAATATGTAAATACAAAGGAATCCATGACATAGAAATATATGAAAATATGGTTTTGGTTTATATGGCCTTCATTTGGGCCTGGTAAATCGGGTTTGCTGTGGCAGTTTTCTCTGCAGCTGTTCAAGGAGGCAATGGAAGATTACCAAACGCGCGGTTTGCTCGGCGCCATTCAGGCACAGTGTTGCTGTCAAATGATATCCCCATATTTTTCATGCTTACCCTCTGGTAATCAAACATTCTGGCTGGAAAATCACATTTGTTTGGCATGATGTCCCATTAAAACCTCCATTTTGTTGGGATTTCCCGGCCAACCATCTTTGAATACTATTGGAGGGTACCTCTCCAAATCCCAAAAAAAGTTGCCAGTACGGAATAGTTGATACATTTGAATACATTTGATAGGATGGTGTTTGCCCAAGTTGCATCTGGGAATTCTGTGGCATTGATGGCACGCCCACGGGCGGTTGCCTCATTGTCGTCATTCCGCACCTTGGTAGCCCGCTACCTCGACGCAAGGAGAAAAAGCGATTTTTAGAAGAGAAAGAAAGGGCCAAGGATGCGAACTTTCACATTATCGCATTGATCACGCAACAATGGTACTGGTACCACTATATCACAGTGTAATTATGACATATTATGACAATGTATCACACAGTCATCCTTTCATGATATTTTATGGGCATGATATTTGATGACATTTGACATTTTATGGCACTTGCTCTCTGCAGCATTGGGGTGTTGGGGATTTCTTCATGTCAATCAATTTAGATTCGGAATTGGCTGGGGTGGGCTCTTGTTACTCCCTCTGCCGATTCTGAAAAATATCAAGTTTCTTAGGTGGTCCTTGCCTTAAACTGTTTACACACTTCCGAGGGACTCCATCGTTCCGTTTTCCACATGCTAGCAATGTGGGGACACAAGCATTTTCTTGAGATGGGGGGCAAAACGCAAGTTCTCGTACAGCTTAGAACTCACACATCTCCCGTGTCTCTAGTCTATACATGTCCGTTCTTTTGTGCTTGGTGTGATCATTGTATGCTAGCTAGATCAGGAGGATCCCGATGGCATGGGCGCACGGTGTTCCAGACCTCATCAGGAGGAAGAGAGGCTGAAGAAAGAACGACAAGAACAAGAAACCATGCGCAGGCGTACACGGCTTCTTCTGCCTGTAGCAACAGGTAATACACCAGATATCATTCAAATCTTTGCTTATGATCATATTTATTAGAATATATTTTAATATATTTTGTGCGTATATGTGCTATATAGATAATGTCCGTATATATATATATACACACAGAAAACTATATGTATATCATTATGCAATTGTTCGTGTATAATTATTTGCGTTTGTAAGCGATTTTTATTTAGTACATTTGTTTCTTGTCTCTTATATTATCATTCCTGTACATATATCTCACATATCCCTAAATCCACACATATCCAGATGTGTCTATATGTTTGTCAAGTGTTGATATCATCGAACTCCCCATGCAAAGGTTGACCCTTCCATTCTGCATGTAAATATGCCAGATATAATTTTATATGGCAAAGCCGCCAAGCCCAGTACACGAGCAGCAGGTTCAACGAGGAACTCCAAAGGGAGGAAAAACAGAAAGCCGAGGTGCTGAGACATACCGAGACAAGATTGATATGGATGGACCTGGATGGATCCACAGGTTTCTGTTTGGATCTGTTGGTTATTTTCATATATTTGCCACACGATGCCACACGAAATTCAGCATGAAACCATATGGAACCCAATCTTTTGGCCACATCCCATCCATATCCACTCGGAAAATCATCAAAAATCATGTCATAGACCCATGTTGAACTTAGGGGTGTAACGATCCCAAAATGGGCGTTCACAATTTTGAGGTGGGATGTGAGCCGAGCAGCTTTGGGCATGAATCGATACTGTACCTGAAATATCCTGAAATCTACCATTTGGGAGGTGAGAAACATCACTATGGGTTTACATGGATATATTCCAGTAGTGCCACACAAAGCGGAAAATTTCAAAGATAGCAAACCTATAGGAGAGTTTGGTTGTTGTGTCGCCTGGCTGGCAGAGCAAAACCACTGGACCGAAAGGTGGCTGAGGCTCTGAGTATCTTTTTCTCCATGTATCTGTCTGTCTGTCTATCTGTCGGTCTACCTGTCTATTTATCTACCTTCTGTCTGTCCATCTATTTCTCTATCTACATACTAGTATCATATATCTACTATCTATCTACCTATCTACCTATCTACCTATCTACCTATCTACCTATCTACCTATCTACCTATCTACCTATCGACCTATCTACCTATCTACCTTTATCTATCTATCTATCTATCTACCTATCTATCTATCTATCTATCTATCTATCTATCTACCGGAAGTTTGACTTCTTAACATCCTTCGGTGATCTATAGTTGGGTAAGTTTGTAAACCAACATAAGTGGGGGGCACCACCTTGCCGTCTGCCAGCTATTTTTGTGTCAAAATCAGGGGCAGGACTTTGATCCAAAGCCCTACGACGACATCCTATGACGCTTGAAATATCAGGAATTTTGAACAACGGATGATGATTGTCCGTTCTGATGTTTGACGCATGAGATTTCAGGACGAAAAGAAGAAACAAGCGGAAATCGCAGCCAAAAAACGTGAGGAGGAGGGGATGTGAGTGGAGGGGATGTTGATGCATTTTTGTCACCAGACCTTCTCATTGCCGAGGGTGTTCTCAGTTTGTGGGAGGACCATGGCAAGTAATGTAGGAAAACATGAATGTGCTTTTTAATGGACCAGTGTGCAGGATGAGGCAAGGGGTTCACAGAAATAATCTGAAACAACACTTGAAATCACAGCTGCAACCACAATCACATCAACAGCGTTTGGATTTTCAGATTTTTTGTGCAAACAATTTGACAGGACAGGAAGGAATTGATGAGGCGTGAGGAGGAACGCAAGGAGGAGCAGCGTAAGAAAGAGGAACAAGAGCGACTTTCGAAGCAGATCCAGGAGGAGCTGCAACGGCAGACTGCGATTACAGCTGCAGAAATTGCGAGGGCTGAAGCAAAGAAAAAGGAGGAAGAAGCAAAGAGATTGCAAGCTTTGCGTCAGGAGAGCATGCTCAAATAGCATGCTAAAATCGCATGCTGGTCGTTGATGTTGATATTGATACCCAGCTGTTTACTCAAAAGTTGAGAATGGAAGTCAAATTCAAACATACGCAAACAACAAAGGATATATGTAATATTTAATTGTTCTACGTCCACATATAGACATACGTGCATACATACGCGATATATATCGCTGCAATCGATGACTGTGGATTGTTTGAACACCGTCCTTTGCATTGGCCTTTGAGATGTCCCTTGAGAGGAGCTGCCGGCACATGCTCAGCAGGAGTTGGAGACATCACTGGTCCGAATTCTCACGGGCTGGCTGCCAAAGAATCACATTGGGGGGAAATCATCCAATCATAATGGGAATGTTATTTGGTATAGATCTTTACTCAATTATATAACCTAATATCTAATTCACATGTCACTCAACAGATCGATTTTGATTAAAATCTGAAGGAAACCATAGTGTTCCTCTCCAACATATGTTGGTGTTGCTGGTTTCATTTGCCTGAAAGCAATGCTAGGGGATAGACTCTTGCAACTTGCTCACCATGGCGACATTTGAGAGAGCCACCATCGTAGAGCAGCGCCATTGCAGGAGACTAATGGGATTTCAGGACCTTCGTTATCTTCCATTGTGTCACTCGGCTTGATTCACGGGTTTCTTTGGGATTTGCATCAATGGATTCATTCAGAGCCTGCAGAAACACATGTCGAGCCTGATTTCTTTTCGCTGGTGTCAATTCTTGCGTCGCTGGTCCGCTCAAAAGGAATGACCAGATCCAGCACACCGTGTGATGCCCAGAATACATGAGAATTCGTGCATGGCACACATTCCTCAGATATGAGTCCTGAATGTGGTTTGTTTGGACATGGATTACCCCACATACCCTAAATTCCAACAGTTTATCATCCTTTTTACACTCAAAGAATCTTATGGCCGAATCTCAGACACACCGATGTCAGCATCAGCTCATTCCAGTCACATCCAGTCACCGATGTCAGGCCGACCAGTTGCGTGTCTTCCAGGCTCAACAAACCCAACAGATGCTTGAAACTCAGACAACGGTGTCAGTCTTGGCACAAACGGTACTGAAGTGATGTTTGGAGCAACTGTTTTACCTTCTGAAACAGAGGCATGCTCAAAGCTTCAAGAAACAGTCCGCCTGCGGCAATCGTTTGAAATCTCCTGTCTTGACCACTTTGACATTTGCCATGCCACAGAACTCCAAGCATGGATCACAGTAATCATGTCATATTAGTAGTTCTATATATATATATAACTATGACATGGCGATGTATGATAAAACTACATAGCACTGGTGTGTGTTCGTGTTTGTCCCAAGGCTGGCACAGCAAGCCCAGATGCAAATGCAGCAGCAGCAGTTGCTCCAACAAGAGCAGCAGATGTATCCGACGGGTCAGACGGGCTTTCAAAACAACTTACAGCAAGGCTTCCAACCGCAGCAAACTTTCCAGGCTGCGAACATGGCTTCGAACATCTCTTCCAATTCGAATTGCCTGCTGCCACAGAACCAGCAATTCCAGCTGCATCAGCAGCAACAGCAGCAGCAACAGGTCTACATGTCCCAATCATCTCTCCAGCCAATGGGTTCCCAATACCAGCCATCTCTGCAGCCGCAATTTCAGCAGCAAATGTATCAGCAACAGCAATTCCAGCAGCCGCAGTTTCAGCAGCTTCAACAGCAACAGTTCGGGCAATCCACATTGTCGCAGCAACAGTACATGCAGATGCAACAGCAACAGCAGCTTCAGCTTCAACAGCAGCAGCAGCTGCAGCAGCAGGCCTTTATGCAACAGCAACAACCCAGGCCGCAGCCGATTCGATCATATTCGATCATGCACAGTTTCCCCTCCAATATCAAACGTATTCAATTGGGTTTGTCGTTTGTTAGTTCTTGGGGGATTATATTATGCTCAATCATGCACGACAATGCACACATGTTGCGCGAGTTTGTGCCGGACTTGAATATGTAATTCAACTAATTCAACAGCTTTTTGGGTAGAGTATGGGGGTCAACTGCACCAGAAAAGGGTTTTCCAAGAGGCCTGGACTTTGGGTCTCTGCTTTGCGAGGATGTACTGATGCTGAACAGATACCCGAGCACATTTGAGAGGCTTCACAGAGGATTCTCACCCAGACTTTCAAGGTCCTGAGACCATCGGAGTGATCCTTCAACCACAGTTTAGTTTGCAAAACTGTGAGTTGCTGAGCTTGTGCATGTGCTGATTTCATGCTAAATGCAAGATCATAGCTTTCCAAGTGCAATGATAATGATTGAAATTGGTTGTGCAACCATGATCCAGCGACCATGACCCAATGACCATGCTCCTTGGTTTGCTAAGCTGCTTGAAGCTCAAGTTTCAATCCTGGGTTGAGCGCCAAAACATTGCCTTCTGCTGGTGCCATGGGATCATGCATGGACTCTTGGCAAATCCAGAATTCGAGACTTCTTCGAAAGGCACCATCTGTGCAAGGTGCTTGTTAGACTCAAGCTAAACGCACCTACTTTGTTGAAAGCAATCTGTGAAAATACAGATTGTGAATATTGGTGATGCAGAGTGGTTGCAGTGACAGATGGGTGTTGCTGTTTGATCTGACAGTTGTTTCTGAGGACTTCAGGGTCCATGAATTCTATGAGCTCAAATCGGAGGCGAGGTTGTGGTTGAGGTAGGTGCCTGTAGCAGAATTTTGTTGAGGTAATTGCATTCCAAACTTACAGGTGCTGAAATTCCCCACTGCCGGATCTCCCGGCATTCCGTGAATGAAATCAAGATGGACCTGAC
Organism: Symbiodinium sp. clade C Y103; assembly: GCA_003297045.1. NCBI lineage: Eukaryota > Dinophyceae > Suessiales > Symbiodiniaceae > Cladocopium > Cladocopium sp. clade C. The sequence continues at coordinate 323,857 of BGPT01000256.1, read as the reverse complement.
GCTTTCACGTCCTGTGGGATTCCTGATGGTCTTTGCATAGAGAACTGTTTGCGAAAAAAACTGATGTCCACATACAGAATTTGCAGTGATTTTTTGAGACTTAGCCCTTTGATGGGCCTTTCTTGAGCCTGTCTCCACCGCCAGACAAGATGTGGTATTTGCTGCTGTTCATGTACCTCGTTCGTGCTCTTCATTCTCTTCATTATTTCATTTCAGCAGGCTGGTCCAAAGGGTGCGCTGATGGACCGCACAGTTCATCAAGGCAAAACATGAGGATAAGACAAAGACCTTCTTTCCTGGTGAGCACCAAAAAAAACTTGCAGCCAAATGGAGGTCAATCCGCTTAAAAATGGTCTTATAGGCATAGACCGTAGACCTCTGCCCATGCTTGATTTTCTGACGGAAGCATGACTTGAACATTTCTTCGTGGAGTGCCTGCTTGCCTCATAACAGTAGAGAGGGCTCACATATCAACTTCAAGTCATTTGCAGGATTTTGCAGGGTGTCATCAGGTACCCCATGAATTCAGTCCCATTTGCCCAGGTAGACCGACTAAATGCCGGTTTGTTGCGAAACGGTCTCACTGGAGAAGTGAATTTGGAGAGTCCACGCCTCATGCGGACCACTCCGGTGCAATGAGTTGATGCATTTAGAAGTCGACGAATTGGTTGTGTTTTGTTGGTCCAATTCATTTTGGATATGGTTCCCCCTTTGACAATCAAAACTGGTAATTATATGTAATTGTGCCATTGATATCATCCTTGAAGAAAAACACAATTTGCCAGTCTTGTTTGCTGCTAGCCACTTGCTGGGAATGTGATGCTGTTAGCCTCTTGAGGTAGCTACGACCCGGGCCGCCCCTTGGTGGCACCTTGGGATCTGGTGATTGTTTCGGAACACGAAATCAAATTTCGATGCAACATGGCGCTGGTCAGGCTATTTTGTGGGCTTCTGGAACGAGTTCTTGCAATTTCCCACCACCTTGAATACAATCGATCCTTGGCCGAGGCAAAACAGAATGCTGACAGCTTCATGTGAATAATTACAATTACAGATCATTGCAGAGCCATTCTATTATATCCTTAGGCAAGGTCGGAGTCTGCCATTTACACAGAGATTTATGTAGGGACATCGCTTCAAGGCACGTACTTGCTGTGTTGCCTTGTTTTCTCAATCTGACCATCCTGAACTAGTACTGACTAGATCATAAAGTTGATTCTCTTCTCCGTCGAAGTTCGCCCTAACTGGGAATTTGCAAACATGGAGCAAAACAATAACTCGATGAGTATCCATCAACAGTGTATAAAGACTATAAGGTCCTTATATAACAATGCGTCACACAATGCGCCAGCATCTATCGGACTATCAACATCACAGCTTGATCCTGAGGAGTTTGCGGATGAGGCTGTGGAGGCTGGTGTGCAAAAGCTGGGGAAGCTTCGGTCAGGGACTCAACAACCCCTGCAGTGATCAATGCAGGTTGAGAATGGTTGATACATGTTGATACACGCCCTTCATATGCGGTAAACCCAGGAGCAAACACGTTTGAACTCAATTTTTCCCATGTTTGCCGAATGTTGGGGCATATTTATCAATGTGTTTATTTGAATGAGCTCCCCCGAGCTCTGCATATGTGTATGTCATGTATGTGTTCTTCAGGCTTTCAATGGCTTTCACGCCTACAGACGCGTGTGAAACCCAAGGTCCCGCGATAAGGACGGAAAACAGATCTGGCTGGATGTCTCCGTGCAGAAACTTGGCCTGATTTTGTGGTTTCAAATGGGGATCTAAGCGGCAAAAATTGAGGATGTTCATACTTAAGAAACGTGAAATGGGGATTATTACATATAATATTATATATTAATATATACACGTGTGTGTAGTTGTAGCTGTTCTAACTTGGCTCTTGGACTCTTGGTGTTTAACATAATATAAATAAATAAATAAATAAATATATATATATATATATATATTTATCACTGACATGAATAAATACATCCCACATAAATACAAGTATCATACGCATATATCCACATGGTTTTCTGAAGTGACCCCGTTACATTTGTCCTGAAAAAGTGATGATAATCAAGGACAGAAGGACATGTTCACCAAGTCAAGAGACGGCGTCTCCCACTGCCCATGCCTTTTGCCAGGTACAAGATTAAGAAAGCCCAGTTGCCAGATATCTACAGGCGGGAAAGCTGTCCAACATCTTCTTGGATGCGAGCTTCGGGGATAGGTAGCTTGTTGGCTAGAATCATGGGTGATCTTAGGTCGTTGGGGGAAAGAAAAGGTCCAGAGCTTGAATGCCAACTTTCACTACAGCCAGGTGGCCATGTTCATTAATTTGAACAGATTTCTCCGCTTGCTGTTGGAGGGCTTCAGCCAAGAGATGGGGGACCAACCTTGGAAATACAAATTCCCACGCTTCATGCTTGTTTTTTTGCTTGGTTCATCATGTTCCCCATTGTTTTCATGGCAATGGGTTGGGGTATGCGCTACATGTTGAGACAAACATGACACAATCAAATGGAAATCCACCAAAAGAATCTGGAGGGCCAGGTTTCCAATCCAAAAGAAACACATCAGGGGATCTCAGGGGGATTATCCATGCATTTCTTGACTTTCCGGTGCCTAACATGCTCCAGGGACATGACGAAGCTCTATGAAGACGTCTACATTTCGGAACTTCGCGGAGCCTTGCAGCGCATCACCAATGACTTCACCATCGATGAGGCGGACTCGACATTGCCATTGTCATGGCATCCTCAATTGAGCGATTGAACATCATATCACAGCTGATTGGTCGATAGAGGAGGCTATACTGAGTGGCTTATGGGTGATTACAACCCAGAATTTAGACGAATCTACGATATAGGGATACCTATTCGCCAACCAGTAGAAGGTGAGATACGGATATTTCGCTCAGTGATTGAGCATTTATCATCCCTAGGGGTGCACATACAATTTCAAAAACATCTGAAAACCATGAATCTGGTAATCCCATCCTCCTAATATGGAGCACCCATGATTCAGGCCCCTAGAATAAATCGATCCAAACTAAGGATTTCTGAGGTGGTGTTTCATCAGGGGGAAGGGATCATTAAGTCGTTAAGCATGTATTAAGCATTTGAAGGCTGTAGCAATAATCCCAAGTAGGATTGAAACACAATGATTCCAAACACAGTGGGGATGGTTGATGATATGTTTGAATCCTTTATATAAACAGCCACCAAAATTCAGAGTAAATCATCCAGTTAATCCAGTTCGTGGGAACGTCATGGGAATATCATGGGATATAGCCGACAGTGGTGAATGGCCCCTGTTTGCTAAATACTTACATATACTTACTATGCTTTGTTTTCGACATGCGGCCTTTTTTCTCTTAGCCATTTATCGCGTAGGATTCGCTAGGATTCACACCAGGCTTTCTTACCTGTCACTGGAGGTCAATTGGTAGGGGATCATCAATCACTATCAATCAGCAAGAACATTTGGGGTTGCGTTCGATGGGCCCAAAATCATCCAAATAATGGTGTTGACATGTTTTGAACGTAGGAAAAACCCATGGTTTTTACGCTGATGTGCCAGGCCTGGAGAGACTATGCCTCGGTGCAGACCAGGATGCATAACATCTGTAAAGAGGTCCTTGCTCCTCGTTATGCTGACTGTACCTTGGCCGAGTCAACTCAGTCAACTCAGTCAACTGTCTCTGGATGTCTCTGGTATGTTGGCTCATTCTCGACTCATTGGCGATCTGAGAGGTTGATCTTTGCTGTTCTTTGTTATCTTTGTTGGATGTTCTCAAGCCAGCCTTCAAAGTGCAAATTCTGCGGGATTGCTAGAGAGAGAGAGAGAGAGAAAATGTCGGTATGATCCCTGTGAGGATGAGCGGTGTCATGTTTCCACGTGACCTTACGCACGATGTGATCATGATCAGTTTGCCAGGCAAAGATGTTCAGTCAAGGTATCAATCTTTTGTGCTCCAAAACCACCCAGCCGGCCTTTCCAACGGGATCGATTCAGTAGCTATGATCATGGTCATTGCCATGATCATCATCAAATATCATCAAATAACCGTTAAATAACCTCGCATCACCAGCAGCACCACCACCAGCAATAGCAACGGCAGCATCATCAGCAGCATCATCATCCTCCTCATCCTCCTCATTACCATTGGCACCGTCATCGCCATTGTCACCGTCATGGTTATCACCACTGGTTTCTTTCTGCCCAGGTTGGGGTCTCCAGCTTTGGGGCATCCGCTTGCAAGAGGAGTATGAAAATCAGCTGGTTCGAACTCAAGTCAGGACTTCCCGAGGGCATGGGATCTAGAGATGATTGCGTTGGACGTAGCCCTGGGGCGTCCCCTGAACTTCACATGTGCCACCTGTCCTGGGGGTGTGACGCTTCTTTGCTGCCACATGCTGATGCTAGCCGCTGAATCTGAAACCTCTGGTCAAAACCGCTGCGTGACCTTTGTTTGTCAGGTTGTGTACAGTAATCCCCAAAAAGACAGAAAAGTAATTTGCCGCTAGTAATTAGGATTTTTCATGATTTTCATTTCGACCTTTTGGGTAATTTCCCGCTTGAATCTGACAGATTTTCATTTGAGCGCAGCCTGCTCTTGCATGCTCCGAACGCGACAGGAAGCAGGCCGAGCAGACAGCTGTGGCCAGACAGGTTCAAACTGAGTACCGCCAGAAGACCGAAGTGCTCCTTGCTGAATACGTCAGGACCTCAAGGAAGCTGAATGAAATCTGAGTCAAAGCTACCACCCCAGCAAATTGATGCAAATTGGTGATCTATTAATGATTTATTGATATTTAGAATGATTTATGCCAACCATGAGCATATTTGAGGGTTGGTGGAGGTTGGTGGGTACCTCATTTTTTTAATCCAGAACCAAATGGCCGGAAGGCCATGGACTAGCCACCGTGGAAAATGGGTAGGTTGAGATGCGCTGTCGATGAAGGTTGTGTTGGTTAAGAGGTTGTCAGGAGGACTGATCGGAAACCCCCAGAACCAGCTATGGAGGCAATATTTGATGGATTTTAATGGTGAAATAGTGGTAAGAACAGATTATAACAAACACACACACACACATGATTTCGTGGCAAACAGATTATCACCAAATCCATTTCAGTGAAACATTTCTGCCGTGCTGAAGCGCTGTTTGTGACCTTCCCAGGTGGCAAATGTGCAGCTTGCCTCACAGGGGGGGGTTGGCCGGCCAGTCGCACTGCTGGCACTGTCCGAGAGCTTCATAATTATTTTTGTATTTATACTACAGATTGCATAGATCTTATATAAATTATAATTACTGCAATACATTGCAATACTTATAGTAGTATTTTACCGCATAGTGTAGGTAGATGTAATTCCCCTAATCAAACTTCCTGGTACATAAAGCATCAACAGATCCACTAGATTCAAGGTCCAGGGATCTCACAAATTTTGGCGTCAGGCATCCATCTAATTGCGTAGCCTTTGTCGAAAGATCAATGTCATCAATTTGTGGGGTCACACGGGCAGAAGCCACGGTGCCCGAGGACAGTCATCGAGCAAAAAGGACAGGCTGACAGACAGCGCATTGAGCGAGATGCAATCAGCACTGCTCGATCGGCCCTAGTGACAGCGCAAGGTGATGTGCAACATGGCTGCAGATGGGTCCAGTTCATAAACAAGATAGACTTCTTTGCCATTGTGACCACAGAGATAGCAGAGGATGAAAGCATGTTGGGTTTAACTAGTAGTAGTCCTTGCTGTTTGATTGTTCTGATGGGACACTTAAGACTGGACAAAGACTTGGCAGAAAAAATGATGTGGTGAACACAGTCTTGATATATTTATATACTTCATGATTGCTTCTATGTATACATTATATACTGTACTTGCTACATATGTATATCTATATACATCACTACGTTATACTACGTTCAAACCCCCATCCATATACTTGCTGATGACTTATGAATCACCGATGGCATGTGTCCAGAATGACACCACTTGTGCGAGGTATAAACTGGTGCGGGACCTCGTGACAATCAATGCCACCGACTCCCAGCCTGAACAGGTCATGACTGGATCTCAACTGGTGCGCGGCTTAGTTTCCCACAACTTTTGTTTTGTTTTTCTCAAGGGAAAAATTGTGAAGTTGCTGTACAGTGTGCCAAACACTAATCCATTGATAGTTTGATGCTCAAGTCCCAGAACCGGTTGAAGGGAAATCTTGCAGGAAATTTGCTGTAATTTATGGGTAAAGTCCACACAGACACTACACAGACATTGGTTGCCTGCATTTTCACATGTTCCATTTCCCTTAACCCAGTCATTAAACAAGTTTCTGCAGAAGGAAAGTGCATGGAGCTTCTACAGCCAAGTGCTGTCGCCATGAATAGATATGTCTATGCCCATATAACCCAGGTATAGTAGGTATGCAGTATGCTCGCAAAGCACTTGGTTTCTTTACAAGTGTTGTAGTGGAACTTTCTTACAGGACTCAACAGACAACACAGTGCTGTAAGCGTTGGGGTTGCGGTGTGGGCCAGGCACAGTACCAGAGGATCCTCATGCTGAAAGGGAAGACTTCCTCGATGCTTGTCCCCAAAAGGTTGGTGGAGTGCTCCTTTAGCCATTTGGGATTTCAGAAATTGGTTTTCCGTGGTCTTTACGGTCTTTACCTGGAATAGGACCAATATTCAGAGGCCTTGTGTGACCTTTCTTTAAAGACCAACCTTCATGCTTAAAGACATCTCATTTGCAACACTTTTTCCATGCTGTTCCATGGCTTCCCAGAACCAGCCGCGGCCGCCTTCCTCCTGACAGAGATGATCCTGCCCGACTTTCATACTTTGGGGATTGGGGCAAAATGGGTAAAGCAACCAACAGGGTCTGCTCAAGTCTAAGTGGACATGACCTTATTATAATATATTAGATATACATGTATAATCATGCAGAGTGATATACATACACATGTATATATATATATACACATATATTAGATACAGTTGCACCAACAAAACATCTCCGCGCTGAGGAATTTTGAGTTCATGCACTGAGCCCGGCGATCGCCTCCCAGGATCAGCGATTCCGGACCTTGTGTCAGCTGCAAATGGCTCTCGAATTGGTGGAGCAAAGATGAGCAAAGTGAATATTTTTTTAAAGATCCGACATAGCAATGAACCATCACCATTTGGAGTAGGATAAAAACATCTACAACTGGCTCAGAGCTTTGGAATGTGATTTTCGCTTAATTTTAAACAACGACAATCAATGACATGTATGCAAATACCCTCAAGACTTCGACCATCAAGAGGTTCGGACACTGCTTTAGCAGGGGCCGCTGGTGGCAGGAACCGACCGCTGGTTTGGAAGGAAACGTGTTGGTTCCATACATTCTGCTCAGCTTATCTCGGATGATGATCCCGATAGAGAAATCTTTTTAAGAAGGGTTGGAACCACCAATCAGGACGGGAAGCTGCCACCTTGAATATCCTGTCGTTTTGCCTCTTCAAAGCTTTGACAAGAAAAACCGCAAAGTTTCAACCTGCGCATGTGCGAAAGGTTGCAGTTCGCCAATGATGTTGGCTCGCGTGCATAGTACCGTAGTAGCCCTCGGCAATTCGACGGCTGGAGACCAGAATGACACAGCCCAAGTTTCAGATCGACTACTTGCATCAATTACTTTCGTTTTTCGGTTGAAAATTAAGCATTGATTTGTCTTCTTCCTACATGAAAATGCCTCGAGTTGTGTCAACTAGCGTGTCACCTAAAGTGCGGGCCGTGCGCAGTGGCCTACACTGAGCTCCCCTGTGCTGCGAGCTGGATTGCTATCAAATCCTATCAAATCCTATCAATGTCCTTGGTGATGCTTCCTTTCTGGCACCGAAGCTGAAGCCACAAAGTAGATCAAAGTAGGTGGTTCGGAATGATTCGGAACTGGAATGTTCACATCACAGGTCAGCAGAGCCCTTAGACGCTTTGAAGTCCAGAGCCTCTAACAGAGCGAGCCACGAATGTGGCTTCGCTCTCGTGTGCTACTCACTGGTGCCCCAGTTGATCTATTTGCAACATTTTAGCATGTTTTAGCCACAACGGCACCAATGAGTTTGTTCGGCCTACTTGCCAGACTGAACGCCAGATGTAATGAAAATTGGCTCAGAATCTCAGAAGTGAAGATCAAGCTTTCACTTGACATTTTTCTGCAAAGTACCTCCACAAGTCGAACTACAGCTGGAGGGTAGCGAAAGCACATGGCTGGTGCTCATCCAAAATATGAACAAGAACTTGCTGCCTTATCACCTTGCATGGCTCAAACATACTGAAAACGACCAAAGGCACCCCAAAGTTTTTATATGCTTCAAGACAGCACTTTCGAATCAATTCCAATCACATCCGCAACTCTTGAATCAACCGTGCCGGCTCTGAGCCAGAAAACAGCTGACATGCCAACAACACTTGACAAAAGCCAACCACGTTGTAGATCTTCTACGGCTGCTTTCAGCTGTCAATCAGCGCTCCCCCTCGCAGTTCAGAGAAGCAGCCAGCTCAAAGGAGCTCCAGTGGCGCCTTGACTTGGAAACGTTTGCGCCACCGACATCCACCGACACACCGCCTGCAGTCCAGGTACAACAGTTGTTCAGTTTGTTCTCCAAGTGGCCATGTTTTTCCTCACTTATTTCAGCTCGGTTGTCCCAGTTCTCGGAGGTCAGCATCTAAAAACGGGAGATCCGGGCAGGTCGTGTCATCAATCGCAGCAATTGCCCAAGAATCTGCAAGGTCATGTCGCGAAGTCCATCACCCTGCACTCCCAGTGCGCCGGGAAGTGCGTATCCACTCAGTCTCTGAGGATCTCAGGAAATTCGTGCAATGGTTACGCATTATACTAACCCCCAGAAGCATAGAAATTCAAAATCCTAGGTAATCAAATCACGTTTCCGTGTTTATGGGAAATTGTGTTTAAATTTCTTTAGAGATGTTTCGCTCTTGGAAATGGGTCAGGTTGGTCAGGTAGACGCCCCTAACAGAGAATGGGTTTCTTGGAGTGCTCAATTTTTAGCAAACATTTTTTTTGACTTTCCTAGAATGGTGTGACTACATGCAGCCGCGGGTCAAGCCGGGGTTCAAAAAGAACAAGGGCATTCAACAAAATAGATCAAAATAGTGATTATCAGTGATAGTCCACATTCCAAGTGTGTTACCCTCCAAATGTGACTGAACAGAGGGTTCATTAATCCAGCGATGTCCAGGGCTACTTTGAACCCACACGTGCCAGAACGACCTGCTCGATTGCCTCGGATGGAATCCAGCGAAAAATTGGCAGTTGCCTCAGCATCATTGTTGCGTGATGGACCGCAGCCAGTGCTTTCAAAGATCATGGAAGATCTCAGGCGGCACAACCACCGCACTGCGAATAAGGACGGAATATAAGTAAAGAAAATCAAACCCCAAAAGCTTCATTTCAGATCTGCGAGTTGTTGTTTTTGGCCAGACCTTATAAATTCAGAGTATTGGCTGGCCCATGGTGGCCCTCATTTGTCGAGCGTTCAGAGGCCGCCCCAAAGAGCAGACATCGCTGCAGACTCAAAGGATGCAAACACAAACTTGTTTGATTGGGCTGTTCTCAAAGATTTGGTATAATACTACTGCGGTATAACTCCCAAATAGCCATGAGCAATTTTTAATGGGGGAATTATTTTAAACCATCAAACATTTGGATATATTGGGATACACTATCTTCAGACAACCTCCTTGTTGATGATTGGGCTTCCAAATGTGCCAGTGTTTGGATTCCAGCACGCCAAAAGCATCAGAATTGATCCGGAGAAAGCTAAGGAGGATACGAGCCAATGCCATCGATTCTGGGCAGCCCACATCCGCAGGCGACTCAAATTGGAGCACTAAAGTCATAGCTGAGTTTTTACCTTTAGCTGGCCCTCTTGCAAGCATGGCAGTGGAGAGAATCACCATGTTCAACAATGTTCAATGGGTACTGTAGCTCATCCAATATCATTTGATTGTATCTAATTACTATAGCCACCCCCCAAACGAGATAGATAAGATTAGAAAAGTGATTGCGTTAGTGTGATTTTACATTTCAAACTTTCTGGTGTTTGCTGATGGTAAAACTTCCATGCCAATAGGGTCCCCCTCTGTTAGTTCATCCCCGTCTTGCTTGGATCGTTAAAAATGGCAGGCACAGGAAGCCAGAGAGCACTTGGAGGCTTGGCATGTCTTGGCTGCTGGACCCCATGGAAACCAATGCTGATGACCAGCTACCGCTTGATGGATTGGTTGTGTGACCCAAGATGCCGATCGTGTCCTATGTAATCCTATAGTCATGATGGTTTGATCGCCGGCTGCAGACTGATGCATTCCTCTCAGGTAGTTACTTCGGCAGCTGACCGTATGATTCTCAATGACTCCAGGGAGGGGCGAGCAAAACAGCGGTGTGAGCGGCAGGATTGGATGATTTGGATGCAAAAGTTTCATTGTGTCTGATCTTGTGTTAATAGATGTTAATGGCATTTACCAAGAGCTTGCCACTCTGACCACTCAGCCGGTGTTTGGTCCAAACCCTTAGTCGCACGGGGCGGATAGGGGTCAACCAGCAAGGAACGATGAGTAAAGACGCGATGGAGATGCCTCCGCCAAAGGAATTCCATGCGCTTCATGCCTTCAATGCACCGGAAGAGCTCTTCAGCATGCCAATTGAAGAGAGGCGAGCTGCCATCAAGATGCTCTGCCAAGTGATGAAGAGTTGGGTCTTGATGTCTTGATTTTTTTGCCAACTGATGTTTGCAATCTGTACAGGCATTAAAAAAGCACATAGAATCATAGAACATGCCCCTTTTAGGGTTGTTTTGTAACTTTTCTATTTGTTCTGTGTTCTCGTCTCAGGAAACTGACCAAAACCACTGGCCCAGAGGGCTTCCCCCCAAAGTCCCTGACGGCGCAGGCCTGATTTCAGGGAGCACATGCGTATCATGAGTAACTGCTGCGCAGTTTGATTGTGTTGATCTTGAAATTTTGAATGCGCCTAATCTGCCCATCAGATCCAGCCCAGTCCAAACTCAAACACGCTGTTAGGCATCAATCACCCTGGCTGAAGAGCTAGTGGTGATGGGAGTGCCTTGGCTTATCTAAATGTAGGTGTAAGTTTTTTTGCTTAGCCTTTTCCGATTTGTTTTGCCATTGATCCAGCACTCACTAAGATCGACTAAGTAGCTGGGTAAGTTTGACCATGTTTGACCCGTTGGTGAAGGTCTTTATGCTTTTCATGGGCGGCCCTCTCTTCATGATGCTTGGTGGCCTTGCTGTGATGCTTTTGGGCACTTGGCCCACGAAGGCGAGGAACGGGAACTATCCATGAGTCGTTTGAAACATTGGACCAGCTTGAAATACAGTGGTAGAATGTGGTAGATACCAGCTGGTCTGAGCAGCACAATGCTGAAGAGAACTGCTTGAATGCCATGTGGCAGGAGCCAATGCCATCAATATACGTAAACCATTTGGCATGCTTCAAGAAAAATAGTCACAGATCATTAAAAAAACGCATCGTGTTGTAGTCCTATGATGCATTATTTTTCTTGTAACCATCCCCCATTTTTTAGGTTTAACATGTTTGATTATGGCATTGGGCTTGCTGTACCACACGGCATCCATGGCACAGGATTGGAGACACGCTGTCACCATCCGCAGGTGTCGTTTCTGCTGCTTGCCGCCGTGCTCGCCCTTCATCCGATGCCAGGGGAAGCCTTCAACAAGATGCTGATCAAGTCCAGGTTTACCACTATTTTGTTCAAATACTTCTCTTATCGTTTCGTTTGGTGCGATGATTCAGCTGATACCTCCTTTGAGAACGCCCCGTGGATCGGCACTGGCCCGCCCCATGGAGTTCTTCCATTTGCCAATCTATTGAGCATCGCAGCCATCAACAACTTTCTTGGCTGCCCCTTTGTTGGCGCAGCTGCGAGTGTTGTCTTCCACACACCGATGCTTCGATACATGACCTTATATGGCGTGGTACCCGTGGATCGTCACTCCATCGAAAAGGCCGTGCGTCAGGGCAAATGCGTTGGCATTGTCCCTGACGGTGTGGCTGGGATCTTTAAGACCAGTAGCCACTTGGACGAAGGGGGCGAGGAAGAGAAGGTTAAAATGAAGGATGTTGAAGGACGATGGGTTTATGGTATTGAGAAAATGCCGCAAACGATGCGCAATTACCCCACAACTAGAGGATTCTGCTTCCCGGAGAAATGTCATGATGGGACATGCTGGGACAATGCTTTGATCCATCAGGTTGTCAGCTTCAACCCACTCTGGTTTTCCATGTCCAAGTTGTTGGCATGCAACTTTCATTGATGTTTTATCATGATACTATCATTATCATGTTACTACTAGGATTCGTTCTATTTCCCAGTATTAGGATGAATGTTTATTGGAGAAAAATCTACAAGAAGCCCCGTATTCTGTGCAGAATCAACATTTTCCAGTTCAGTAGATTTTTCCCTTGGACCAAGCCATTTTGTGGGCGCATTTTTGTTTGCGCCCTTGGTTCATGTCTTGAGGCGACAAGGAATTGGTGGCCATGAAGGACAGAAAGGGTATCGCTAGGTTAGCTTTGCGCACAGGAACTCCCATTCTCCCTGCCTACTCCTTTGGCAATACGACGGTTCTTTGTCGACCGATGTCGACCGAGTCGACCAGTGGGGATCTCCTGGGAAGCAAACATGATAAGCAGCAACGGCCCTGGCGGTAGCCAGAGAAAGTCATCGTTCAACTTGCATGGTGTTGGTGTGTGTGTGTGTGTCTTTGTCATTGTTGTCTTTTTTTGGGGGGTCAGTCTTGCACACATTTCTGCATTTGCATCCAGTCGTCATATTGAGTGTCAACATGTACACGATGAAGATAGGATGGCAGAGCCTCATCAGAGCCTCTACATTTTGACATGTACTCCAGATCACAAGGGTCTGAAACTGGGACAGTTGCCGCTGTGTTTACACCTGACACATTTCTTGCCGCCCAGGCTTTTTCCTGCTGGTATGATTCCTTTGGCATCTTGGAGACGATTTCCAGAAAGGCGCAGGCATGGTCGAACAAAACTTTGCAGATCAAAAAGCAAGGAGTTGACGGTGCCTGTATTGGATCGCCTCTGTGTGTGTCTGTGCATGTGTGCAATGTCTGAATGATGATGACCAAGAAGAAAGCACAAACAAATCTACGTGTATAGATACCGAAGTAAATAGATACACAGACTGATGGACAGACATAATTGATAGGCCTATATAGTTATATCTACATACGGGTTTGTTTGAAAATAGGGGGCCCCAACTTTTGAGGATTTACCATCATTTTCCAGTGAAATAGACATAGGCTTGGGGATGCTTGGGGTATACCCCCCCATGCTTTTGGGGTATCATTTGGGTGGCCGAAAAAGGCCTCTTTCTTCCTCTTCTGGGGCCGTTTCGGCCTTCCAATCCCACGCCGGGTGAATGTGACCATGGCCTTTGGTCGAGTCATTGAGGTTCCCTGGATTTGCTGATTTTTGGGATTTCCATGGATTTTCCACTTGGTGAGTCCGGCAGAAATATCCAGAAATCGTGAATCTACTAGGGATGGCTTCGATTTTTCAAGGCCCTTTGAGCAAATCCAAGGTTCCCAAGGTGGAAAACCCCACGGAGGAACAAATCGATGAAGTTCACCAGAAGATCTTAGCGGCCACCAAGCAGATGTTTGATCTGCACAAGGCTTCTCTAGGATGGGGTGACAAGGAGATGAAGTTTGTTTGAAGATTGACACCCTAAGATGTTTCACACGTAGGTGCTTTCGGCCAGCCAACTCATGGTTGTAAAAACAAATCGCCAATTATGAACAGAACATTGTTGGTCAAAACTCCTTCGAAAAATCATGAGAAGTCATCAGCAGGGAAGGTTGGCATGGAGGCCAGCAGATTCAAAGCTAAACTGTCGAAAGCGAAGTTCTGCCAGCAATGAGCAAGGCATTTGTGCCGCAAATTGCGCGCAGTTAGCTGCCTGCATCTTTTCCCAATGTTGGCAGGACCATTCAAAACCATCCAGACCTGTATAGTCAGTGCTTGCTGTGATGCCAAAAAAGATGGAACATAAGTCTATTCACACATGGGAAATTTTTGTTTCTGCAGGTTGCAACATGGTGCCCCAAGCCGGTTGCACGCTGGGGTAGTCCCAAAGCCTGCTGAGGCTTGTGCCAGCACCACAGAAGCGATGAAAAGTACTGGGCACAAATTCGCTATGCTCAGCAGCTCTTGCGCCTTGTTCTTGATTGATATGTTTTATACATTTTTATACATTGTTTTACTATTTTTAGTTGAGTTGAGATGAGTTGAGTTGATTGTATGGCCACATTCAAGGGTTTCATATGGATCCCACTTTGCAGTTTCATCTGGAGATTTTTTGACCAGGTGCCGAAGCATTGGCACAGAGCTGGCTATCAATGAAGCTTCACGGCAGCAGGTGGCATGGTGGCTGCTGGCAGCCGCTGGGGAGTTTGCGGTGCAAACGATGTTTGTTCTACAAGTTGCCCTCTGGTAATTTAAGATCGCCATGGAAAATCAATGAAAATCAGCCATGTGTACATGATTTACCTAATATATGTATACTTATTTTACCTATCAAGCATCATCATTTTCCATCGCAACGGTGGATTACCAGAAGATATATCTTATCTCCAAAAAGGAAGAACACAAACGGAATCGGATTTCTGTCAGTGAGGGAGGCCGTTTCTAGCTGGCAGTTCTGCAAGGTGTTGGAGCCTTTGTTTCGTGATGTCCTGGATGCGCAAGAGGCGCCAGGGGTGTACTGTTGGTATACCATCCACTTCTATGACATTTCTGTTGGTGAAAATCAGTGGCAAAAGAAAGGGCAACCAAACCACTAATGGAATGACATGGATGAGGTATGATGAGGTCGGAATCGATTTTTTTCTTTGTGTGTTTATGTGTAGGATCCTGAAATCAAACTTTTCGTTTACTTTTCAAAACATTTAAAAATCAGGTTGGATGATGTAAGATGTGAGGCAGACCGGATGAGCGCTATCACGATGATGTCGGTTCTGATGCTTGGCTCATGAGCGCTTCAGGGCCGTGCAGGGCCATTTCTGCCAGACCCGAGATGATTGCGCTTGGAAAAGTGTTGTGGGGGGTTCGTGGGGGACCTGGTGGTCTTACCTAATGGCAACTATATCTTTTATGCAAATTGGCAATGATTGGCTACGTTTTGAAATGTTGTGGCCGAGGCGCATTTTCCAAGTAATGATGTTTCATTCGACCAATCAGTTTGGGAGAGTTCCGTTTCAAGTATGGCTGCTACAAAATTGAACGGTGTAGTACGGTGTAGCGACTATTACCAACTGGAGACATCTGGAGACATGCACGTTGGCCATCCAATCAGCAAGGAATGTATTGTTTGCACATTTTTGCACTTTGATTTCTCACACAGAGACTTTCACCATCCTTCAAGGAATGAGTTGGTCACCCGTATGGATGGAGAAATGCTTCAGCGGCGTGCAGCACTTGGAAACTAACATGCTTTGCTGAAAATGCGGTAAGGGGATAACTGAAGAATAGCAGAGCTTCAAAGGCATCGCACGTGAAGAATGGCAGCCTCGCGGAAATGTGATGATGGAATTATTTCTAGAATCCAAAGGTATCTGAAGACATCTGAATAATTACAGTACCTAGGCTGAAAGGCTACCCGGTTGTTACAAGGTGCCTCCAGCCCAGCTCCAATGACTCCCAAAAATGTGAGCGACTCAGAGTCTTCAGCTGCCAGATGGCACTTGTGTTGCGATTGCCTTCCATAAGGCCGGGAAGCGTGCTCGACAAGGAAGCCCGATGTCAGAGGCTCTGACGCCGGCCGCTGAAGACCTCATGGTGCATTATCAGAATTAAGATAGTGTGATATGATATTATATTGTTATGATTTCATTTTTTGACATGATGTGATATGTGATATGATGCTATTTTATGATGATATGACATGATACAAATGACATGATTATTATGACATGATCAAGGGTTGAACATGTGGCATCACATCATACAGTAGCGTACATCTGATACGATACTGCATGTTGTAATACCATATGGACGCTAGAAAAGATATCAGTTTTGCATGAGCCTGCAGCTGTAAATTTTGCACGAGGCATGCAATGCTTCAAGTCATCAGTCCAGTCAGTCAGTCTTCAAGTGTTTAGCTGATACGACTTAGGCAACAGATCTGTTTTTTAGAGGTATTGGCCCTTCCCATAGGATTTGAATTTACGCCAGGTGAAGCCAGGAACAATAGCTTCTAAGATCGGAGTCTTTCTTGACCTGCAAATCCACACATGAATGAAATACTATTAAATAACACACACACACACATATATATATATATATTGCATATAAAATAAAGGTGTTTCGAGCACATGAATCATTTGGCAAAACTTGGTGCAGGATCGTGACAGCGCGGACGAGTTGATGGGCGACGCTGAAGCCATTGCACAAATGCACCGGGCCAAGGCTCTTCGTGACAGGAGGTCTGTGGCGGTCTATGTCGGAGAGTTCACGTTTGAACGATTTCGAACGTTTGATGCCAGGATGTGCCATCACCTTTTTTCGCTATGGCTCTTTGGTTTTCCAACACGGTTGGTTCATTATAAGTGGAACAAAATCTGACAACTCATTTTCTTAGCATTGTTTGTCCCCAAGATCAGACACCAAAACCCATCAACAAAAACATAGAAAATCAGCAGAATTGATGTTTGAAAAAAAAATCGAACCCCGCCTCAAACCATCTCAAAACAACAAAAAAACACAAGGTTCGTGCATAGCAATCCCCAGAGCACTTGTACTTTTCCATCTGATGACAAGCTGAGGTCTTTGGCATCACCGGCTCTAGGGCGCACCACCCATGCGGTTGATTCACCACCAATGACCCCGCTGAGAACTGAGTCGCGAGGTGAATCAGACCATGATGGGATTCAGATTGGCATTTACCGTAAACACACACACACGGTATCACACCGTTATATAAAGTAGAATCTTATACATCCCGCTATATATATATATATGATTATATGTATATGATTATATATATATGATTATATATTTTTTTGTGTATACTACAAAAATAGATTGAGGATGTCACCCCGAGATTGTGCTTTGGAAATGGCCATCTGCTGTAGATGTTTGGTGGCATCAGGCCGAGGACCCCTCAACGTCCTCAACGACGGATCAGAGGTTTGGTGGCTCATTGCCAGCCTTTGTTGTGTCCTGTCATGGACAGTAGTATCCTCTTATGGCTGATGATTGGGAAAGTGAAGCTGTGAAGCTGCTTTTTTTAATCTCTGCAAATCCAACTTTCATCACGCTTTCAATTTTAGAATCATATTAGCAGATGAGGTCAGATGATAATCATTAAACTATCTACCTGCTTTGGACCTGGCACTTGCATCCATCCTCCCCAGTTGCGATCCTTTCATGAACGGTTCGAAGGTGCCTTCTCGGCTTCTCCTAGCCGAGACTTCAGCTTCGTGCCGGGGCCTTTATGGGCTGCTGCTGCTTGACGCGGCAGGATTGAATTGGTTTCAATTTGACTATTATATATAAAGATCTGTATGTATCATATTTTGAAAATATCAAGACCTGTGTGAAATAACTTACACCTCATGGTCACCTCATGGTCGCCTCATGGTCACCTCATGATATCTTCTGCTGGCTCGATCCTATTGCAGTCGCCATTTCCGAGGCCCTGTACTCCCGACCGCGCTCCTCGACCAGGCGACGAGTATGATCAATGGAAGCGTGTGATGACGATGGAGATGCATTTGTACAACTGGCTGGCGGGCTCCTTAAGACTGATCTGCAGCAAGGGAAATTTGACAAGAACCCCATAGAACCCCCAATCATGGCATTTTGCTTTCAGATGACGGCTCACACTTTAGTATTCTTCCGCAGTTTCACTTTCTGCTCACCAAATGCGACCGACATTGTCCCAGCAAGTGCAAACAAATGACTGAGACAAATATTGCATGAACCAATTCCAAAATCCTTTATGGAGTGCCTTCAGTGCCAACCTAGAGATGTCAAGACATGCAAATTTCCAGGTGGAAGCTATTTATATAAAGCTATTTGCAGTGTTTCCGGGATTTCTGGGTCAATCCTTGACACAGCTGCCACAGCTCAAATCCTGGGTCTTGAAATCCAGCGTCGCCGGATGGACAAGCACAAAAGCGAGTCGAAAAGTGTGGAGAAAATCAAATCGAGCCAAATCTCACAGGTCAGCCGTGAAGAAGATCTCCTGCGAGGCAGGAAGCGGATGGAATTCTGCTGCTGGTCCTGTATGGTCAAGTAAATAATGATATTAATGGGTTATTTTCCCATGTTGGGGATGGTTATGAATCCATAGATTTGGAACGATTTGGATTTATACACCTATTGCCTCCATTACGCAACGGATGACTTAGCCCATATTAATCCTATTTGATCATGGCTCAGTCAAAGAAGTCCAAGATCGCAGGCCAATCCTGGTCACACATCCCCGAAGCTGCCAAGCATCCTTTTCCACACCAGCGATTCCGCTCCCCTCCAATGCCATCGCCCAGACGTAGATCGACCTTTTCCGCATCTGGGCTCTTACACCCGGCAAGACTCTGTCAAGAAAGCGGCATACTACCTGCTAGAGTCTCAACGTGCCTCGCAGGACAGAGCAGGTCATGATTAGCGGCTAGGTGGACAAACTGAAACAGTACTGTGAAGCCCACAGCAATAAACCCTGGTTGATTCATTTGGCGTAGTTACCCCGCCCCATTGACAAATTGTGCACCCCGCAAGTAAAATCAATTAAATAGCACAGGGCCCAGGGTTTGTTAGATGGGTCCCGGCTTCACAGTAATCTTGATGCATTTCGATGCGATGACCTGATGATCCCCGATGGACCCCAACAGCATGAACAGAGCGGAGAGGAACAGCTTCAATTCTTCGAGACCTGGTTGAAGATTGTCTTTGACGAGGCCGTCCATGTCTCTCCAGAAGGAGGCGAAACCGGCTTTAGAATCGACCCCATCCATGTGTTCGGCAGGATCTCTAGCAATCCATACCAAAACAGTGATACACAATGAACCGTGTGCACGAAGAGTTTTGGGCTGCCACTAGTACAAAGATGTGTTTCCTTTGCAATTGAAAAATAATCCCAAGTATTGTTTTAATTAATCATGCCTCACTGGTCACAGCTTCCGCACGCCTTGGAAGCCATGAGGTCGCCCAAGGTTATATATAAATGGCATCCAGACAAAGTGTTACGTGATGTGTTGCTCCGTGATGCAACACGACTAAGAAGAAACAAATCGTGGATTCAGCTTGCCCTCAGTATACAAGTTGGGTCCAGTTGAAGTTGGAACTGTTTTTCAAATTGCCAGGTGCTCAATTGAGGGTGCCCACTGATCTGGAAAGCTTTGAAGTCAGCATCAAGGCTCCCAAAGATCTGATGTTGAGACTTGGCGTTTATAGATCCAGCTGCCATAAACCACCGATTTTCCCAGAACCTCCCAGCAATCTAATCTAATCTGACAAAGTGAAAGTTCTGAATATGACAACTACGCCAAAGCCCGACTTTGAGTGGGGAACTGTGGCAAAGAGTGGAAAAACTCACATGATTTGACAAGACAATTCACCGTTCAGATCGTTCAGTGGGGAACCAAAAGCATGGAGTTTCCATTGCCGGATGACCAAAGGGTGCTCAAGAGCTCCGCCCAGGAGACTGGCGAATCGTTTTCTGGAGGTGTTGCCAAGGGGGTGGGCCAAGGGGCCAAGGGGTTACGCTCATGCGTTTTTCCATTGCCCATGTGTTCTATCTATCGACCTACCTACCTGTCTATCTATCCATCCATCATCATCCATCCATCTACCGTATCTATCACATTCTAGATTCTGTTCATCATGTTCATCCATTTTATATCAATAATTACAGTCCTTCCTACTGCAAATATTATCAAATATTATCCCCGTGTATCCATGGGTTCTCATGACCTATGAGGCCTGCAAGGTTCCAGATCTGCGGATGATGAGTCAACTGAGTCAGCTGGAAAGCGAGCTGCAAGAGCCGGAGATCTCCTTGTGGTGTAGGACTGCAGGGATGTCATGCCATTGCCTCACCAGGAAAACATGGGGGTTTACGGAAAACCTATGGTTTCAATGTTTCCCTCGGAAATGATCTCTAAATGATTGGTGTTCACTGGTTTTCCATATCTAGGTTGATTTAACAAAGGCTCAGATGGTACCTGTAATAAACTCCAGTTTGGCATTGTTTTGTAGGGGTGGAGGCAGTGTGGTGAACAAATAAGAAACAGGGAGAAGGCTCAGTTTGATACTGCCTATGAGCTTGAACGTGGAAAAACAAGGTGCAGTGTAATGAAGAACAATCAATACAAGATGTGCCTGGATCCATTTTGATCTTGTGAGTTGCCCAAAGATGGCACATGTTGTTTGGCCACAGACTGGTCACGAAGGATCAAACGCATGGGGAAGGCAGAGCAGGGCGTGGATGCTGGCTTCCACATTGAGCATGCGATTGAATGGCTTGTGGCAGATATCATGGTTCCTAAGAGCGAGGATCAAGCTGCGTTGCGAAACAATGCGATGTCGAATCGGCTGGTTCCGCATGCCTACGGAGCATCCTTGTTTCCTATCGAGCCTGAGTCCTCCTTGAGCTTTGATATGGAGCCTTGGAATATCTTGGAATAGGTGACATTTTGGATTCGGAAGATTTGAAGGTCTTGTTAGTCTTGTTGTGGGAATGTATGAAATGGTGCCAGGATGCAGGCACTGACTGCATATGGATTCACAGTGCCGATGTTCTTGCCGTTGTACCTGAGATTAACTGCAGCTGAATGCCCCCCGTCACCAAGGAAACCGGATCGTTGAAGTCGTCAATCCTGTTGCTCGAAATGGATCAAACACTTTGCGTTTGAATATGTTTGAACTCTTCCACGGTTTCTTTTGGTAAAGCTCAGGGTGTGTTTGGTTTCGGAACCGTGGTTGTAAGCCAAAATTGAAAGGGCCTACAGGTTTAAGGGCATCAGATGATGGTGGCCTCAAATCTCTTTTGCCTTCCACTACGTCCACCCTACCTTGGAAAACTTCAATTGATTTGTACTGCAGGCATTGCTTTTAACATGGTGCAACCAACAAGTACCACCAAAACCACCAAAACCAATCAAAAACCGGAGAAAAAATGAGAACACAACCTGATAACACCAAGAAACATTGAATTACCTTGAATTACCAAAATACACTACACATTACATGGAAAAAAACATATATTATGAAGAACTATACCAATCTGCATCGTCTCCCCGAAGGTCTGCCCTTTTCATCTTCAAAGCCCTGGGCTTCGCGAAGCCTGATGACCTGAGTCTTACGGCCATCACGCACGTGGACGTGTCCTGACCGCTGCAGGGTGGGATCAGTTCAATTTGGGGCCATTGGAATGGCTGGATGGGGCTGGATGGATCTGGATGGGGAATGAACATCCAGAACTACCACCAATTTCGGGGCTACTCGAAGAGTTTTCTGGGCTTGGGATTTTGAATGGTTTGACATGTTTTGACAATTTTTTGACCCATTTGAAGATGATGTACTATTGGAATACACATTTGTATGATTGTGGATGTTTGATTTTTTTTGGGGCTGCCAGATGTTCTGGAAGGTTTAGGGAGGGACCCAAACCGGCAATTGCGTGAAATTGCCATTCAGCCTCGTTTTGAGAGCATAGTCAGCCGGTTGTTGACTACTGACCCCAGAAATCCCCAGACTAACTAAAACGGAAGTTGTCCATGTGCAACAATGCTTGGAAGTACACATTCAAAGCAATGACAGTCACCGCCATCAATCTGAAACAACATTCTCCATTCCGTTCCTTTAGAAGTATGACCTTCGAATGTGCCTTGGCAATAAAAACCCATCAAGTTGATGACACGGAAACAAACATGGAGCATCAATTGGGAATCTCTTAAGATCTTTAATGAACTCCCTGAGGCCATGAAGTGCCACTTGGTGGCGTTTCTGGGCCCGCGTGGCCTCACGCGCATGGCCTTGCGCTTTCAAGAGCCCAGCAGCGCCAATTGCGCCATGGACCTCACCTCTGCGTGCAACGCCTGCAACGTTCACCAGGATGTGCAAGCCATGAAGGACCGGAAAGATCCGGTAGAGCCGAAGCTGTTGGCCAAGGAAAAATCCTCCAGAAATCTAAATCAGTGAAATATAATGGAACATTTGTAAATCGCATCTCCTAAAATCTCCTGATGGCGAACACATGCAAACATATTTGTTTACTTGGCCCTACCAGATTTACCATGGGGATCCATGGGGTATGTAATTAACAGGAGCCCGAATTAAATTGGGTAATGATGAACTCTGCCACCTGCAAACTTGTGACTTTGAAATCCCCCAAGAGAAGTCTACAATTTGGCAGGTGCGGGACGTTGCGGTTTTAAAGTCGCTGGCACTAGGACCACATGGAGGCTGTTGAATTTGAGTTGGACACTGGACCTTGCTTCGTTGAGTATGCTGCCGAAAAGCGCGGCTATACCGTGACCGTAGGATATGTGGTTTGATCAGCCAGGCAGACCTTGTCCAATGCGTGGTCTCACCCAGATAGAGTTGGACAAATGAAACAAAAAAAGCTGGGAAATTGCTGCCAATTGAAAGTTGCTGACGGGATTGCTGGCGTCAGAGTTTGATTAATTGTGTGTTCACTTGAGTTTGTCGTGAAATGGGAAACTTATTGTACATGTTACATAATCTTACATATGATATGAAATTATATATGCTACATAGTGATGACAATATGTGTAGTATATATTTACATATGTGCATATTATGTTTGCATGTTTGCCTGAAAGTATGGCGAAAAACAAGTAAAGCCACTTGATGTTTGAGCACCTGCGCCAGGCTTCGTGGCGTGAATCTGGCCAAGTTTTTGATGGGAAGACACGGGAAAGTGGTTTCAAGCTCCATTTGGGCTGGTGGAAACTCACCAGTTCAATAATATATATAGAATATATTGATTGATATCTTCATGAGTAGATGCAATGCCCATCAAGTTTATCCAAGCAAGTTTCAAGCCCTGGTGAAATGTAATTAGTGGATCCATGTGGATCCACCAATGAATTAAGAATCCAGTTGAGGGGGAACTCTCACAAAATAGCATGGGATTGCCTGCACTTCCTTCCAGTTTGCACTTCTGACAAGCTCATCCAAGAAGTATGAAATCACGGCCATATGTCCTGCCATTGTCAACAGTTGCGATTATATACGTAGTACATAAACATATACATAGACAACATATACATTTAAAACATATACAACATATTCAACATATACAACATATACAACATACATATACATATGTACATATATCATATATCATATTTATATATTATACATATACATTAATACATTCATTATGTGTGTCTATCCATCAAAGGGCATGCTCGTCTCCAGAACATATGACTTTACAGTTGGCCGGCAAGGCGCAGTTTGCAGATATGCCAGGCAAACTCCTGAACCGATTCGTCGAAGACCAACTCTCCTGGCAAGCCCGGAGACACTCGGCAAATGCACTGAGCAAGCGGCTACCTCCAGTATCCTCCAGTCGGGGTTTTCAGATGTTTTCAGATAGGATGGAGGTAGACTGGAAGTAGAGCAAGAGCTTTATCACTTGCTCAAATTGGAAAGATTTTTCAGCTTCCGTGGGTGGAATTCACACCGTGCTCAAGAGTTCTCAACATTTCACAACTAAAAGTCAACTGGCGCAGCTGGTTGCAATTTTCTTGGGGCCTTCATTTTGTTGAGTAATTCATTGTGGTCAAGAATCACAAGATGTCACAAGTCACGGACAGCCAAGGCCTTTTGGCAAAGACGAGGTTCAAGAGCAATTCCTGATAGCCTGATAGCACTTTCAGAGCACAGGGTGTCAATACCTCAATAGGGATCATTTATTGCTCACGTTTTTATGCTTGTGACTCTTTGTTTGCTGCACTCATTACGGCAGGACTTGGCTTCCAAAAGTCGCAAGAAGCTCAGGCACACGACCTCTGCTCTGTTGGACATTTGAAATTTTGTACCGTGCAAGCTGCCAGGGATATCCTGGGATGGCCAATGACCGAGCATGGCTTTCAAACTCATTCCCTCAGAGAGGGTGCCAATGTGGGGGTTCGCAGTCACGGCAGGCTACCACCATTTCCGGCTGCTGGCCCGGCACCGAGTGTCCTGAGTGTGTTGATGTTGTTTACATGGGCAATAGATGTATTGCCTATGGTGATGGTAGGGTTGGCCCGTTGCTTAGGACGTTAGGAAGCGGAAAGTTGATCCTTTCACACACTGATCCTTTGAAGGGTCTCCTTGTTGCATGAAGGCACTCCTCTGAGAGATGTTGCCAACGCTGTCAGCTGAACTAGCGACGCTGAGCCCGGCTGAGCCGCTGAGGGGTCCGATAGGAGACCATCTCTTCCTACAGGATTTGCGGTCCTTGTCACTGAAGAACTCATGGCTCAAGAGCTGAGTTGGGGAGTGCCAATGATGATAATTTCGGACCTCCATTTCCTGTTGTGTTGTGGCCTTTTTCGGGCGGGTGTGGGGTTGCTTAGCGAGCAGTTGCAGGTGCTGTGCTCACTGGGATTTGGTGTTCAGCATCAGAGCGGGCAGCCGCCCGTTCCAGATGTCAACTGCCGCTAAATTGTTTGATGTTGCCTTGGCTGCACTCCAACCAGCACAACTAACAATCCTTGGCTGGTTGGGCAGCCATTGAAGGGATAGCCACGCATTCTGGGGCTGTGGCAGATGTCTGGGGCAGAAGTCGGGACAACACTTGACTTTGCGCCTGGCTCATGTTTAATGTATGACTGGGGGCCAATGGGGTAAATGGCGCCATTGGCAGATATGTTTTTTTCTCTTAAAACTCGGAGCACTATATGTGGGGCTCTGCTGGGACCAATGGCCTGACGACCTGAAACACCTGGAACATCAATGAACATCATGTGAATAATACATCAGTAACAGCATCCTTCAGAGGTTGTGCATTCTTCATGGGACCTCAACTTGGTTGGTCATGTTCCAGCCCCACAGCAAGCCGCGTTGATGTGCTGAATCTGGCTGTTGCTCTGCTTATGGAGCGGTCAGTGGGTCGATTCGGATGTGTCATCACCTTTGGCTGCACAAGTTGCGGAAGCAAAATGTGCCATTGCTGCTGGGCCATAGCTGCAACAAGTTTTCCTCACCTCCTGTAACACGCGGGGCTGCTGTTTTTGGAGCTCGTCGAATGAAGCACAATCCAAGAAGTGTCTACAAATGGGGCACTCCTAAATGCACTCGGTTATCATATACGCATATTCAAATCTCAATCATGATTTTCCCACATGTTACCCATTGAGATGGCCATAAACTCGGAGATGCCTCATTTCAGACACCACCACTGTACAAATATTTGCGATGAAGCCGGCACAGTTCAATCCTGTCATTTTGGCTCTGCCCACACGCTGCAACTGATGCAACATCCAAAGTGTCAAGTCAAAGTGCTGATGTGGGGTGACTGAACAAATCCCCGAGCGGAACCAGGAGCTTACATAAAACACAATTTATCCCTCTCTCTCACACACACACATTTATTTGATTTCATATGTATGTGTATACAGAAATTGCGCATTTTACATAGTATATTTTGCAGAACATGTAACGATGTGTGTCTGTGTGAGTATGTTATATATATATATATGTTTATACTATATATATTATAGAAAGAGATAGACAGAGAGAGAGGGAGAGAGGGAGAGAGAGAACATCTATACATAAGGTAAATGCACATCTGTTACTTAATTGATCTTAATTGCAGAAACAACTTCTTTTCTCAACTTGGTTGGCATACTGGCGCGCCTCAAAATTGAATCTGGTCGTCAGTAATGTAGCAAAGCCAATCACGGTCAACGAAGCCATGATCAGTCCGATTGGCACATCCCTCAGACGTCCACGGTTTTCAGGTTGTCAGTCTACCGATGTCTATCGTGGTCGTTTCGTATTCTCTCGGTGCTTGTTGCATCATGGTGCACCAACTGTGTCGCAGAGGCTTGCTTTGGCGCTTTCTTTTACGTCCCCTGGGGCGTTCGGCTTGAAGAGACGGGTGAGGGGTGTATTGGCGAACCATGGCTGACTACAAAGTGACCTTGCGCAATAGGTGTAATTCATTCCTGAGGCCTGCGACTAAGACTCATTCTTTGGTACCGACGTTTGCGTGTTTGGCTTAATTAGTCACATCTTTGCCGCACAGCTATTTCAAGTAATATATACATATTGATATGTGCAAATTGGATCAAATTGGTGCATTGTTGTGAGCATCAAGCCAAGTATTGAATTTGCATACCAAGGTCATTCTGAACATCAAGTGCTACATGCAGTAGCCGCTGAGCTGAAGCATAGTACTATGTTTATGTATGTTTATGTGTTTTGCCACTTGAATATGCCATCAATCACAGTTTCATCCCAACCGATCGTTTTGAACCTGCCATACCAAAGCCTTGACGGAACAGCGCGGCAGAGTCGTCCCGGTGGATCAGGTCGAAGGAAAGAAATGCCATTGGAACTGGCCGAGATGCCCGGTAGACGCGCGAAAAGTGCAACAGATATGTACCATTTAGTCATTAAACGTAGCTGAGGAAAATCTACCATTTCTAGATTTTCTAGATCATTTCCGAACAGGCAACCCATGCATTTCCATTGCCATAGCTGTGAGTTTACTGGGGTCAGTGCATTCGGATCAGTAACAGATCTATTTTCGACTGCAATTGTTGATGCCTGGCAGCGATGTTCGGCTCCCGGACCATGGAGCTCATGAAATTTCACGAGTTGTTAGTGCAATGTTTGGCAGATGGCAGGCAGCTGTGACACATGTGATTTAGCCGTGCTGGTCAACTCTCCATAGAACATACCACAAAACATTGACATGGTGCCTGTCGGCCCAGCTGCGAGTTGTCGATGATTGGAGATTTGTCAGCCATGGATGGCCAAATCCTCACCGCTAGCTCCGCGTTTGTTGGCGGTGGCCAATGCGGCCCTTGCAACAGGTAAGGAGCGAAGAAAGATCAAAGTTGTTCTCAGGGCGGCAGATAAATCATAATCAAATTAAATCAAAGCCATTGCCGGAAGATTCTGCAAGCGACGTGACCATGTTCAATTTGATTCATGGTTTGCAGTGGTGCCTGCAATGAATCGTGCCACTGTATCACATACCACCGGTTGCGACGACGTTTCCTTTTCTCAATGTTATACCAACATGCACAGATATTGTACAACATTTTTGGGACTTGACTGGACAAGAATTGAAGGCAACTGGCAATAGGCAGAGAGAGAGAGGAACAATAGAATAAAACACAAGATTGAAACATGTCTCATATTCATTGAATGATTCAGTCCAGATGCTTTTGGATTCTTGGGGTCAGAGCATTGCGAACCTGTTTGGTATCACAGGTCGGCAGCTGTGCATAGCAGACATTGGATGCTATGTGGGCAATTTGGCAGTGCATCTTGCGCAACAAGGTGGGGAGAGGCTTTCCCAGTGGAAACACAATGGCATAATATGGCATAATCATTCTAATATGCTGTGATGAGGCCAGGCTGTTTTGAGGCTGAAACACTGGGATCCTGGAGCAGCTGAGATATGATGGCAGTGGTCAGGTGGAAGGGTTGTCTCCAGTGAGGAATTGCATTTTGGAGTTATTGTAGTCAGGGCCCAATGGCCCCCTTCCAATCCCTTCCCGTCAGTTACGGCATTTTCCCATGCAGCATATTCTACCTCAGTGATTCATAGTGATCCATGTTGTATGAAGCGGCAAGAAGTGATGTACATGGGGAGCAGCCCCTGTAGCCCCCGACAAAATTGTCCGTTTCTATCACACGCCAGACAGCCACCTCCATCAGGGGCTTTCCTGGTGGGATATGGCGGGTATGGTGGGCAGGAGCTCGGGTCATCGCCGTTGATGTTGCACCTGGCCCTTTGGAGCTTGCCCGCGAGAAAGCACAAGAAGTGCTGTCCACCGAAGGACAGAGCCGTACCTCAGAGACATGAGAGTCATGCGCATCATGGGACAGAAGAAGGGTTTGAATATGTTTGAACATGTTTGAACCATATTGAGATGGTGTTGAATATGTTGAACTCACTTTGGTTGATGTTGATGAGATGGGTTCCACCTGGTATAAAGGCATGGCATTTGTGTTACTGACGTGGAAATTGAATAGAGTCTGGATCCAATCTTGCAATTCATCACCTCAAGGCCTCGAATTCCGCCTGGGCGACGGCTTTGAAGCTTTGAAGGTGGAGGATGGTGTGCAGGTGGCGTGTCTTGCTGGTCTGCCCGCAGGCCGACCGCCAAGATTCAGCCATTCAGGCCACACTCAAATAAGTGCCTTCTGAGTTTTTTTGGCTGAGAGCTTTGCAATGGATTTCAGAACAAACAATTGAGCTTATGTTTGCATTGACAACTGCATTGATCTTCTTTCCGCTCTTACCATAGCAAATGTTAAGACTTGTTAAGAGGTGTGGTCGACATCGTCCATGCTGCTGCTATGTTTTTGTCCCAGGTCTTTTGCTGCAGCTTTTGAACTCGACACCTCCAACCGTCACACGTTTGGTGCTGCAGCCTACGTGCCCCACTTCTCCAGAGGCAGCACCCAGACAGCTTCACCAGCTTCACCAGTTGAACATTGCAGTCGCAAAATAGGCTTCCCATTTTCAACCGGGAGACCAGTGGTTTTGGGGCATCGGAGTTTTCGGGAAGGACCCAATTTGTCCAGACAGACGGCATGGGACACGTAGCTGGAAACTGAATTCAATGAAGTAGGTTTGTCACTGTGGCATTTCTGGTGTCTTTGAGGAAGATGGAATGAGGAAGATACAGCCAGAGCATTCATTCCTACAGAAGTGACCAGAGCAGTGACCAAGAGCTTTATTTCCTTAATTGTGTATATTGTGTCAAACATTCTGCACAGGCTATGGCGGCACTGCGCTGCTGGCTCCAGGATGGTGCTTGGCAGTTGACAGAGCACATCAGCCTCGAACGAGGTTTCTGCACTTGAAGGATGGGAGTTGAATGGTTGTACTCGGCCTTTTACCGATCCAATGATGCTGCACTACCAGGATTTGTCCACAATATAAAGACATCTCTGCAATCATGAGAAACTTTGTTATAGTAAATGCTTAATGCATATGCTAAACAGAGTCTTTCGTCACAGTCCCAAGTGTGGTTGTATCACCCGAGGTGGGGCCTGCATCACCCTAGTGGCAGATGTCTTGGAGGATTGTCAGCAACGGAACGTTCTCCATTCTGGTAGCTCGATTCAAGACAAAGAATGGATGGATGAGAGACAGAAATCATGTGTTTATATGTGTTTCATGTCTTTCTGACCTTGGGGCTAAGATGTTCTAGCAGTTTCTGCAGAACCATCAGAGCAAGCTCTAGCCAACAAAAATGGCCATAGGACCCCCCGCCCCCATGGTAGATGATTTACCTATTGAAACTAGCAACTAGGGATTTCCCACGATTTCCCGCGGCTACCGCCATGTCCATGTGAGCCCTTGAGGTGAATGCACAGTGGCACAGCACCAGGCACAGCTGTTGCCAATGACTCTTCGGGAGCGAGTTTTCCAACAGCTGCTCCAAGGTGTTGAGGCGCTGAAGTCCCCTGCAAAAGCCAATTGTTGCTGGGATGATCTAAAAATTTGTCTCGGCTAATGTCAGACCTGGATTGCAAAACTCCTTCCTGATTGAGTAGGTGGCTTCTCCCGAAATAAGGTAGTTTGGGACCTAACCGCACCACTCAATAGATCAAGAAAAACAGAGGGGTCATGAATGCTGTGTTGATATTGTAATTAAGCCACTTGTCAAGGGGAACCCAAATTAGGGGATCCTAGGGGACTTGATGAGCATGGGTGCTGTTGACTGACTAGCTGTGCTGGTTGACAAAGTATGGAGAGAAACTCGCCCTGATATTTCAATCATTCTCAATCTATCTCAATCTGATAGATCAACCAAAGACACCCCACTTGTGCTGAGGCAAGTCCTTTGTTTCATTTTGGTGCCAATGATTGAAAGTAGCAGGTCCTAATATTCAAGCTCGTTGCACAGAAGATGCCCACGGAATCCCGCTGCTTGGTGCTTGTGACCAGGATGATGAGACGAATGCTTACATCGAGCTGTTACATGAGAAGCTTGAATCAATGCATCCCTCCGTCAATCTCAGCTCACTCTTGTTGAAGCTGCATAGCAGATCATAGCAGGGCAAATTACCCAAATTGTCCCTGTTCAAGATTTCAAGCTGCTCCACCGAACCAACAAGATCAAGCAAGTTCGCCGTTGGTCATAGCATTTGTTCTGCTCATTCTTGGTCCTCTGCCATAGTCAACTTGAGTGCTTTTCCTTCAAACAAGATAAACAAGCCGGTGTAGAGGCTAGTAGCATAACAATAGCCCACTATGTTGCGCCTTGTGATGGACCCACGCTGTTGTTTCTCAATCATTCTATATACACCAGCGATCATTTCATGCCAGCTGCCTTACAATGAGGTATTCCAGTCGACTATGCACAACTGATAAGAGGTGGATGGTGGAAGCAGCTTGGGCAGCATGGTCCTTCATGATAATATACTGTTCTGTTGCTGGGCTTTTCTTTCGACGACCTCCCACGATATCCCATGCGAATGTCCAAGCATGTGTTACTTGAAATATTGTCACTGAAGCCGTATGCTTGACATGCATCAGTTGAGAATCGAGAACTTGAAGCAATGCCTGCCAAAACCTAGGTAGTGGAAGAAGAGCTTTCGCTTGTCAATTCCCTTCAGACTCGTTTTGTGTCGCCTGGGTGACTCTGGCTGGCTAATTATTGTGGATGTCACGCAGCCGTGTTTTCCAACCTGGACGGTGGAGGTTGCCTATGTGGTGGTCATCAATGCAAAGGCTGAGGAAAAGACGATCAACGCTCATGAAGCAAGATGATGCAGCATGATGATCATGATGGCGGATCACAGTGTGGCATGTTCTGACCACATTGCAGCGCACGGTGTGCCATCGCGATAAATTATACAACTTGCGCGGGCCTGATCATGTTTGACACCAAGAACTTCGAGAAAGCGTGGAGATGCAAGTGGCGATGTGGTACGGCCATGGACCAAAGTGTCCACAACAATCCAGAGCTTCAATTTCAGGAACAGCTGGAAAACAGGAACTTTGGCGGATGGGGCATGACTGGTACCTTTCGGGCCACAGGTATGCCACTAGGTTTCCGAAGGTGGCAACATTGACTTGTGGATCACAGCTGGGAAAGTCGCATTCCAGCTGTGGCAAGTTGTGATTACTTTGGCCGCTGAGGTACCCATCGCCACCCACCAGGCAACAGGACTGCGTGCGTGTGTTCCTCAGCGGTGAAGCTGGTATCGACCAACAGAAGTGCCTTGCGGCCCTGCCCTTCATATTTGCAGGTTGTGTATGCATTTCAGCCTGGGCCTTACAGTTTGCAGTGCTTGGGTGCTTGGCACCGGACTTGCATTTTCAACTAGTAACTAGCGTTCTGTTTGTTGTTCCTCCTGTGTAGCAGTGCCGTGTGGGCTGAGGATACCCATTTGCACCACCATGACCTTTGGTTACCACCTGGTGATGTCCGAAGCTCAAACTGCGCTGAGCAGCACCCAGATAGGACTTGAACAAACTGCTATTAGGAGCCAGTGCAACCAGTAGCAAGAGTGGCATATTGTGACTCCTTTGTGAGATCTCAAATGCAAGCAGCAAGCACATGCAAGCACTTGTGTTGGGAATTTATCCTTTGTCCTACACGTGAATTGTTTTCCCCTTTGCTGGACTGAGATTTTGATTCACTGTGGTGATGTGCTGCTTGAGAGCCGGGGCCTACAGGCACAGGGTAAAGACACAATTCACAACTGATAGTGGCGTATAGTGGCGTTCTTTGGCCCCAGTGGCAGCACACGTTGAATTCTGATGGCCCACTGGCCAAGGGTGTGAGTTGAGTTGGCGCAGGCGAAAGACCTGGATGAGCTGAGAAGGTTTCACAGCTGGATTGCGCAGCAGCCGCAGGGACTCCAAGACTCACAGGATGAGGGGAAAGCTCCAGTGCGGGAAAGCTCCAGATAGCTTCTGACCAAGGGCTACAGGACGTACTATAATGTCAATTTATGTCACACCAGTTTCAATTTCATGTATGGATTGTATGGTTCTGCCCTGACTGCATGGAGATTCCAGCTTGCACGTCTTATAGAAATAAAAGTTTGCATCGGAGAGCGCAGAGTTCTGGAACCTTCTTCCTAAGTCCGCTGCTTCTGTCTTCTGGACCCAAGGCACAAACACAAGCTGCTGGTGGCCGGAAACCACGTTGGGTGTCCTGGTTCGTTTGGTCTGAGAGCCTGGCTTTAATATGCTTTAATGACAATGGCCCCTGGCTAGAAAAGGCTGAAAGGCCTGAGAAAACATCACAAAATTGCGACGATATTTCAGGATGGCGCCTTGCAAGAGCTCAAAGTGGATGGTGTCCGGCAGATCTTGCCAAAGTGCACGTACTTGCAGGAGATAAATATTTTGGGATATGATTGGCTTTTATAGGCATAGCTTCTAGATGATCATAGATAACATAGTATGCCACAAATAACAAGTCTTCCTGTTTCCTATCGCACCTCCCGGAAGGATATATGTCCACTTTGCTGACTGCATTTTGACTTGGGTGTGGGGTCCAAGAACCCCTGACCGAAAATTTAAAGCAGGACGAATCCATCGAATTGGAAGGCCCCGACCTCAAGGGTTTGATGTGGATTCACCGATTTTATGTCTATGTTCACTTATAATGTGACTTGCCAGCATTTGAGCCCCTTGAAGGGCAAATGATGGTATAGAACTATACCATTCATGGATGGCAGTGACGGTATCAGATCAATTCGATTTCCATTGATTGTCTGAATTTCAGATCATAGACTTCTTGAAGAGGGATCGATGGGTCCAGGTTCAAATGCTGCACACGTGGCAGGTTTGAAGATTCATGCTTCGCTGGGAGCCCAGATCTTCCTGGATGGCTTTGGCATGCGTTGGCAGCTGGTGATTTACGGAGACCGATAAAAGTTGGTGCAAGTGTCCCAGCTAGTCGCAACATCATGGGATAAACGATGACAAAGCAATAATTGTTAAATTATGGGACAATTGGGTGTTAAGGTGTCCAGTGTTACGGGTGCGTCATTGGCAATCTAAAAGCTGACGTTACCACCCTAGTTGTTGGGCGTTTGAAGGCGCAATATGGCGCAATATTATAGTTTGTGCTACATGCCTTCTTGGAATCGAGCGTCACAAGAAAGGGTCGTTCGAGGCAATATGAAATGGCATCTGGTACTGTACTTGGCACCATGATCAATTGATTGAAGGGAACATTTATATACAAGAAACATCAAGAAACCAGTTTTACCCCCCAATACCGCATAGGCCGCAAGAAACCAGTTTCCTGTGCATTTTTCAACAGTCCAGGCCGCTGTCGACTGGGCAAAGTCCCAACTCTGCGTTTCAGACCCTCGGTATGTCACAAGCTGTCCATGGTTCCATGGCATGTCAATAATAAGTCGAGAGAAAAGGGTATTCATGTGTGTCATTAACAAGTGGAAATTTGTTTTGGATACACTATAGAAATGGATTAGATAAACTGTTGGTACATGTCAGTACTAGATTTGGTCCCACTTTGAAAGTGGGATAGTGGCTTTGATGTTTTCTGTTTCTGGCAGACTGCACCCGAGGAGTCAAAGCGGATATGATGAGCATGCTGCCTGTCGAGCGATCCCACCAGGCTTTCTGGCCGACATGCACACATCATGACAGATGTTTGGCACAGGCGGAAAAGTGAATGTTCTCAGAAATTGCGGCAAATATTTATATTTATATATAGAAAAGACATACTCGTATATACAAATATGTATTAATGTCCGGACCATGTTGATGAATATGATGATGATGCTGAAGTGGTCGTACAAATATGAAGAGGATGTTGCTGGAGCACTGGTGCACCTTGGGAGCTACGGTGTTGGAAGATGTTTGTGGGTATTGGACGTGACAAGCAAACACCACAAAAGAACGGCTCTGCTAAAAACACTGGCTGCTACTCCAACTACTTATGACCAAATATACTTTATGTACCAGAAGATTATATCAGTTTTGTAGTTTATGAATTATCCATTGGTTTTATACGTTGTCAAGTTGTAGCCATCATTGTATGACTTGTTTTATACTAAGTAGTAGACAATATGTACTGTAGTACGATATAGTGACATTAAAATTGCATGTACAGCATAAAATGAATATACATATACATGTATACGTGCAGTATATATGTAATATGTACTTAATTGTACTTTGTTTTTTTTTTTAAATATAAATATATATATATATATATCAGTTCCATCAATTTTCAAATCATAGCAGCGCTATAGCCTTTGCTGGACAGGTCTTGACCTGCTGATCACCCATGGTCCTGGCGGGCATGGCGCCTTGGGCCGTGCCAGCCCCCTGTTGGCGGAGCGGGGCCTTCCCGTGGGGTTTAATTGGGATTACCCTCCCGTGCGAAAACGTGGCAATTGAAAATCCCAAATAAAATGAAGGACTTCAAAATATTTCCAAGGAAAATCAACTCTAATAAATGGAGGGTTTTCCATTGCTAAATGAAAGATTGTAAATATGGTAAACCAGTGGATTTTCGGGGTGCCCTGTTCAGGCAAAACCATACATGAACAACCGATAGCAGCATGACCATGGGTCATGCCACAATCCATCGAAAAGTTTGTTTATGAAGTGTACTGTAGATGCCACTTTTGATTCAATGTCACAACCCAAGGCATGAGAAACACCCCCTTTACCCAACGACTTGCCAGTTTGAGGATGTCCAAGATCATCAATTCAGTTGAATAATAGCAAACTTCGTGGATGGTATACCAAATGTTGAGTCCGTAGGTGGATCATATCGAAACTCCCACATTGACATTTGATTGACACTGATTGGCACTTCGCTGTCTGTGGGCTATGTTTTGGTAATAAATGAAAGCATCGACTAGCCGTGACTAACCAGCTAGAAAGTTAACACAGACCCTGAGAATCTTCCATCCGAAGAGGAAAGGTCTTTGCAAAGGTGACTCCCCATAGATTCTCAATTGGCCATTGTGGTGTTGATTGGTGTAAACTGCGTAAACCCAAACATTCTTGGCGGGGTTTACCCATTTGGGGAGAGAGGTTGAATCCCACTAGTCAATCAGAACCATCAACAAGATTTTGAATGCCAAAAGAAAACATCATTAGGGGTATAAAAAAATCACATCATATCCCATGATATCGAACCATTTTGGGTGGTTTATGTTGGTCTCCTGCCCCCCACACTGCCTGAAATCTCCGCAGGAGCACATCGCAGCGGTTTTGCCCCGGGTGCACCTCTTTGGACACTACCACCTTGGTGCGCCCAGGGATGCCCTGGGTGGTGGATGGTCTCGGATCATGGATGCTGTAGGTTGTGGTTATATCATGTTACAATATAGTATATATTTTAGATATATGATACATGTTTAAAATTTAGAATATGTTAAATTGTCTTATATTTTGTTCATGATTTTTCATGGATTCTAATGGGGGATAAGGATGATCCAATGGTGTTTCTTCTCCTATTGGCTTGGAGTTGTTGCGGGATTTGTTTGTGGGATTTTTGGGCACGTTGGCCATTGGCATCGCTCAATCGTGAAATGGTTTTCGCTTTCCAAGGCCATGGTATCAGACAGGAAGAGGCGAGTCCATTTGCAAACGAACACATGAGTCACATGAGCCATTCTCAAACACGCAGCTGCAAGTGTGTGGGTGTAGAAAGTCAATGCCAGCAAAATTCAGAGTGTGACCAAATCTTTGTATATGTTTATTATGGTTTGCCATCGGTCAGCCACTTACAGGCA
This sequence comes from Symbiodinium sp. clade C Y103, assembly GCA_003297045.1. Lineage (NCBI taxonomy): Eukaryota > Dinophyceae > Suessiales > Symbiodiniaceae > Cladocopium > Cladocopium sp. clade C. The sequence continues at coordinate 287,829 of BGPT01000256.1, read as the reverse complement.
TGCTTAATGCCAAACTTCCTGCAGGTGCTTTTTGTCAATGCGTCGTGCCCTTAGTGCCAAGCGAGCAAAATTAGCAGTGGAGTTCACATCTTGGACCTCCCTTGAACAGGAGTTTGCCCCAGGTGTTGGATGAAACAATTTCAAGATGCGCAATTGAGAGGTACTGGTAAGGAATAGCCTGCGAACTGCCGAGGGTGCAAGGAAGAAGTTCCACGACATCAATTCCTCAAAGTGTTTATGTACTTTCATCCTGAGTTGAAGAGATTTCAATGGGTTTCACGCATTTTGTTGGCGGGCTTGGCGAGGTCATCGGCTGACGCGCTCTTTGCAATGACCAATCCTGCTATTGTTTTAGACATCCAACCACAGTGTGCAGCAGCAAAACAGATGACTGTAGGCATATGCCGAGTGGGTCCATAGATAAATTCGAAGTTGATCAATTCCAACTCCGAAGAGCAGGAACTTGGAAATCGCGACATTCTAGGGAACAGGGGCTCAGGCTCAGGCAGAAGTGAAAATTCAATATTATTCGGGGGTTCTTGATTGTAGTCATTGGCAATGACTAGCACTCAGCCTCTCATTGATGGGTGCTGTGGCACACGGTTTCATGCTTCAGATCATTCTGCCTTGTGTGCGCCATTTGGTTTTTCCATGCATGGCGTGGCAACGTACGCACTGTTCACAAGACCTGCTTCCAGAAAGCATGGAATACCAGTCAACAACTCAAGATCCTCAAGGACTTACCACTAACGGGCCAACCTACCGCGTCCAATCGGTGCATTTTGGGGGACTAGCTGTGGCAGAAACTGATAGGGCGCAACAGTCATCACATTCAATCAGCATGCTTTGCCCTTGATGCTTTGGCGGCTGGCCATCCTTTCTGCAGCGAAGCTTGGACATCTTTGGGGGTTCTTGTTCGGTGTGTTGCAAGGAGACTTGACGTTTACGCTCACGAGGGATCCAAGATGACCGCGCCTCGTTTTTTTTATTTACAGATCTCCGTTGATGATCGAGACTGAGGATCGCAGATGTGGGTGCTGCGGCCAAGTACCTCTACCTGATCCTGAACTTTCCGCACCGAATCATCCGCATGGATATGGATGGCCAGAATCAGGCTGGGGGCTGCAGGGAACATTTTCTGCAGCAAATGCTTTAATCATTTGTCTATTTGCCCAAAATCTTGCGTGCATGGATAGATGTGGATGGATATTATTAGATATCATGATATGCTGTGCCGTATAGGTTGGTGCATGAGGGGATCGGGAGGTCAAGCCCTTTGCAAGTATCAAGGATAAACATGAATGATTACTGTACATTGGAAAGGAACTCTCAAATTTTTGCTTTGATCAGTGGGTCTCCTTGCACCACGTTTGACGAGGTGGTGCTGTTGGACGGCTTGGGCCACCCGCCTTTGGGCTGCAATTCAAACCCTCAGTCACAGTGAGTCACAGTGAGTCACAGCATCCCGCAGCCAGTGGCAGGCACGGAATAGCAGTGGATGACCTCCACAAGAAGCTGCGCGCCAATCGAGTTGAGCTTGGTGTGGTCGTTCTTTGCTCCCAAATGCTTCTCAGATGCTGCCAGCGTGGCAGGTACTTTGGGGTTTCGGATGACAAGTCCGACAGACTCATGCGATCCGATTTGACGGGTCACAACTTGGAGGAGCTTGACACCTTGAGAACCCGCATCAAAGGATCAGAAAGGATGTGAAAGGATCACTTGTTTTTCTTGGATTTTCTTGGGGGTTTTCACCTCTCAAGTGTCCTCAGATGTCCTCAGGGTACAAGAATTATGACCACATAAACCCCAGTAGGCCCCAGTACCCAGGGCCCAGCACATGTAAAATGCCAGCTGCTGGAGCCAGCTGCTGTTTTGAAGGAGCTGGTGGAGGATGTTCACCTCGGTGGTGTCGCAGTTGATGCTGTGAATCAACACATCTATTGGACCGCTGCTCGGTTGTGCCATGCTGTGCTACTTGGGCAGATGCACCCGGTAACCTGGTGGATCTGGCATTGGTAGTGAAACTTTTGCACATATACTTTCAATCAGTTTCATAGGGGGCCCATACTGAACACGCGATGATCCTGGTGACAACTGGCATTGTGGATGGGATATGTGTTGCATTGTTGGCTTTCCACCTTTTTTGCGTTGATATATGAGCCAGTATGAGCTCATTAGATTCGCGTAGCAGACTCCGTTCCTCAGGAGTTGACCGAGGGACGAGTCCAACGCTCCAAGTTGGACGGTTCAGAGGTCGAGACGCTGGTGACTGACTTGCAAGACCCAGGCAATTGGGAGGGAGGCAATCCAGCGAAAAACGGCACCAAAGTTGGTTGGATGTCCCGTGTTTCCGCGGTTTGGGGGGCCACATGCAACTGTTGCTTCTGATTCTTGTCGTTAATGATTAATGATGTTGAATCCATTCCCGATGCCTCAAGAATAGTCTTATGGTTTGGGTGAGCTTTTTCGGATCGGTTTTGAGAAATTGGCACCCGACACAGCACATGTATCGCATTGGATGCAGGTGGCCTGGACTTGGATGTCGCCGATGCTTGGCCAAAAGCAAAAGGTTCCAGCTGAGACTTTAAGCTAATCGGCTGTTTTTCTTGGAGAAATACCATTTTAGTACCATCTCATGGGGTGTCCTCGGATTTTGAAGCAATCAGGGCTAATTCATTCCTATATATATTCCTATACTATCCTATACTGTGCTTATCCGGGGGTGATGTTTTCAGGCACTGAAATTCCACATTTTGCAAAAGCTGGACCTGCGCAGTTTGCTGAGGCGGGGCGGCTCTACTGGTGCGACCAAGATGGTTGGGATGCAGACTCAAAGGGCAGGACACCTTGACCGACTCACTGCGTTTGGTGATATTTGGTGGCTATCTGGTGATGTACAAATCATGTTTCCAAAGTTTCGCCATGCGGGTCCAAGCTGCCAGGGAGGCGTGCACCATCACCCGCAGTACAAACTGCATTAAACTGTGCAAGTCCAGCTTTGTGTGGACAGAAGGGAGGTCGACGTTCTGCCATGTCGATCACTTGTATGCTGTCTTCGTCGGGTTTGAAACGAATCTGCGCAAGGATTCAAACGTCTTTGCTCAATGGCTCTGGCTTATCGGTGCTCCATGAAGCGAGCCTCGCTTTGCAGCTGCATGTTCTTCCTAACTTTTGTTGAGGAATCCACTTTTAATCATTTTGACGAAAGCAAGTGGCCCACCACTTGTTTTAGATCTTTCTGCTCAAATTGGACCTGGTGGCTTCTGGCTTGTTCTGCCAACTTGGATTGCGGCACATTGTGGCGGCCCAAGGCGATTTCCAATGGACCTAGCCTTGGATGCTGCCAATCAAAAACTGCAGCCTGGCAGAGGTAGTGATAGGTAGTGATAGGTAGTGATCCAATGCCTTGACTGTTTGGATCTCTTGCGACCCTCGAGTCCTGGCCATGATGTTCAAAAAAGTTGTTCCAAAGCTCCAGATTTTTGGTGGCGTAGGGTTTGCCAATTGCCACCGAGGTACTGGACGGATGCGGGGACCTTTGAACTCACTCGCTGTAATTTGGATGGTACGGAGGTCGAGGTGATTCAAAATAAATCGGCCAGTCCCTCAGTCCGGATATATCCAGCTGGTGAGGGTGGTAGTAATCATGGCGACTGCTTTGAGAACTGCGGATGAGTCAAACAACCGATGATCTTCCATGATTTCCCACATTGTATTTGGATATATTTGGCCGGATGGACACACACACACACACAGGCCATAGTTTAGACCCAGAGTCATTTTGTGTTTGTGAAAGTTGGATCTTCTATGAGATTGCCCGTGCGAAGCTACCAGGAAGCTGTGAACCAGTCTGCCAAAAAAGGGAGATGCCCTGCTGCACTCAGACATACACAGACTACGGGGAACATGTCGCTGATGTGGGGTTGTCTGAAAATGAGGTAAGATATAACACCAATTTATGGCAACTTTAATTAGGAAAATCATGATGAACCAGTGTTTTTAAGCGGTACTCTATGCTTGGGGAAAAGCCCAATGTTGGTTTTGAATGGTTTTGATAGGAGTTTAGTGATCTCTTGGTGAAGATGACCGAGGACACATCACTGGTTTGCTGGACCCCCATGGCATCCTACTTGACCACAGAGGCATGGTTTTGAGATTTTTGTGAGCATGGCCCATGTATGGTCCAAACAGAATCATGACAGTACATGTCCATCATTTCTGGCCTGAGCTTTCTCTTCCTGGCTGCGATGTAGTTGCGGAGTGATGCAGATGATGCTCTTCTAGATAGTGTCGTCAGTGTCGTCCTACTTGTTTCCATTGCTGCTCACAGGAAAGATCTATTTCACCTTGCTTGGCACCGCATACAGCACCAAGATTGGTGGGCCAGCAATATCTCGCAATGGCAAGTTGCAGCGATGCAACCTGGATGGCAGCACCCTCGCTGCATTGATTTGGGGAGACTCTGATAGGCCATCCGCTTGATTGATTGAACAGTCGTCATTATCTATGGTTGGACCCAAGTAAGGTGATTGTGTGGGGTTTGAACGATGATGGTGTTGCATGGTATGAGCATGTTTTGCATTTCATACCCTGTGGCAACTGGGAAATCCAACCTTCGCCGGACTAGCCAAATCTGAAGGAATCTGTTGCTAAGGTGACTTGGAGACACTCGCGGAGTTTGGTTCCACACAGCCTGTATCCCTTGCACTTAGCGCTGTTGATGCCGAAATTGGCATGGACGGTGAACTTTGATCCTAAGAAAAAGGTGCCCGTGCGGTGGGTTGCCAAACTGGAGGATGGTGAATTGCGTGGCATGGTATCAGATATGGATGGTAGAAACAGCAAATCTGTACGGTGACCAGGCTTCATTTCCAAATCGATACGAGAGCCACCGCTTTCTTCCCTTGAGTGCTACGGGATTGGAAGAGATCTTGTTTTTTTTGGTTGCGTATGGTTGCATCATTGAATCATGTTGCGTAGGTTTGCATCATGTTGCCGCAGGCTGCCTCAAGAATCATGCGGGAGAAGATGATGTGTGTGTGTGTGGTCGCAACCCTTTAATTTTGAATATAGTTATATATAAGTGTATATATATATATACATATGTGTGTGTGTATCTTCACAACAACTGACACGAACATTCTGATCATACTGTAGTCAAATGATAACGTTCGGAACGTTCGGCCATCGATGAAAATCACGCAAAGACATTACTGTATGAGATTGCGAAAGTGGCCAGAGGATGTTTAGCAATGTTTCTTTTAAACGAAGCTTGACTGTGGTTCAAGAGTCCGTGCGCCCCACTCCTGCATGAAAGGAATCCAGTTTCAACGTGTCAGGAATCTTCACCCAAGAGGATCAGTACCTAGCAGCTAGGCATTTCAGAGAAATGGGATGCAATGGGCATGGATTAGCTCAGCGATTGAAACCCCTTTTCTATCTTCAAAACAGGGGCTCTCAGCCTTCAAGCCATGGCAGCCAATGGTAAAGGGCTGAAGAAACGCTTGCGGGCAGTTGCACGATCAACCATCAAGAGGACCAAGAAGACACCTGCAACAGATGCGCAGGCCGAACGCACACTGCATAGAGCGATATCAAAGGATGCACTGCAAGAATTGGTGGAATTTCATCCTTAGATGTGCTCTCCATTTCAGCTACAAGAAAGGGGGCAGGCCTGGGGTCATGTTTAGTGAAGCTAATAACTTAGGTCCAGTGCCTTGGGAGGGGTAGTACGACTATGTTATTACAGGTACCACTGTACCACCCAGTAATTCACAACATTTCACAGCTTGTCAAGTCGCATCATTTTGCAGGTCGACGAGCTTTTGGCAGATCCAGAGTAGCTGGCCTTAATATGCCTTGATTCCGTGTCCTTCTGCGAGTTCGTAGGAGTTTGCAAATTCTTGTTGAGCATGTCATGGACACAACCTGCAGGCTGCAGGTACATTTCTCTTCATCTGCAGAGCTAGCGGAGACACTTGAGGATTTTGGAATTACTTCAGAACCGTGAGTAAATGCAGAGGGTTGGATACTAAGATGATAATGTCACTGTTGATTGATCATGATTGATGAACCATGATCAACCTTGCAAGTCCTTCCCGTCGGAAACTCAGGAAATTCTGCTGTCCAATCTTGCAATGTTTGATGGACGAACCGGTCGTTGCAGAGGCAATTGGCCTGCAACAGAAACACCGAAATTGATGGAACCAACACGTTTAAACTCGTGGCGGTGTGAGCTGCCGATAGCATTCTCAATTCTATAATATGTTATATACATTGTATATATATATATATACATGGTGTACATATATAATCATATATATATATATATATGTACATGTGAATATGTATATTATATATATGCATATATATATATATTATATGCATGCATGATATACTGATTCCGATGGCTCAGACTTGTTCCGATCCTCGTTCTTATGATTCTGACGATTCTAGTGGCACTGATTCTTCAGCTGATGTTGCTGTTGATGTGAAGCGGGCATTCATCGAGTATATGTTCAGAACACCTGCAGCATTTGTTGATTTCGTTTGAGTTATAGCTGTGCTGTGAGCTGAAAGCCTCGGCCATATTTGACACATGCATACAAATGCGCATATGCATCCTATTCCCAGGCGCTTTCTACCGGCCTGACCAGGATGGTTTTACCTACGAGCGTCATGCTATTCAATCAGCTTTGACTCACCGCTGGCGCAGTCCAATGACCGGCTGCGATATGGGCGACACGGCGTTTTGGCAGCATCCCACAGCAACAGCTGCGGAGAGACTAGATCGATGCCAGGTGAGGGTCGAGGGCTGATTCAATATGTGCATGGTGTTTCTTTGGCCAGAGTATCCAGGCCCGGAGAAACATGGAAATATGAGGAGCATGAGGGAACTTTGGTTTGATTGGCCAAGGCTCAGGATCTCTGTTGGCACAATTGATAGGAAGTACTCGTTCTGGTCTGGCAGGATGTGTTGCAGATCAGTTGCCGGTTTGATCTTGGTTGCTGATTTGGGACTGAGGTTCTTCCCATCAACAGGTTGAAATCTGAGATCAAAACCTACAAGAATGAAGTGGTTGAAAAGATCATCGAGCTTGTCCCTCGCATTCAAAATGGTGTCCACATGTTCCGATCAAGCGAAATGCATTACGGGAGACATCTGAAGACTATACGTACAAATCAAGTATCTATTCTTATAGGGTCGTTGTGCTTGCATTTGTGTTGCTATAAAGCAACGTGACTCTTGTCAGCATGTTTTAGGCATCCCATAGTGCCATAGTGTTCTAGCTGTGCCAGAGTGTTGCTCCTGTGCGATCCACATCCCAACGAATTTGGTGAGGCATCGCATACCCGACAATATACTATCGCCGAGATGATCAAGTTTGATCAATTTTGCCTTTTGGAGGTGTAAAACCCATCCCATCATGGTAGACATGTTCTTAAAATATCTTAAAATATCTTAAAATATCTGAGAAATACTTATTGAGTATTATTGTTTTCTATGTTTTTTCTAACCAGACGATTCTCACATTTTGTGGTTCTGGTCATTCCAAATGTCCAGGTCCCCAGGATCGCCTCGCAGAGCCGAGCTGCCAAGCTCTTGGATCGGGCGGAGGAGTTGCTGCGTCCAAGCGGGCCAGGTGCGTTGAGTGACTTGGAGCCCCGAAGCCCGCAGGAGGCCACGATGTCTGGTGATGTTTGCTGGATGTTCTCATGGGTTAATCCATTTTACCCTCTGGTAAACTAACATAGCTATTGAACATTGCCATTTATAGTGGATTTTCCCATGAAAAATGGTGATTTTCAATAGCTATGTTAGTTTACCAGAGGGTAATCCATGTTAATCCATGTTAATCCATGTTAATCCATGTCAATCCACCAATATCCACAAGAAATGGTCCAATGGTGGGCAATTTCTGATTTTGGGTTAGCCTGTGTTAGCTCTTTCTGAGCAACACCAAGGTGAAAGCATGAAGAAGAAACTGAAGACCGTGCTGCTTCTTAGATGTAAACTGCCTTCAGACTATCATGGCGATGCAATTCCTGAAGCTTGGCTCAATTTGCACCCGAAGATGTTCTGGGCAAGTCCTGATGTGTCCAAATTATATAGATGTTTGGCCTGCAAAGGTCTGAGTTGCTCCATCATCGCTTTTTCAGCATGAATCATCGTGGATGATAGTGGATGGGTGCACGAGAGCCTGATTGTCCAAGGAAGTCCTGGATTTGCTGCTGAGTGACAAGGATGCGAGCACGCTGGTAGAACTGTTGGAGGACTACGAATCCCTTCGTATTGCAGACTGGACAGAATCCCTAGACTTCGACGCACGTCCAAGCCTACGGAATTTCATAATTGTTTGTTGTTTCTTGTATTTCTTGATATTTCTTGTCATGCCTGTTATTGCCTGTTCGACTTTTTGCAGAAGGGATGTAGTATATAGATGTAACAATGTAGTACAATGTAGATATATAGAAGATGTTTGTTTCTTTGTCACGCCACGCCTTAGTAAACTTAGAGCAGCTCACGGCCGAGAACACTCTATTGGACCTCCATTGGGTCGGCTGGCAGCATGGATTCCCTTCCAGATGTCAAGACCTTTTCGACACAGAACTGGTGTCTCGCTTGGCGAAGGTGGCCAGCGATGCTGTTGACCTGCAGACGGAAGTGGTTCCTTTTCTGAAGCGAAGTGACGCATGATGTTGCATGATGTTGCATGGAGGTGCTGAAGGCTGAAGGTATAATCATGTATCATGTATATTAATGTATATTAATGTACGTATATTAATGTTTTTAATCCTGGAGTGGGGTTGTATAATGTCATAATTTGGTGGTCATTGTTTCGTGCGTTCTGTGATGACATTACCCGTGGATACCTGTGGAATCATTCATGGAGAATCCTGGATTGATGTAATATGATTGTTGGTAAAATCACATCACATTCTCCATCCCATTTGATTATCATCCTGATGTGTTTAGATGGAGCCCAGGACAGCGTGAACGATCTCTGGTCCATTACCTTAGAGCTTTCCAAGAGCACCAAACTCAACTGCTGGGTGAAGACGGCAGCCTTGGTCTTCACCAGCTTCTGGAGAGACATTGGCCTCTTGGATGATGTCACTTGTCAGGACTTCGCTGGAAAAAAACGCATGATGCGCGGTGTGGTGGGCTGGGGAGCATCCAAAGCATGGATAGAAATGAGTCCAAATGGATAGAGATGGATAGAAACGGATAGATAGAACGGATAGATAGAACGAAATGGATAGAACGGGATAGAAAGGGATGGAAATGGGAGATTTTCAAGCAAAAGTTTGACTTTGAGATGATTTGATGACCACCGCATGGGGATACAAGTCCAACAGGTTATCACTGGTTGGTGATTTCAAGTGTTGATGAGTTCTCGGACGGCGTCAGTTTCAGACCATACGTGGAGGTGCCAAACATATTGACCACCAGAACCTGGGTCAAGGGGATGGGATTTGTTTTGCCCAGAATCTCATCATGAAGCACAATTCCAACGGATCCAGTTTCCCATTTTGCAGATGCTTTTCAGGTGCCATGTTGATCCATGTTCTCTTGTTTGGTTCCTGTTTCTGCTGCTGTTTAGCTCGCTTCAAGCGAGGTGAAGCTGGGCAGTTTGTCCGAAGATCTGCTGAAGCTGGCCGTGATCTTCATGCAGGACCCCAAGCTCGCTGCTTCCGATGCCGAGGAGTTGCTCTGGCAGTTAGCGACTGCATCCCAACAAAAAGGCCCCAACGATATGGGAATGGTATATTAGTGGGATATTGTAACGGGATACTAATGGGATTAATACAATGAGATTCCATGAGGTTTTAATGAGATTTAATGTAATGGGATGTCGTGGGACTCAATGGAATAATGGGATATTAGTCTGCTTTTAAAGATTTACCATCCCCCAACGATTCCAGTTTGACCCTGAGAATCATGCATTCTTGGAGGAAAGAATTGTTTTCCAACCTCCCGCAGGGTCTATGTTAGTGGGGGAGGTGCGAGTGAGTGGGTAACAAGTAATAGCCATGGTGACAACCACTTGACGAACATGTATGCGGGATGTACCCTGGTTACCTGGGGGTTATGAACGACAGGTTAGATGGATGCAACCCTAAGTAGAAATCAAGTCAGGATCGCGTTGCTAGTTTCAGTTTCTGTCAGAATATCATTACTTGATCCTCTCACCAGTTTATGTTCATCCTTTTGGGGATGGACTGTGATTTTACAGGGAAAACATGTGCAGACCAATTGGTGGATTTCATAAGGCAAAGTGGGGGTCAAAAAAAAAATGTGGTGCCAGAAGGACACTTTAGGGTCCGATTTCAAATTCGATAGTGGGCACCAGATCTTATTGAGGCCCAAGGTGAAGTCTGCTGCACATTCTGGTGTTATTTCAAGTATTATTCCCAATATGTATACTGTACCCATTTATTACTATATACGTATTAGACAGAGAGAGAGCGATAGATAGATAGATAGATAGATAGATAGATAGATAGATAGATAGATAGATAGATAGATATACCATTCTCTGCGACCACATGGTTCTACTACAAAATCAAGCGTTTGATGTGAAATTAATTGCCGACTACAGAATGTAATTGCCTTTTATAAAATCAGAATTCACCCTGTTTTGTTTTTCGAGGGGGCCCCTCTATAGAATCAAGTGTCTACTATAAATTCACCTGTCATACTTAACTATCTTTTGAGTAGTTCAGTGAAATGACAGAGGGTCAACTTTGGCGTGCTTAATTTCCTTGCATTTTTGGTGGCTCCTGACTTTACAGCCCCCCAACAAATTGCTTCAATAATAGATTTGTCAGTGCCCACCTGTCAAAATCAGGTTGGGTCCCTTGATTTTATAGTTTATAGTGATCTATGGGTTGTGATTAGTACTCTGTTCCTGTGCGCACCCCCCTAGGTCTGCCATGTCACAGAGGTCCCAAATCAAGGTACCCGTGGGCTTTGTTTTTGTCAAATCAGGGGCCCCACCCCGACCTGGTTCATGGGAGAGGGATATTACTTGTGTATTTTGGACTCATACAATGTATGATCTAAACATCTCTAAACAATCGATCTTCCGCAAAGGTATCGGCCCCTATCATTTGCAACCTGTCTTTCTACCGAGGTTGTGGGGCTGTGATTTGCAGCTTCGGCAGATCCAACTTCCAATGAATAACAAGAGCATCTTGGCAAGATTCATTCCATAGAAGTTGAGAGACAGTTGGAATATTGTGGAAGCAATGTGCCGCCATTGCATGTATTGGATTTGTGCATGTGGCGGTTCAATTTGCTGGGGTGCGTGTGTATCAGTAGGGCCCAATATAAGTATCAGTATCGTGTGATATGTTGTGCAAATCTGTTTCTATATGATATTATAAGATCATATGTATGCATACCGTACATATTTGCATACATCTTTACCATGGCCACGTGGCATGGGATTCCTCGCTTATAAGGAGCCGACGTGCTTCTGGAGCTTGCCGAGAGGCAGATTGACGATCGACACGCGAAGCTTGGACCATCCCGTGATCTGAATGGATTTTAATGGGGATAATCATTGGATTGGGTTAAGGGAAAATTTACAGCAAACCATGGATTTTCCTATGAAATATGGGGGTTTCCAGTAAATTTTCCCTCAACCCAATCCAATGAGATAATCTCTATAAATTGTAACGACCTCACTGCGACATCAATGGAATGATGACTAGTAGCAACAACTATCCCAAAATAGCCTGAGTTCGTCTTATTTCAGTTTGGTGAATCATGATGATTCATCCAGATGATTGGTTCCAAGAATGGGGTATGCTTCGTTCAAAATGAAAGTTCAAATAGCAATAGACCGTGAGAAATCCGATGCAGGATGGGATGGCTGCCCCTCGTTGGACCGATTATATCTAATGATGGTTAGCAGGTGGAATCACAGCAAAATGAGTTTCTCGTTCTCAGCTGCCCCAGTTCTTCCAGGAAATTGGAGCTGTTGCTAAAAGCTCGGGAAGCAGATCCACACAACTGGGGAGTTCGCAAAGCTCTGAAACCCCTGTGGCTCAGTCAGCTCAGTCAGTCTGCTCCGTTTTGGATGTTTTAATGTGTTTGAAAATAAGCGAATAAGGCCCTGCAGACAATGACATTTCTGGTGGGTGTGGTATATGTCCTTATGTCGGTTCCTACCAGCTGACAGGTTACTAGAGATGCTGGATTTGGAAGACAGAATCGACATGGAATGCACCCTCATCGACGTTTGCCTTGAAGATGACACAGAGATCCCAAAGCAGAGACTTGTCAAGATATTGATAGTTGACATGGCAGGACACGTGCTATTTCCCATATTTGTCAAAAATGTGATCGATGAGGAACTCGGTTTCTTGTGATGGGTTGAAAGCAGCAAACAGTCCCAGCAGTTGGTCTCAGCTGTGGCCAAATGACCTGCCCTGGTTGAGATGAAGCTATAATGATCCCATGATTCATCTTGATTATATTGCGACATGTGCCCACGGAACATGTGAACCTACCTCTTAAGTTAGAAAGGCGAACCTACCTCCGCGGTAAGGATGCTCGCCAAGCTTCAACTCGAAGCGGAGAGTTTGCAAGATCTCTCGGCGACGTCATTGATGACTTTGGCATGGCAGATGCTGGGACCAGAAAGCTGAAATGCTGGTACCAAGTTATAGACCTATTACTTTCAACCCAAATGGGCCAAATACTGAGTCAGCAGCCTGAGTTTGTATTGCGCTTCGGACGGGGTAGGTTCAATGTATAGATTCTTCAGGAGACTTTCAGACGCCGTTGCATGTGGCCCAAGGTTGTCGGAAGAAAGACCCACAGATGCAGCCCGCGTAGCAGTGTTGGCTGCAAAGAAACACGAGGCAGATGAGAACCTTGATCAAGCTCACAAGGTGCGGCGCTGAAGATGTGGAAATTTTGAAGGTTTGTTCATAGCCTGGTTGGCGGGTTGGTTTGTCAATGACTTTGGGACAGTTGTGGAAAGACATCTGTTCCAGCCTCTGTCTTCAGAACTGAGTCGGCTGATACCCAGGCGTTTGTCTTGGCCTATCGCTGGGATTTGCGGAATGAGGATGCCAGAGAGCAGATGATTGAGATTTGTGCCGAGACCAGCTCTCGATATATGGACTTGCAGGTGGAATACAATCATTTGAAGGCTGAAGTGGCACGCTTGAAGGCCACTTCAGTCACTTGGTGTTTGGAAGAAGGCGTCAACTTCTACCCTGATAAGTTCCCAGGTTCCAGAAGCTATGGGGTGCGCAGTCCATACTTCTATTTCAGCCACTTTGAGGGCTGGATGGAATTCTTCCCGTGGGGGGTGGCTCAGGCACAGGCATCTAAGGCAAGGTTTGGGCTGGTTCCATTCAACTCGTCAAATATAGGGCCCTTCAAGTCACTTCAAGTGCCACAAAACATATACACACACACATGTATATATATATACATATAATGCAAGGACAAAGATCCATCAACTGGACCGTTTTTTGACCTTGTTTTTGGCCCGAAGCCCTGCAAGGCATCTTTCCAGATGTTCCTCAACCCTACTGAGCTGTTGATGAACCGGCTACAGGGAAGGCAGCGCCCTAGCACCAGCTTGAGCTTGAGGGCAGTGGTACGGCTGGGCTCGGTGGAACACAGCGCCAAGGTCAGGATCGTTGGCAATCAGGATGCTTGGATGATTGTGGATGGGAAGGGTGAGCCTGTAGCAAAATCTTGGGGTCTTGGGCCCAAAGGCCCAAAGCTCCAAAAAGAATGGTCATCAAAAAGTTGGTTGCTGCTTTGAAACAGTGTTTGATGATGTTTGATGTTTCTTTACCTGCTTGGGGTGAGGATGATCCCCAATCATTCAATCAATATGAAACCATACGAAACCACCATGAAGCTCCAATGATTTACTGAGGACTGTTGGCAGCCCAAATTGGCATTGCCGAACTTTGTCGACAGTTGTGAGGTCAATACTGAGGACGACAACTGGACCACCGAACTCACCGTGGAGTTTAGTGAGATGTGCTTTCACACCAGGGATGGCCCACCACCTCCCACCGCTGCATTGAGCCTGGCCGAGATGGGGAAGTTTTGGATGTTTTTTGATGTGATTTGGAGTGGAGCTATCTTCGACCTACTGTAACGATTAACTATTTGTAACTTCTGCCCATTTGTGTCTCACATGTTCATACCAGTTGAAGCCTCGTTGAGGACAAAGACACACACACACACAGAAACCTTGGATTTTGCATGAAATGAAGAAACGGAGATAAACGGAGCGCGTGCAACTACAAAATAGTAGAACTTCAAAGACATTGGTGTATTCTGTACTCCTTTATATGGTCTTTTTCACATATCTGCACTCTGCGCCCTCAGTCAGGAGATGTTTGCTGGTAGATGTCGAAGCTTGCTCCTTGGACACTGCTGGAAGCTTGACAATCTCGCATCCAGTTTGCTGCCTCTGAGTGCATGATTTCGCAAGAGGCGGCGCGCTGACACTCTGCCCATTTGAGCGAGAGAAAAAAAAGACAATGGACCAGATGGGAAGAATGGGCGACAGAGCATGCTGTTGCTGCATCAGGAGGGGCCTTTCATCTAGCCAGCTATTATCCAGAACTGCCTGAATGGTGAAAGGATTGGAAGGGCAGAACCTGCGTGATGGCATCACATGGCACATAACAGCATCATTTTATAATTAGTTATAATGTATAATCTAATCACTTCATGGTTGTGAGGTCTTTGAGGTCCTTGACTCTTTCTTTTAGCTTCTGAAGCTTGTCAGGGAATTCCTGCCGTGGTGGATATAATGCATTTAGGGAGTCAGATCAGAAGGTGACTTTGTGGTTCAAGTTGTGAAAGTGGACGCTGGAAGCACCTCAACTGATGAAACTGTTGAAGTCAGACTGCTTCAATTTGTTTCACCCGATTTTCGGCTGGTTTGGCTCAAAGTTTTGGCGCGCTCCCCGGCATCTGCGCTTCGGAAAGGCGGCCATCCCAAGCTGCAGCGCAGCTCGGAAGCAGCCAAATCTCAGCACATCGCACCATCACACCAGCAGAAATGGCACTGCTGAGGTCATGCTTTCCAGATCTCGCTTTCCTGCGCAGGACTCGAGATCAGAGGATATACGGAATACATTGGAATACAGTATCATACATTATCATACATTGTGAACAGGGTAGCGCAGATGATCAAACGGACACCTGTGTACACAACCAGTTGTAAATAGATCCCTATTCTCTGTAGTAGATGTTGATAGACAATTAGTAATCAATGTAACATGTGTATTGATTGTGTACGTGGCATATTCTTTATCGAGACTCAGAAGGCACCCAGTGGCGATGTGCAATTCAGGCCTTGGCCCGTGGATTTGCATCAACCGTCCCTCGGACTCTTCTGGGACTCTTCTGGGACTCTTGGGGACCAGTGGAAATTGGGAATCACTGCGAATCCACAGTGGGACCCCACCCTGCTTGCAGTTTGCCAAAGCAGTAGGGATAGTCCAGTCCAATGATGTCTCATATCAGGCGATGTGGGTGTTGTGTGTTGTTTTGTAGCAAGAATCTGAGGTCATTGACAGTCACTAACAGTCGCTGACTCGCTGACCATTGACACCGCTTAGTGCTGATATTCCATCAAGTTGACAGCTACTCAGGCTGCGCGTCGATCACCACCTTTCGTAGGTCCTGAGGCGGGAGGCCCAAAATGAGGTTCAGTTCATTCCACTTCGAAAGCAAAGATTCTGGAAGTACGGGATTAAATGGGGCAAAGATTGATAAAGATTGTTTTTTTTCCCCGTATCTCTTCTTGACGATTTGGTAGAAAGATAGATGGTATAGATAGAACAAAATATTTGTAGACAGATAGATATGGCAAATGGGATTTCGCAATATTGTATGGCTCAACCGAGTTGCAACATTGTCAATTATTGCCCATCGCCGCCATGCTGCCACATGACACAGGGGCCTTGGGCTTCTGGTCCAAGCCTCGGTTCATCTTGGGGATTTGATGCCTGTTGATGATTGTGAGGGTCCATTATTTGGGGTCATACAGGGTCATATTCGGTTTCCCTAGCCAATAGATTGGGGATGATCATCGGAATAATCCATGAGCTGGGACTCCCTATTAACAAAGAAGTACATGCTCACTTGGATGGATTGTAGCATTTGTAGCAACACCCCATCTATGGGAGCCACGATCACTGTCACAATACGGGAAGTCGTGTGTGTGTGTGTGTTTGTATGGGAGGTGGGGACTTAAATGGGCTTACCGTACCCTGAAAATAATGTTAAGAATAGAACGCGTGTCTTTTCTGGTTGTGGAGCAACCAACGATTAGGGGATGTTCGCGCAACTCTTTGCAAAAATCAAAGCCATTGTGAATCGCACAAACAAACCTGTTTGTGCACGCGCGTGTGCACATGCTTACTTACTTGGGATTATCTCGGCTCAAAAAGGCCATTGTAGCCAAGCATACGCGCCCGGCAAATTGCAACAGAGGTGCGCTAATACATTTTCGGGCTGGTGCTTTCAAATTTGTTTGAGTTTCATCCTTACGTACCTAGTATAATGATCCTAGTGGGCTAATTATATAAAGTCTCCGGGGGGAGAAACCATCCACTAGCTTTCGTTGTTTCTATCATAGCCCAAGCTAGTTCCACAACCGAAAATGGCCCTCATCAGAGAGCATTGCGATTTTTGTACAGATTCCGAAGGCCATATGAGTTGCATTTGTGATCTTTTCTGCGGGTCAAGAGCCAGGTGCGCGAGGGCCCCCTTCTTGGTAGTAGAGGCTTCAGGTAGATCAGGTGAAAGACAGGTGATGGTGGTGCCCTTCCTCCTTGGATTTTCTGTTCAGCATTCTGATGCCAGGGTGATGGCTGCTGCCACCAAAGTATACCTTGCAGTAGGGGTGGCATCTGGGCAGCAGACATTCTTTATGATTTCGAGCAGGGAAGGACCACGACATGACTGGAGTATACATGGCATGTATTGTCTTATCCGGGATTGCATGCGTGTTTTTCTTCTTATCTTTGGGTGTAAAGGAATTGCTGGGATATGCAGATATGCCAGGACTCAGTCAATTGGTTTGAGTCAACTGAGGCGTTGATTGCACTCATTGCTGCTGGTTTCTTGCTTGGCAGATTGGTCGCTGCAAACTGGAACTGTAGTTGGTGTGCTGTTCCTTTGCATTTTGTGCCACAGCTGTTTGGCAGCGAAAGCCGCGCAACAAACATGACAAGTGGATCAAATGGAAACACCAAATTCCATGAAAGAACACAGAACTATGATATGTTCCCAAGTTCCACAGCTGGCTCGGATTTTCCTCAGGCGAAGCTTTCATCAGCAGCCCCGTGGTGTCGACGCCATTGTCACAGCCTAGCTCCGCCACCACTCGCCCGGTGGGGATGTGACAACAGCACCTGCAATTTGTCCCATTAGACATGTATAGTATGCACTTCACCTCACAAAGGTTCAACAAATCAGAGAATTTGCATGGAGCTAGTGGATGTGTTAGTATGTTTGATTTGTTCTGCCAAGACTCCACGACTCGACTCTCAGATTTCAATCTTCCTGCATGCAGGTTCGTCAAACTGCTGCAAGAGGTTCCAAGAATGACGCCTTTTGGAAGGCTCACCACTCGATTTCGAACTCTTGTGCCGCACAGAAGTAGAAAAAAATCCTCCAGTTGACGTCATTCTCTACTTGTCCGTTCCCTTTGTTGCTATCGCTCAGCTGTCAACAGTTTGACTGCAGGGATGAAATTAAGCAAGATACTGGTTTGATGCAGGCTGCCGCGTCTATGACACTGTTGAGCCTATCTATGGGCAGACTTGCGCAGAGACGCCAAGGGAAGGTGACTGGGCCCGAACATATAATATGCAGTACAAGGGACATATCATATAAATACCGATGCTAGGGCAGGGTGACCTGATGGCAATGGAGAGGTATATTGATGGCAATGGGGAGATATATCAATAAACATATACGTATATATACGTAGCATAGTATGTTGGTGTCATAATATGTAGGCATTATGTGAGCGAGGCATGGAACGATAGAATATAACAGTACATTACATAATACATACATATACATACATATCATATACACATTGGTGGTGCCCGCCGTGATGAGCCCCTTGATTCCAGTGCACATGTATATTTTTCAGAAGCTGAGTTGATTGGATTTGAAACGATTTGACACATCCTCGCTTAGTTGAGGTCATGTAGTGTACAGGGACGCCTGACTCTCTTGAACTTTAAGCACATTCTGGTTGCACAACCCGTGTTCATTTCGGGTTGAATATATGGTGTTATCATATGTGCAGAAGAAGTAGGGAATGATCAGGCTGCTTGATAGCATGTCCACCTTACATCACCTCACCAGCTTTGCGACGTTGACAAGAGATGGGTAGATCTAGACATATTTGAAGCATTTTCCAAGCCAAGCGACCAAGCAGCAGTGCATTTGGACCATTTTCTGGCTAGAGGTTGGTTTGCAATAAACAACCCCCCTGATTCTAGCTATACTAATAATCCAGAACAATCCCCAGGAAACCTGATTCCGTTGTGGATGGCTGAACTTGGGGTCCATATTCTATATGGCAGGCGTTTATTGTCGATGGGAAGGGTTTTTGAATGTTTTAAATAAATACGGGTTATCATTTATACCGACCTAATTGATCCCAATTGCTTAGTATCAATTACGACATGTAATCCTCCACTGCAGCATTTTCAAGGCCACCCATCGCAAGATCTCTGTGGCCTGCTTCGCTGCACCTTGCGAGCCTGCCACCACATTTGCAGTGAAGGATGCCTGAAACGGGCTGGGAATGATTTTTTCGTTGCATTGTGGATGATGGTTGGGTTTTCCCCTCAATTTTCAGACGCACTCATATGTGTAAACCATAAAACATGGCTGAATAGTAACTTCAAACATCGAATGGAAGGGGTATGTCGTTCACATATGTTCACATGTGATTTAAGCAACACAAATGGGGAAACAGCATGATTCCACCAACGACAGTGGGCGTGTATTGACCGACAAGGGATCTACCCCCTAGATCCCTTTGTAATTGAATTTAGCAATGGGAAATGAGAAATCACCACTTCTATGGTATACTATGGGAAAAACATTAAGATATTTTCTAAATGGAAGGACAAATTGCTTGAACAAATTGCAAATATATCCCTGTCACAAGTTTTACCGATTCAAACCATCCTTTGCACTACTTGATCCACCTTGGGGGTTGCTATGAAGGTGCACATCTCATATCTCTCACCTTTCCGGTTTACTTTGCGCATTTTGTCTTCTCGTTCCACCTCGTCTCTGCTAGGCAACTTCTCTTCCCAGCAGGTTTTGGTCTCAATATGTTTCAACAAAGAAATCGCATCCACAGAGGGAAACTTGGCTAAGCCCTCAAATCTCATCAGGTCGTATGATGTCGTATGTTTGTTTTTTTTTGGGGGGTACTCTAAAGAATATAAAGATTGTTTTCATTTCTTCCAATGTGACGCATGGACCATCATGGACCTTTGGGGGGCCACTTCCGGCAGGAAATTCGAGCTGTTGCCGACCTCATTGACATGACGGATGTGACCATTCCAGAGGTGGCCAACACTCCAAGTTGCACAGAGGAGGCCCTGCCGTTGACTCCTTTCGTTCGACACAATGTGGCGGAAGCAGAATCAACTTACCAATCATCCGGGGAAGCTGAAACTGTGGTGGCGGAAGCAGTGCGGAAGACCGTGTGGAAGACAAGTAGGATTAGAAGAGAATGACATAGGGGTTTTTGCCACCCCTTACATATTGTTGCGAAAGAAAAAGTAGCAACGACATAATCTCTCATTGTTTTATTAAGATCTTCTACCCTTCTATCTCTTTTGGGGTTACTATAGGGTACACTTGGATTTCAGGCTCCCCAGAAGGTAATTCACTAAATGTTCATGTCGTCAATTTCCTGTTTCTACGTTCAATGTGAGTGTGTGTGTGTGTGTGGATGTGTCCAATGTTTGCTTGAATCTGATTTGATTGCCACCTTTGGGAACATTGTCAACTAGGGCTTCGTGAATTTTGTCCATCATAAGACTATGAGATCTGAACATCGACAAAGATGTGGCCTCAGTACTGTGGGAACTTGCATGGAGCGGTGTCATTACACTGCCCCAGGTTCAAGAGAATCTTTCCACAGAAAGCAGCACAAGTCCTTCCAGCCCTCATTCTGCACGTTTCATCGGTGCCTTTGGGCTAGAAAACGGGGTGGAAGGGAAAGTGACTGGGTCTTGCTCAGCCTACCACGACTGAGCCCACATTTTGTTGAAGTCTTGGGAGAGTTTTGCATGTAATTACAAGAGATACAGTATCAGATGGATGTCTTTTTCCATCGGGAGATGCGCAATGCGCACACACACACACACACTTCTATGTATACATGTAAACATTTGATTATAATTGTATATTTATTTACTTATTTATTTATGTGTTTATTATATATACACATTATATCACATTATTATGTACAGTTGGACTCCAATAATCACGACAGTTTTCGGGCACTGCTCATGCATTCCTCTCCCCGTTGATGCCAGGTGCCAGCCGCTTCCGCGCAGCCCGCGCCCAGCGCCCCAGCCGCGCCACTCGCCATGCCATGGGCAAGAGACTTTGCGAACGTCCTGCCGTGGCCCCTGCGGAGACTCAAAGCTTTGATGTCAGCAGCTCGCCATGCAGGAAATTTAACGAAGCCATGGGACACTGGTTATAACTCTTATTTAGATAGCTGTTAACTACATGTGTGTACCATATTTCGCCAGCAAAATGGATCAATGTTGGGTAGGCTTGAATACCTGCAGAAAATGGAGATGTCGCCAAAACTACCACATGGAAAGCATGGAATACCTGAACATCACCTATCCAAGAGGCAGATTATTGTCCAGTGGTCTGAAGATGTCCATATTGATCTTTCTAATGTAATGATCATTGATAAGATAATGATTACATATGATGGTCATATCTTCAATATCCTTCCCCGAACTTATCATAGTACAAAAACTCCAGTATATCCTAGCAATTCACTACTATTATTCACCCCCCTTGGTTATCCCAAAATAAAATCAAGAGGCTAAAGCCTGTAAAAACCATGATTTTTCATTTTATTTTATAGCATGTTCGGTCCTTAAAAGGCNAAGCCTGTAAAAACCATGATTTTTCATTTTATTTTATAGCATGTTCGGTCCTTAAAAGGCAAGTCCCCTTGATTTCATTTTATGTTGAAAGGCCATTTTCTTTTCATTAGCTGGTTACTGGGGTTGGTACGCTCATCCAATTTTACGAGAGATACGAGAGGCCAAATGGGGTTGGGTCATCACATTTTATTTTGTTAGG